>CM055905.1:22800178-22883814 GCA_029582155.1 Panopea generosa
AAGCTTTTGAGGGTGTGCCAATAGAACGCCCGTACGAGTTGTTTAACTTTTGTGTAATTTTGCAAGGCTAGCCTGTTACTCGCGCGTTTGGGGCGAACCGTCGAGGTTGGCAGGCCTTCACGGCACGCACAAATACACTCCCTTGCCAAACACCTGGGTTCTCTGGGACACTCCCAGGCGCTAGTAGGGTGTCTGGGCTACATTTAGAGGGCAAGCATTTAACTGTGTGTCTAGTAGGACGCCTGCACGAGTTGTTTGAATGTTGTGTGTTTTTACAAGGCTAGCCTGCTTCTAGCGCATTTTGGCCGAACCGGCGAGGCTAGAGCGCCTTCACGGCACCCACAAATACACCCCCTTGGCAAACACCTGGATTCTTTGGGGCACTCCCAGGCGGTAGTAGGGTGTCTGGGCTACATTTAGAGGGCAAGCTTTTAACTGTGTGTCTAGTAGGACGCATGCACGACTTGTTTGACTTTTTGGTATTAGGCAGGGCGATCGATGGGAAACAGGCGACGCTTGAGCCAGCCTGCGCGGTCTTCCCGGCACCCGAAATGGCAGCCCCTAGCCAAACACTTGGGTTCTATGGGGCACTCCCAGGCCAAAGTAGTCGTTCTGGTCTACATTTAGAGAGCAAGCTTTTGAGGGTGTGCCAAATAGAACGCCCGTACGAGTTGTTTAACTTTTGTGTAATTTTGCAAGGCTAGCCTGTTACTCGCGCGTTTGGGGCGAACCGTCGAGGTTGGCAGGCCTTCACGGCACGCACAAATACACTCCCTTGCCAAACACCTGGGTTCTCTGGGACACTCCCAGGCGCTAGTAGGGTGTCTGGGCTACATTTAGAGGGCAAGCATTTAACTGTGTGTCTAGTAGGACGCCTGCACGAGTTGTTTGAATGTTGTGTGTTTTTACAAGGCTAGCCTGCTTCTAGCGCATTTTGGCCGAACCGGCGAGGCTAGAGCGCCTTCACGGCACCCACAAATACACCCCCTTGGCAAACACCTGGATTCTTTGGGGCACTCCCAGGCGGTAGTAGGGTGTCTGGGCTACATTTAGAGGGCAAGCTTTTAACTGTGTGTCTAGTAGGACGCATGCACGACTTGTTTGACTTTTTGGTATTAGGCAGGGCGATCGATGGGAAACAGGCGACGCTTGAGCCAGCCTGCGCGGTCTTCCCGGCACCCGAAATGGCAGCCCCTAGCCAAACACTTGGGTTCTATGGGGCACTCCCAGGCCAAAGTAGTCGTTCTGGTCTACATTTAGAGAGCAAGCTTTTGAGGGTGTGCCAAATAGAACGCCCGTACGAGTTGTTTAACTTTTGTGTAATTTTGCAAGGCTAGCCTGTTACTCGCGCGTTTGGGGCGAACCGTCGAGGTTGGCAGGCCTTCACGGCACGCACAAATACACTCCCTTGCCAAACACCTGGGTTCTCTGGGACACTCCCAGGCGCTAGTAGGGTGTCTGGGCTACATTTAGAGGGCAAGCATTTAACTGTGTGTCTAGTAGGACGCCTGCACGAGTTGTTTGAATGTTGTGTGTTTTTACAAGGCTAGCCTGCTTCTAGCGCATTTTGGCCGAACCGGCGAGGCTAGAGCGCCTTCACGGCACCCACAAATACACCCCCTTGGCAAACACCTGGATTCTTTGGGGCACTCCCAGGCGGTAGTAGGGTGTCTGGGCTACATTTAGAGGGCAAGCTTTTAACTGTGTGTCTAGTAGGACGCATGCACGACTTGTTTGACTTTTTGGTATTAGGCAGGGCGATCGATGGGAAACAGGCGACGCTTGAGCCAGCCTGCGCGGTCTTCCCGGCACCCGAAATGGCAGCCCCTAGCCAAACACTTGGGTTCTATGGGGCACTCCCAGGCCAAAGTAGTCGTTCTGGTCTACATTTAGAGAGCAAGCTTTTGAGGGTGTGCCAAATAGAACGCCCGTACGAGTTGTTTAACTTTTGTGTAATTTTGCAAGGCTAGCCTGTTACTCGCGCGTTTGGGGCGAACCGTCGAGGTTGGCAGGCCTTCACGGCACGCACAAATACACTCCCTTGCCAAACACCTGGGTTCTCTGGGACACTCCCAGGCGCTAGTAGGGTGTCTGGGCTACATTTAGAGGGCAAGCATTTAACTGTGTGTCTAGTAGGACGCCTGCACGAGTTGTTTGAATGTTGTGTGTTTTTACAAGGCTAGCCTGCTTCTAGCGCATTTTGGCCGAACCGGCGAGGCTAGAGCGCCTTCACGGCACCCACAAATACACCCCCTTGGCAAACACCTGGATTCTTTGGGGCACTCCCAGGCGGTAGTAGGGTGTCTGGGCTACATTTAGAGGGCAAGCTTTTAACTGTGTGTCTAGTAGGACGCATGCACGACTTGTTTGACTTTTTGGTATTAGGCAGGGCGATCGATGGGAAACAGGCGACGCTTGAGCCAGCCTGCGCGGTCTTCCCGGCACCCGAAATGGCAGCCCCTAGCCAAACACTTGGGTTCTATGGGGCACTCCCAGGCCAAAGTAGTCGTTCTGGTCTACATTTAGAGAGCAAGCTTTTGAGGGTGTGCCAAATAGAACGCCCGTACGAGTTGTTTAACTTTTGTGTAATTTTGCAAGGCTAGCCTGTTACTCGCGCGTTTGGGGCGAACCGTCGAGGTTGGCAGGCCTTCACGGCACGCACAAATACACTCCCTTGCCAAACACCTGGGTTCTCTGGGACACTCCCAGGCGCTAGTAGGGTGTCTGGGCTACATTTAGAGGGCAAGCATTTAACTGTGTGTCTAGTAGGACGCCTGCACGAGTTGTTTGAATGTTGTGTGTTTTTACAAGGCTAGCCTGCTTCTAGCGCATTTTGGCCGAACCGGCGAGGCTAGAGCGCCTTCACGGCACCCACAAATACACCCCCTTGGCAAACACCTGGATTCTTTGGGGCACTCCCAGGCGGTAGTAGGGTGTCTGGGCTACATTTAGAGGGCAAGCTTTTAACTGTGTGTCTAGTAGGACGCATGCACGACTTGTTTGACTTTTTGGTATTAGGCAGGGCGATCGATGGGAAACAGGCGACGCTTGAGCCAGCCTGCGCGGTCTTCCCGGCACCCGAAATGGCAGCCCCTAGCCAAACACTTGGGTTCTATGGGGCACTCCCAGGCCAAAGTAGTCGTTCTGGTCTACATTTAGAGAGCAAGCTTTTGAGGGTGTGCCAAATAGAACGCCCGTACGAGTTGTTTAACTTTTGTGTAATTTTGCAAGGCTAGCCTGTTACTCGCGCGTTTGGGGCGAACCGTCGAGGTTGGCAGGCCTTCACGGCACGCACAAATACACTCCCTTGCCAAACACCTGGGTTCTCTGGGACACTCCCAGGCGCTAGTAGGGTGTCTGGGCTACATTTAGAGGGCAAGCATTTAACTGTGTGTCTAGTAGGACGCCTGCACGAGTTGTTTGAATGTTGTGTGTTTTTACAAGGCTAGCCTGCTTCTAGCGCATTTTGGCCGAACCGGCGAGGCTAGAGCGCCTTCACGGCACCCACAAATACACCCCCTTGGCAAACACCTGGATTCTTTGGGGCACTCCCAGGCGGTAGTAGGGTGTCTGGGCTACATTTAGAGGGCAAGCTTTTAACTGTGTGTCTAGTAGGACGCATGCACGACTTGTTTGACTTTTTGGTATTAGGCAGGGCGATCGATGGGAAACAGGCGACGCTTGAGCCAGCCTGCGCGGTCTTCCCGGCACCCGAAATGGCAGCCCCTAGCCAAACACTTGGGTTCTATGGGGCACTCCCAGGCCAAAGTAGTCGTTCTGGTCTACATTTAGAGAGCAAGCTTTTGAGGGTGTGCCAAATAGAACGCCCGTACGAGTTGTTTAACTTTTGTGTAATTTTGCAAGGCTAGCCTGTTACTCGCGCGTTTGGGGCGAACCGTCGAGGTTGGCAGGCCTTCACGGCACGCACAAATACACTCCCTTGCCAAACACCTGGGTTCTCTGGGACACTCCCAGGCGCTAGTAGGGTGTCTGGGCTACATTTAGAGGGCAAGCATTTAACTGTGTGTCTAGTAGGACGCCTGCACGAGTTGTTTGAATGTTGTGTGTTTTTACAAGGCTAGCCTGCTTCTAGCGCATTTTGGCCGAACCGGCGAGGCTAGAGCGCCTTCACGGCACCCACAAATACACCCCCTTGGCAAACACCTGGATTCTTTGGGGCACTCCCAGGCGGTAGTAGGGTGTCTGGGCTACATTTAGAGGGCAAGCTTTTAACTGTGTGTCTAGTAGGACGCATGCACGACTTGTTTGACTTTTTGGTATTAGGCAGGGCGATCGATGGGAAACAGGCGACGCTTGAGCCAGCCTGCGCGGTCTTCCCGGCACCCGAAATGGCAGCCCCTAGCCAAACACTTGGGTTCTATGGGGCACTCCCAGGCCAAAGTAGTCGTTCTGGTCTACATTTAGAGAGCAAGCTTTTGAGGGTGTGCCAAATAGAACGCCCGTACGAGTTGTTTAACTTTTGTGTAATTTTGCAAGGCTAGCCTGTTACTCGCGCGTTTGGGGCGAACCGTCGAGGTTGGCAGGCCTTCACGGCACGCACAAATACACTCCCTTGCCAAACACCTGGGTTCTCTGGGACACTCCCAGGCGCTAGTAGGGTGTCTGGGCTACATTTAGAGGGCAAGCATTTAACTGTGTGTCTAGTAGGACGCCTGCACGAGTTGTTTGAATGTTGTGTGTTTTTACAAGGCTAGCCTGCTTCTAGCGCATTTTGGCCGAACCGGCGAGGCTAGAGCGCCTTCACGGCACCCACAAATACACCCCCTTGGCAAACACCTGGATTCTTTGGGGCACTCCCAGGCGGTAGTAGGGTGTCTGGGCTACATTTAGAGGGCAAGCTTTTAACTGTGTGTCTAGTAGGACGCATGCACGACTTGTTTGACTTTTTGGTATTAGGCAGGGCGATCGATGGGAAACAGGCGACGCTTGAGCCAGCCTGCGCGGTCTTCCCGGCACCCGAAATGGCAGCCCCTAGCCAAACACTTGGGTTCTATGGGGCACTCCCAGGCCAAAGTAGTCGTTCTGGTCTACATTTAGAGAGCAAGCTTTTGAGGGTGTGCCAAATAGAACGCCCGTACGAGTTGTTTAACTTTTGTGTAATTTTGCAAGGCTAGCCTGTTACTCGCGCGTTTGGGGCGAACCGTCGAGGTTGGCAGGCCTTCACGGCACGCACAAATACACTCCCTTGCCAAACACCTGGGTTCTCTGGGACACTCCCAGGCGCTAGTAGGGTGTCTGGGCTACATTTAGAGGGCAAGCATTTAACTGTGTGTCTAGTAGGACGCCTGCACGAGTTGTTTGAATGTTGTGTGTTTTTACAAGGCTAGCCTGCTTCTAGCGCATTTTGGCCGAACCGGCGAGGCTAGAGCGCCTTCACGGCACCCACAAATACACCCCCTTGGCAAACACCTGGATTCTTTGGGGCACTCCCAGGCGGTAGTAGGGTGTCTGGGCTACATTTAGAGGGCAAGCTTTTAACTGTGTGTCTAGTAGGACGCATGCACGACTTGTTTGACTTTTTGGTATTAGGCAGGGCGATCGATGGGAAACAGGCGACGCTTGAGCCAGCCTGCGCGGTCTTCCCGGCACCCGAAATGGCAGCCCCTAGCCAAACACTTGGGTTCTATGGGGCACTCCCAGGCCAAAGTAGTCGTTCTGGTCTACATTTAGAGAGCAAGCTTTTGAGGGTGTGCCAAATAGAACGCCCGTACGAGTTGTTTAACTTTTGTGTAATTTTGCAAGGCTAGCCTGTTACTCGCGCGTTTGGGGCGAACCGTCGAGGTTGGCAGGCCTTCACGGCACGCACAAATACACTCCCTTGCCAAACACCTGGGTTCTCTGGGACACTCCCAGGCGCTAGTAGGGTGTCTGGGCTACATTTAGAGGGCAAGCATTTAACTGTGTGTCTAGTAGGACGCCTGCACGAGTTGTTTGAATGTTGTGTGTTTTTACAAGGCTAGCCTGCTTCTAGCGCATTTTGGCCGAACCGGCGAGGCTAGAGCGCCTTCACGGCACCCACAAATACACCCCCTTGGCAAACACCTGGATTCTTTGGGGCACTCCCAGGCGGTAGTAGGGTGTCTGGGCTACATTTAGAGGGCAAGCTTTTAACTGTGTGTCTAGTAGGACGCATGCACGACTTGTTTGACTTTTTGGTATTAGGCAGGGCGATCGATGGGAAACAGGCGACGCTTGAGCCAGCCTGCGCGGTCTTCCCGGCACCCGAAATGGCAGCCCCTAGCCAAACACTTGGGTTCTATGGGGCACTCCCAGGCCAAAGTAGTCGTTCTGGTCTACATTTAGAGAGCAAGCTTTTGAGGGTGTGCCAAATAGAACGCCCGTACGAGTTGTTTAACTTTTGTGTAATTTTGCAAGGCTAGCCTGTTACTCGCGCGTTTGGGGCGAACCGTCGAGGTTGGCAGGCCTTCACGGCACGCACAAATACACTCCCTTGCCAAACACCTGGGTTCTCTGGGACACTCCCAGGCGCTAGTAGGGTGTCTGGGCTACATTTAGAGGGCAAGCATTTAACTGTGTGTCTAGTAGGACGCCTGCACGAGTTGTTTGAATGTTGTGTGTTTTTACAAGGCTAGCCTGCTTCTAGCGCATTTTGGCCGAACCGGCGAGGCTAGAGCGCCTTCACGGCACCCACAAATACACCCCCTTGGCAAACACCTGGATTCTTTGGGGCACTCCCAGGCGGTAGTAGGGTGTCTGGGCTACATTTAGAGGGCAAGCTTTTAACTGTGTGTCTAGTAGGACGCATGCACGACTTGTTTGACTTTTTGGTATTAGGCAGGGCGATCGATGGGAAACAGGCGACGCTTGAGCCAGCCTGCGCGGTCTTCCCGGCACCCGAAATGGCAGCCCCTAGCCAAACACTTGGGTTCTATGGGGCACTCCCAGGCCAAAGTAGTCGTTCTGGTCTACATTTAGAGAGCAAGCTTTTGAGGGTGTGCCAAATAGAACGCCCGTACGAGTTGTTTAACTTTTGTGTAATTTTGCAAGGCTAGCCTGTTACTCGCGCGTTTGGGGCGAACCGTCGAGGTTGGCAGGCCTTCACGGCACGCACAAATACACTCCCTTGCCAAACACCTGGGTTCTCTGGGACACTCCCAGGCGCTAGTAGGGTGTCTGGGCTACATTTAGAGGGCAAGCATTTAACTGTGTGTCTAGTAGGACGCCTGCACGAGTTGTTTGAATGTTGTGTGTTTTTACAAGGCTAGCCTGCTTCTAGCGCATTTTGGCCGAACCGGCGAGGCTAGAGCGCCTTCACGGCACCCACAAATACACCCCCTTGGCAAACACCTGGATTCTTTGGGGCACTCCCAGGCGGTAGTAGGGTGTCTGGGCTACATTTAGAGGGCAAGCTTTTAACTGTGTGTCTAGTAGGACGCATGCACGACTTGTTTGACTTTTTGGTATTAGGCAGGGCGATCGATGGGAAACAGGCGACGCTTGAGCCAGCCTGCGCGGTCTTCCCGGCACCCGAAATGGCAGCCCCTAGCCAAACACTTGGGTTCTATGGGGCACTCCCAGGCCAAAGTAGTCGTTCTGGTCTACATTTAGAGAGCAAGCTTTTGAGGGTGTGCCAAATAGAACGCCCGTACGAGTTGTTTAACTTTTGTGTAATTTTGCAAGGCTAGCCTGTTACTCGCGCGTTTGGGGCGAACCGTCGAGGTTGGCAGGCCTTCACGGCACGCACAAATACACTCCCTTGCCAAACACCTGGGTTCTCTGGGACACTCCCAGGCGCTAGTAGGGTGTCTGGGCTACATTTAGAGGGCAAGCATTTAACTGTGTGTCTAGTAGGACGCCTGCACGAGTTGTTTGAATGTTGTGTGTTTTTACAAGGCTAGCCTGCTTCTAGCGCATTTTGGCCGAACCGGCGAGGCTAGAGCGCCTTCACGGCACCCACAAATACACCCCCTTGGCAAACACCTGGATTCTTTGGGGCACTCCCAGGCGGTAGTAGGGTGTCTGGGCTACATTTAGAGGGCAAGCTTTTAACTGTGTGTCTAGTAGGACGCATGCACGACTTGTTTGACTTTTTGGTATTAGGCAGGGCGATCGATGGGAAACAGGCGACGCTTGAGCCAGCCTGCGCGGTCTTCCCGGCACCCGAAATGGCAGCCCCTAGCCAAACACTTGGGTTCTATGGGGCACTCCCAGGCCAAAGTAGTCGTTCTGGTCTACATTTAGAGAGCAAGCTTTTGAGGGTGTGCCAAATAGAACGCCCGTACGAGTTGTTTAACTTTTGTGTAATTTTGCAAGGCTAGCCTGTTACTCGCGCGTTTGGGGCGAACCGTCGAGGTTGGCAGGCCTTCACGGCACGCACAAATACACTCCCTTGCCAAACACCTGGGTTCTCTGGGACACTCCCAGGCGCTAGTAGGGTGTCTGGGCTACATTTAGAGGGCAAGCATTTAACTGTGTGTCTAGTAGGACGCCTGCACGAGTTGTTTGAATGTTGTGTGTTTTTACAAGGCTAGCCTGCTTCTAGCGCATTTTGGCCGAACCGGCGAGGCTAGAGCGCCTTCACGGCACCCACAAATACACCCCCTTGGCAAACACCTGGATTCTTTGGGGCACTCCCAGGCGGTAGTAGGGTGTCTGGGCTACATTTAGAGGGCAAGCTTTTAACTGTGTGTCTAGTAGGACGCATGCACGACTTGTTTGACTTTTTGGTATTAGGCAGGGCGATCGATGGGAAACAGGCGACGCTTGAGCCAGCCTGCGCGGTCTTCCCGGCACCCGAAATGGCAGCCCCTAGCCAAACACTTGGGTTCTATGGGGCACTCCCAGGCCAAAGTAGTCGTTCTGGTCTACATTTAGAGAGCAAGCTTTTGAGGGTGTGCCAAATAGAACGCCCGTACGAGTTGTTTAACTTTTGTGTAATTTTGCAAGGCTAGCCTGTTACTCGCGCGTTTGGGGCGAACCGTCGAGGTTGGCAGGCCTTCACGGCACGCACAAATACACTCCCTTGCCAAACACCTGGGTTCTCTGGGACACTCCCAGGCGCTAGTAGGGTGTCTGGGCTACATTTAGAGGGCAAGCATTTAACTGTGTGTCTAGTAGGACGCCTGCACGAGTTGTTTGAATGTTGTGTGTTTTTACAAGGCTAGCCTGCTTCTAGCGCATTTTGGCCGAACCGGCGAGGCTAGAGCGCCTTCACGGCACCCACAAATACACCCCCTTGGCAAACACCTGGATTCTTTGGGGCACTCCCAGGCGGTAGTAGGGTGTCTGGGCTACATTTAGAGGGCAAGCTTTTAACTGTGTGTCTAGTAGGACGCATGCACGACTTGTTTGACTTTTTGGTATTAGGCAGGGCGATCGATGGGAAACAGGCGACGCTTGAGCCAGCCTGCGCGGTCTTCCCGGCACCCGAAATGGCAGCCCCTAGCCAAACACTTGGGTTCTATGGGGCACTCCCAGGCCAAAGTAGTCGTTCTGGTCTACATTTAGAGAGCAAGCTTTTGAGGGTGTGCCAAATAGAACGCCCGTACGAGTTGTTTAACTTTTGTGTAATTTTGCAAGGCTAGCCTGTTACTCGCGCGTTTGGGGCGAACCGTCGAGGTTGGCAGGCCTTCACGGCACGCACAAATACACTCCCTTGCCAAACACCTGGGTTCTCTGGGACACTCCCAGGCGCTAGTAGGGTGTCTGGGCTACATTTAGAGGGCAAGCATTTAACTGTGTGTCTAGTAGGACGCCTGCACGAGTTGTTTGAATGTTGTGTGTTTTTACAAGGCTAGCCTGCTTCTAGCGCATTTTGGCCGAACCGGCGAGGCTAGAGCGCCTTCACGGCACCCACAAATACACCCCCTTGGCAAACACCTGGATTCTTTGGGGCACTCCCAGGCGGTAGTAGGGTGTCTGGGCTACATTTAGAGGGCAAGCTTTTAACTGTGTGTCTAGTAGGACGCATGCACGACTTGTTTGACTTTTTGGTATTAGGCAGGGCGATCGATGGGAAACAGGCGACGCTTGAGCCAGCCTGCGCGGTCTTCCCGGCACCCGAAATGGCAGCCCCTAGCCAAACACTTGGGTTCTATGGGGCACTCCCAGGCCAAAGTAGTCGTTCTGGTCTACATTTAGAGAGCAAGCTTTTGAGGGTGTGCCAAATAGAACGCCCGTACGAGTTGTTTAACTTTTGTGTAATTTTGCAAGGCTAGCCTGTTACTCGCGCGTTTGGGGCGAACCGTCGAGGTTGGCAGGCCTTCACGGCACGCACAAATACACTCCCTTGCCAAACACCTGGGTTCTCTGGGACACTCCCAGGCGCTAGTAGGGTGTCTGGGCTACATTTAGAGGGCAAGCATTTAACTGTGTGTCTAGTAGGACGCCTGCACGAGTTGTTTGAATGTTGTGTGTTTTTACAAGGCTAGCCTGCTTCTAGCGCATTTTGGCCGAACCGGCGAGGCTAGAGCGCCTTCACGGCACCCACAAATACACCCCCTTGGCAAACACCTGGATTCTTTGGGGCACTCCCAGGCGGTAGTAGGGTGTCTGGGCTACATTTAGAGGGCAAGCTTTTAACTGTGTGTCTAGTAGGACGCATGCACGACTTGTTTGACTTTTTGGTATTAGGCAGGGCGATCGATGGGAAACAGGCGACGCTTGAGCCAGCCTGCGCGGTCTTCCCGGCACCCGAAATGGCAGCCCCTAGCCAAACACTTGGGTTCTATGGGGCACTCCCAGGCCAAAGTAGTCGTTCTGGTCTACATTTAGAGAGCAAGCTTTTGAGGGTGTGCCAAATAGAACGCCCGTACGAGTTGTTTAACTTTTGTGTAATTTTGCAAGGCTAGCCTGTTACTCGCGCGTTTGGGGCGAACCGTCGAGGTTGGCAGGCCTTCACGGCACGCACAAATACACTCCCTTGCCAAACACCTGGGTTCTCTGGGACACTCCCAGGCGCTAGTAGGGTGTCTGGGCTACATTTAGAGGGCAAGCATTTAACTGTGTGTCTAGTAGGACGCCTGCACGAGTTGTTTGAATGTTGTGTGTTTTTACAAGGCTAGCCTGCTTCTAGCGCATTTTGGCCGAACCGGCGAGGCTAGAGCGCCTTCACGGCACCCACAAATACACCCCCTTGGCAAACACCTGGATTCTTTGGGGCACTCCCAGGCGGTAGTAGGGTGTCTGGGCTACATTTAGAGGGCAAGCTTTTAACTGTGTGTCTAGTAGGACGCATGCACGACTTGTTTGACTTTTTGGTATTAGGCAGGGCGATCGATGGGAAACAGGCGACGCTTGAGCCAGCCTGCGCGGTCTTCCCGGCACCCGAAATGGCAGCCCCTAGCCAAACACTTGGGTTCTATGGGGCACTCCCAGGCCAAAGTAGTCGTTCTGGTCTACATTTAGAGAGCAAGCTTTTGAGGGTGTGCCAAATAGAACGCCCGTACGAGTTGTTTAACTTTTGTGTAATTTTGCAAGGCTAGCCTGTTACTCGCGCGTTTGGGGCGAACCGTCGAGGTTGGCAGGCCTTCACGGCACGCACAAATACACTCCCTTGCCAAACACCTGGGTTCTCTGGGACACTCCCAGGCGCTAGTAGGGTGTCTGGGCTACATTTAGAGGGCAAGCATTTAACTGTGTGTCTAGTAGGACGCCTGCACGAGTTGTTTGAATGTTGTGTGTTTTTACAAGGCTAGCCTGCTTCTAGCGCATTTTGGCCGAACCGGCGAGGCTAGAGCGCCTTCACGGCACCCACAAATACACCCCCTTGGCAAACACCTGGATTCTTTGGGGCACTCCCAGGCGGTAGTAGGGTGTCTGGGCTACATTTAGAGGGCAAGCTTTTAACTGTGTGTCTAGTAGGACGCATGCACGACTTGTTTGACTTTTTGGTATTAGGCAGGGCGATCGATGGGAAACAGGCGACGCTTGAGCCAGCCTGCGCGGTCTTCCCGGCACCCGAAATGGCAGCCCCTAGCCAAACACTTGGGTTCTATGGGGCACTCCCAGGCCAAAGTAGTCGTTCTGGTCTACATTTAGAGAGCAAGCTTTTGAGGGTGTGCCAAATAGAACGCCCGTACGAGTTGTTTAACTTTTGTGTAATTTTGCAAGGCTAGCCTGTTACTCGCGCGTTTGGGGCGAACCGTCGAGGTTGGCAGGCCTTCACGGCACGCACAAATACACTCCCTTGCCAAACACCTGGGTTCTCTGGGACACTCCCAGGCGCTAGTAGGGTGTCTGGGCTACATTTAGAGGGCAAGCATTTAACTGTGTGTCTAGTAGGACGCCTGCACGAGTTGTTTGAATGTTGTGTGTTTTTACAAGGCTAGCCTGCTTCTAGCGCATTTTGGCCGAACCGGCGAGGCTAGAGCGCCTTCACGGCACCCACAAATACACCCCCTTGGCAAACACCTGGATTCTTTGGGGCACTCCCAGGCGGTAGTAGGGTGTCTGGGCTACATTTAGAGGGCAAGCTTTTAACTGTGTGTCTAGTAGGACGCATGCACGACTTGTTTGACTTTTTGGTATTAGGCAGGGCGATCGATGGGAAACAGGCGACGCTTGAGCCAGCCTGCGCGGTCTTCCCGGCACCCGAAATGGCAGCCCCTAGCCAAACACTTGGGTTCTATGGGGCACTCCCAGGCCAAAGTAGTCGTTCTGGTCTACATTTAGAGAGCAAGCTTTTGAGGGTGTGCCAAATAGAACGCCCGTACGAGTTGTTTAACTTTTGTGTAATTTTGCAAGGCTAGCCTGTTACTCGCGCGTTTGGGGCGAACCGTCGAGGTTGGCAGGCCTTCACGGCACGCACAAATACACTCCCTTGCCAAACACCTGGGTTCTCTGGGACACTCCCAGGCGCTAGTAGGGTGTCTGGGCTACATTTAGAGGGCAAGCATTTAACTGTGTGTCTAGTAGGACGCCTGCACGAGTTGTTTGAATGTTGTGTGTTTTTACAAGGCTAGCCTGCTTCTAGCGCATTTTGGCCGAACCGGCGAGGCTAGAGCGCCTTCACGGCACCCACAAATACACCCCCTTGGCAAACACCTGGATTCTTTGGGGCACTCCCAGGCGGTAGTAGGGTGTCTGGGCTACATTTAGAGGGCAAGCTTTTAACTGTGTGTCTAGTAGGACGCATGCACGACTTGTTTGACTTTTTGGTATTAGGCAGGGCGATCGATGGGAAACAGGCGACGCTTGAGCCAGCCTGCGCGGTCTTCCCGGCACCCGAAATGGCAGCCCCTAGCCAAACACTTGGGTTCTATGGGGCACTCCCAGGCCAAAGTAGTCGTTCTGGTCTACATTTAGAGAGCAAGCTTTTGAGGGTGTGCCAAATAGAACGCCCGTACGAGTTGTTTAACTTTTGTGTAATTTTGCAAGGCTAGCCTGTTACTCGCGCGTTTGGGGCGAACCGTCGAGGTTGGCAGGCCTTCACGGCACGCACAAATACACTCCCTTGCCAAACACCTGGGTTCTCTGGGACACTCCCAGGCGCTAGTAGGGTGTCTGGGCTACATTTAGAGGGCAAGCATTTAACTGTGTGTCTAGTAGGACGCCTGCACGAGTTGTTTGAATGTTGTGTGTTTTTACAAGGCTAGCCTGCTTCTAGCGCATTTTGGCCGAACCGGCGAGGCTAGAGCGCCTTCACGGCACCCACAAATACACCCCCTTGGCAAACACCTGGATTCTTTGGGGCACTCCCAGGCGGTAGTAGGGTGTCTGGGCTACATTTAGAGGGCAAGCTTTTAACTGTGTGTCTAGTAGGACGCATGCACGACTTGTTTGACTTTTTGGTATTAGGCAGGGCGATCGATGGGAAACAGGCGACGCTTGAGCCAGCCTGCGCGGTCTTCCCGGCACCCGAAATGGCAGCCCCTAGCCAAACACTTGGGTTCTATGGGGCACTCCCAGGCCAAAGTAGTCGTTCTGGTCTACATTTAGAGAGCAAGCTTTTGAGGGTGTGCCAAATAGAACGCCCGTACGAGTTGTTTAACTTTTGTGTAATTTTGCAAGGCTAGCCTGTTACTCGCGCGTTTGGGGCGAACCGTCGAGGTTGGCAGGCCTTCACGGCACGCACAAATACACTCCCTTGCCAAACACCTGGGTTCTCTGGGACACTCCCAGGCGCTAGTAGGGTGTCTGGGCTACATTTAGAGGGCAAGCATTTAACTGTGTGTCTAGTAGGACGCCTGCACGAGTTGTTTGAATGTTGTGTGTTTTTACAAGGCTAGCCTGCTTCTAGCGCATTTTGGCCGAACCGGCGAGGCTAGAGCGCCTTCACGGCACCCACAAATACACCCCCTTGGCAAACACCTGGATTCTTTGGGGCACTCCCAGGCGGTAGTAGGGTGTCTGGGCTACATTTAGAGGGCAAGCTTTTAACTGTGTGTCTAGTAGGACGCATGCACGACTTGTTTGACTTTTTGGTATTAGGCAGGGCGATCGATGGGAAACAGGCGACGCTTGAGCCAGCCTGCGCGGTCTTCCCGGCACCCGAAATGGCAGCCCCTAGCCAAACACTTGGGTTCTATGGGGCACTCCCAGGCCAAAGTAGTCGTTCTGGTCTACATTTAGAGAGCAAGCTTTTGAGGGTGTGCCAAATAGAACGCCCGTACGAGTTGTTTAACTTTTGTGTAATTTTGCAAGGCTAGCCTGTTACTCGCGCGTTTGGGGCGAACCGTCGAGGTTGGCAGGCCTTCACGGCACGCACAAATACACTCCCTTGCCAAACACCTGGGTTCTCTGGGACACTCCCAGGCGCTAGTAGGGTGTCTGGGCTACATTTAGAGGGCAAGCATTTAACTGTGTGTCTAGTAGGACGCCTGCACGAGTTGTTTGAATGTTGTGTGTTTTTACAAGGCTAGCCTGCTTCTAGCGCATTTTGGCCGAACCGGCGAGGCTAGAGCGCCTTCACGGCACCCACAAATACACCCCCTTGGCAAACACCTGGATTCTTTGGGGCACTCCCAGGCGGTAGTAGGGTGTCTGGGCTACATTTAGAGGGCAAGCTTTTGACTGTGTGTCAAGTAGGACGTCAACCATGTGTCACAGGCTGAAACTACAGCTGTGTGTATAAACATGTGAACCATGTGTCACAGTCTGAAACTAAAGCTCTGTGTATAAACATGTGAACTGTGTATCACAGTCAGAAATTAGAGATGCGTGTATAAATACATGTATGTGAATAATGTGTCATAGTCTGAAACTAGAGATGTGTTTTCAAACATGTGAACCATGTGTCACAGTCTTAAACTAGAGATGTTTGTATAAAAATGTGAATCATATGTCACAGTCTAAAGTAAGAGGTGTGGATATAAACATGTGAACAATTTGTCACTGTCTGTAGAGCTGTAGGTACAAACATGTGAAACATTTGTTGCAGTCTGAAACTAAAGTTGTTGGTTGAAACCTATGAACCATATGTCACAGTCTGAAACTAGAGGTTTGGGTATAAACATGTGAACCATTTGTAACAGTATGAAACTAAAGCTGTGTGTATAAACATGTGAATCTTATGTCACAGTCTGAAACGAGAGGTGTGATAAGAAACATGTGAACCATATATAACTGTCTGAGATGAGAGGTGTGGGTAGAAAAATCTGAATCATATGTCACAGTCTGAATCTAAAGCTGTGTGTAGAAACATGTGAATCATATGTCACAGTCTGAAACTAGAGCTGTGGGTATAAACGTGTGAACCATATGTCACAGTTTGAAACTAAAGGTCTGGGCAGAAACATGTGAACCATTTGTCACAGTCTGTGAACCATATGTCACAGTCTTAAACTAAAGGTGTGGGTATAAACGTGTGAACCGTATGTCACAGTCTGAAACTAGAAGTTTGGGTAGAAACATGTGAATCATATGTGACAGTCGGAAACTAGATGTGTGGGTAGAAACATGTGAATCATAAGTCACAGTCTGAAACTAGAGCTGTGGGTAGAAACATGTGAACCATTTGTCACAGTCTGAAACTAGCTGTAGGTAGAAACATGTGAACCATGTATCACAGTCTTAACAAGACGAATGGGTATAAATATGTGAACCATATGTCACAGTCTGAAACAAAAAGTGTGGGTAGAAACATGTGAACTATATGTCACAGTCTGAATATACAGGTTTGGGTATAGATTTGTGAACCATTTGTCACAGTCTGAAACTAGAGATGTGTGTATAAACATGTGAATCATATGTGACAGTTTTAAACGAGAGGTGTGATTAGAAACATGTGAACCATATGTAACAGTATGAAACGAGAGGTGTGGGTAGAAACATGTGAATCATATGTCACAGTCTGAAACTAGAGCTATGTAGAAACATGTGAACCATGTGTCACAATCTGAAACTAGAGCTGTGGGTAGAAACATGTGAACCATGTGTCACAGTCTGAAACTAGAGCTGTGGGTATAAACATGTGAACCATGTGTCACAGTCTGAAACTAGAGCTATGTAGAAACATGTGAACCATGTGTCACAATCTGAAACTAGAGCTGTGGGTAGAAACATGTGAACCATGTGTCACAGTCTGAAACTACAGCTGTGGGTATAAACATGTGAATCATATGTCACAGTCTGAAACTAGAGCTGTGGGTAAAAACATGTGAACCATATGTCACAGTTTGAAACTAGAGGTCTGGGCAGAAACATGTGAACCATATGTCACAGTCTGAAACTAGAGGTGCAGGTAGAAGCATTTGAAAGATATATCACAGTCTGAAACTAGAGGTGTGTGTAGAAACATGTGAACCATATGTCACAGTCTGAAACAAGAGGTTTGGATTGAAACATGTGAATCATATGTCACAGTCTGAAACTAGAGGTGTGAGTAGAAACATGTGAATTATATGTCACAGTCTTAAACAAGAGGTATGGGTAGAAACATGTGAATCATATGTCACAATCTGAAACTAGAGGTGTATGTAGAAATATGTGAACCACATGTCACATTCTTAAACTAGAGGTGTGGGTTGAAACATGTGAATCATATGTCACAGTCTTAAACTAGAAGTGCGGGTAGAAACATGTGAATCATATGTCACAGTCTGAAACAAGAGGTGAGGGTAGAAACATGTGAACCATTTGTCACAGTCTGAAACTAGAGCTGTGTGTATAAACATGTGAATCATATGTGACAGTCTGAAACTAGAGGTGTGATAAGAAACATGTGAACCATATGTCACAGTCTGAAACAATAGCTGTGGGTATAAACATGTAAACCATATGTCACAGTTTGAAACTAGAGGACTGGTCAGAAACATGTGAACCATATGTCACAGTCTGAAACTGGAGGTGTGGGTAGAAACATGTGAATCATATGTCACAGTCTGTAACTAGAGGTTTGGGTAGAAACATGTGAATCATATGTCACAGTCTGAAACTAGAGGTGTGGGTAGAAACATGTTAACCATATGTCACAGTCTGAAACTAGAGGTGTGGATAGAAACATGTGAACCATTTGTCACAGTCTGAACTAGAGCTGTGGGTAGAAATATGTGAACCAAATATCACAGTCTGAAACTAGAGGTGTGGGTAGAAACATGTGAACCATTTGTCCCAGTCTGAAACTAGAGCTGAGGGTAGAAACATGTGAATCATATGTCACAGTCTGAAGCCACATGTGAACCATTTGTCACAGTCTGAAACTAAATGTGTGGGTAGAATCATGTGAATCATATGTCTCAGTCTAAAACTAAAGGTGTGGGTATAAACATGTGAATCATATGTTACCGTCTGAAACGACATGTGAACCATTTGTCATAGTCTGAAACTAAAGGTGTGGTAGGAACATGTGAATCTTATGTCACAGTCTGATACTAGAGCTGTGTGTAGAAACATGTGAACCATGTGTCACAGTCTGAAACTAGAGGAGTGAGTAGAAACATGAGAATCATATGTCACAGTCTGAAACTAGAGGAATGAGTAGAAACATGTGAATCAGATGTCACAGTCTGAAACTAGAGAGGTGTGGGTACAGACATGTGAATCATTTGTCACCGTCTGAAACTAGATGTGTGAGTAGAAACATGTGAATCATATGTCACAGTCTGAAATTACCGCTGTTGATAGAAACATGTGAACCATTTGTCAGTCTGAAACTAGAGAGGTGTGGGTAGAAACATGTGAATAATATGTCAAAGTCTGAGACTAGAGAGGTGTGGGTAGAAACATGTAAATCATATGTCATAGTCTTAAACTAGAGGTGTGAGTAGAAACATGTGGATCATATGTCACAGTCTGAAACTAGAGGTGTGGGTAGAAAAATGTGAATCAAATGTAGCAGTCTGAAACGAGAGGTGTAGGTAGAAACATGTGAACCATTTGTCACAGTATGAAACTAGAGGTGTGGATAGAAACATGTTAATCATATGTCACACTCTGAAACGAGAGGTTTGGGTAGAAAGATGTGAACCATTTGTCACAGTCTGAACCTAGAGCTGTGGGTATAAACATGTGAACCATTTGTAACAGTCTGAAACAAGTGCTGTGGGTTTAAACATGTTAATCATTTGTCAGAGTCTGAAACTAAAGATGTGTGTATAAACATGTGAATCGTTTGTCAGTCATAAACTAGAGCTGTGGGTATAATAGGTATAAACTTGAATCATGTGTCACAGTCTGAAACTAGGGATAGGTATATAAAAGAGTTAAGCATGTGTCACAATCTGAAACCAGAGCTGTGGTTATATACATGTGAATCATTTGTCACAATCTGAATCTAGAACTGTGGGTATAAATTTGTGAACTTTTTGTCACAGTCTGAAACTAGATCTGTGGATAACAACATGTGAACAATGTGTTACAGTCTGAAACTCGAGATGCGGGTATAAACGTGTGAACCATGTGTCACAGTCTGAAACTAGAGCTGTGGGAATAAACATGTGAACCATGTGTCACAGTCTGAAACTAAAGCTGTGTGTATAAACATATGAATCATATGTCATAGTCTGAAACTAGAGCTGTGGGAATAAACATGTGAACCATGTGTCACAGTCTGAAACTAAAGCTGTGTGTATAAACACGTGAATCATATGTCACAGTCCGAAACTAGAGCTGTGGGAATAAACATGTGAACCATGTGTCACAGTCTGAAACTACAGCTGTGGGAATAAACATGTGAACCATGTGTCACAGTCTGAAACTAGAGCTGTGGGAATAAACATGTGAACCATGTTTAACAGCCTAAAACTAGAGCTGTGGGAATAAACATGTGAACCATATGTCACAGTCTGAAACTAGAGCTGTGAGAATAAACATATGAACCATTTGTCACAGTCTGAAACTAGAGCTGTGGGAATAAACCTGTGAACCATGTGTCACAGTATGAAACAAGAGCTGTGGGAATAAACATGTGAACCATGTATCACATTCAGAAACTACAGCTGTGGGAATAAACATGTGAACCATGTGTCACAGTCTGAAACTAGAGCTGTGGGAATAAACATGTGAACCATGTTTAACAGCCTAAAACTAGAGCTGTGGGAATAAACATGTGAACCATATGTCACAGTCTGAAACTAGAGCTGTGAGAATAAACATATGAACCATTTGTCACAGTCTGAAACTAGAGCTGTGGGAATAAACCTGTGAACCATGTGTCACAGTATGAAACAAGAGCTGTGGGAATAAACATGTGAACCATGTATCACATTCAGAAACAAGAGCTGTTGGTATAAACATGTGAACAATGTGTCACAGTCTGAGACTAGAGCTGTTGGTTTAAACATATGAATAATTTGCCACAGTCTGAAACTAGAGCTGTTGGTATAAACATGTGACCCATGTGTCACAGTCTGAAACTAGAGCTGTTGGTATAAACATTTGAATCATTTGTCACAGTCTAAAACTAGAGCTGTGTGTATTAACATGTGAATCATGTGTCACAGTCTGAAACTAGAGCTCTGTGTAAAAACATGTGAACCATGTGTCACAGTCTGAAACTAAACTGTGGGTATAAACATGAGAACTATGTGTCACAGTCTGAAACTAGAGCTGTGGGTATAAACAGGTGAACCATGTGTGTCAGTCTGAAACTAGGGCTGTGTGTATAAATATTTTAATCATTTTTCACAGTCTGAACCTAGATCTCTGTGTACAAAGATATGAATCATTTGTCACAGTATGAAACTAGAGATGTGGTTATAAACATATGAACCATATGTCACAGTCTGAAAGTAGAGCTTTTGGTATAAACATGTGAACCATATGTCACAGTCTGAAACTAGAGCTGTGTGTATAAACATTTGAATCATTTGTCATAGTCTGAAACTAGATCTCTGTGTACAAACATGTGAATCATTTGTCACAGTATGAAACTAGAGCTGTTTGTGTACACATATAAACCATATGTCACAGTCTGAAAGTAGAGCTTTTGGTATAAACATGTGAACCATATATCACAGTCTGAAACTTGAGCTGTGTGTATAAATATGTGAACCATATGTCACAGTCTGAAACTAGAGGTGTGGGTAGAAACATGTTAACCATATGTCACTGTCTGAAACTAGAGGTGTGGGTAGAAACCAGTGAACCATATGTCACAGTCTGAATCTAGAGGTATGGGTAGAAACTTGTGAATCATATGTCACAGTCTGAAATGAAAGGTGTGGGTAGAAACATGTGAATCATATGTGACAGTCTGAAACTAGAGGTGTTTGTATAAACATTTGAACCATGTGTCACAGTCTGAAACTACAGCTGTATTGAACGAAACAATAGTCGAGCTTAATAGTTCCTTTCTTTGGGTCAATATTCATTTCCCAAAGACAGATTATTTGAACCGTTGGCCACTTAAGCGGTAAATTGTTGTTTTATTATATTGAATAACAGAGCAAAATAGTAAATCAAAAGAAGGTTTTCATATTCATAGAAGTCTCCCCTAAATAATGCATTCATTGCTTCATAATAGACCTGTGAAAACCATATTTTATTAACTTTTTGTCATTATTGAATATCTGTTCTCCGCTAATAGTTCCAAATTGCCTTCATATATGCCTATTAATATTAACTATTCAAGGTATAATGTCATCAGTATTGAGCATCATTCTAGATATGCTCTTGATCAACATAACGTCATCAACGCCAGTATGTATACAACCTGACATCATTATATAAACATATCAGTTGTGGAAACTATTTTAACGTTTGAATAAAATGTGATATTTCAGTGTCAGATAATATTTTAATTTACGGAATATAATAAACAGATAACTGAACTGTTGTTTTATCAAGCGTAAATGGAGTTTGAATGGACTGTTGGCATGAGAATAGAAAGAACGTTTCATTTGAACTATTGACTCGATCAGTGGATGAAACTGGTTTCGACAGAATAAGTGGTCAATAGTTCATTATTAAAGGAATAAGTGGTCAATAGTTCATTTTATTTGACCAGTTTTGGTTAGTTTTCAACCAATCAGATTGGAGAATGCATAGCGATATATAATAAACACTTTTTGGAACATTTGAATGCCTGTTCTCCACTAATAATTCCAAATATTACATTCCTAATGACGAATTACCTGCATATCTTCAATACAGAATTGGCTGCTTTTAACAAATGTGTTTTTTGATAGAGAATTTAATTTCACCGCCACCTCGAGCAAAATAACGCAAAGTCATCAGTGTCAACACGTTAACAATGTGACATCATTATTAAGACACATATAAGCTATAGAAAAATGATTCATTATTATGTATTTCAGCATTGAAAATGATATTTCAGTGTTAGTTTTACTTCATGAATGTAATGAAACATTTATTTAACATGTAATACTGTTTTCAGGAACAGACGAAACACCAGTTGAATAACCCCTATACAAAGGAATCAAACATTTGATTAGAATGTCTTGGTAACAGGATATATCGGTTTACACTGTATGAAACCAGTTTCAACAGAATAAGTAATAATTTTTGAAGGAATGAGTGGTCAGTAGTTAATTTTATTTATGGTATTTCAGTGTCAGTTTTAATTCAACAGTTCATTTTAACTTTGTTTTATCGAGTAGAGCAAACGGAGTTTGAATGGATTATCAGCATAAGAACGGAATAATGTTTCGTTTGAACAAATGACTCGGTAACCAGGTGAAACTGATTTCGACAGAATTAGTGGCCAATAGTTCATTTTTGAGAAATGAGTGGTCAGTGGTTTATTTCATTTGACCTGTTTAACTCGGTTTTCAATCAATCAGATTGAAGCAATCAAAATGATATATAATAAATAGTTTTATTTTACACCTCTTTGTCATCAGGATCACATACTTTATTTGATTTTGCACTTATTTATTTTACGTCAAATGTAAAACAAGTTTATACAACTTATACAGTTCATGCTCAAAATCTTCCTGAGTAAAACCAGTACATATGTACTAAGCATATATGCAGTTACCGTGTCTAGGACACCACACATGCATTTTATCACAGCGCTTGCTTGGTAAATCTATTTTATAAAACACTTATTGTTCTTGCACATTAAGAAAGTCATAAATATCTGACAAAAGTTTAAACCATAATACATTTTATTCTTTATTACCTTTTTAGTATAGGTAAAACTAAATACATTTGTGTTAAAATCATTATTGCAACATAAGACTTTAGAAATAGTGAACCTAGAAGGTAGACAGAAGTGAAACACTGTGTAGTGTAAAGCACACTTAATCATGACTGTTCAAGGAAGACTATTACCTCAGGTCAGACTTGAGCTGCCTGGAAGTACATTTTCTGTGGGTTGAACCTCGGAGTTTTCACTCACCAAATTCTAAGGTTTGGAATCAAAACACATTGTCATTTGTTCAAGCTAGGTTTGGAACAAATCTGTGGAAATTGGTATAAAAAACACTGAAATTCTTGTAAACCTTGGAGTATTTGAACATTCATATGAACAGTCCATTTGAACATTTCATGGGAATTTTATATAATCCTTGGAAAATATACAACCCTCAGAAAATGTCACCCGGGAGATATCTCCCTACAAAGTAGGATGTAATGTAGTGCCAATGTCTTTGTTCATACTTCAGGAAACTGTTTCAATTTTCATAGACAGAAGTTTTATTTATATTTTGAATTGTTAAACAATGTTTTGGTTGATTATGGAATGTAGATTTTATGAGATATATTTGTAGTTTTATAATAGAATAATGATTTGATCAGTTACAAGCTTGTTTGAATATTTAACATCATTTATGCCATCAAGTTCTAATAGATAATCAGCTACCTAACCACTCTTTCCTGGAATCCAGCACTCGAGTACACCCATCTCTACAAGTGATTGTTAACTTTGCCATTTAAATCAGGGGTGTGAGATGAACAACAATGAGTCACAGTGTATTTTATTAATCATCAGGGAGACTTTGGCTATATGGTTGTACAGTAACTGTTACAGGTGTAAATATTGACTTGTTTTAAACATATTTTATTAATTCAAATGTACATAATATTCACATTGGTTTAGGTATAAATATGGATTAGAACGGAATATAAAATCTTTTAAAGTTATTCTCTATAAATGCTGACTTGATACATGAAAATGAGTAAAAATGCATTTCATCATTGGCATATATCCCTGTTAATACTTACTGTACAAATGATTACAACTGTAGAGTTAGTGTGGCATCTGTATGTTTTCTTATTGAAAATAGATGAGAGGCATTAAAGTTTATGTCATATAGAGGTTATAGAAATGGGCTGTGTCTGTGTGTCTCCTGCTGTTAGTACTGTATCTCCTTCAGTTGTCATTGAAATTTTAAATAACAAATGTTCACTAGGACAAGATTATATTTCATGCGAATGACTTAGGTCTGTTCGACAAATGTTTAGGTCATAACTCAAGGTCAAGTGTTTGGAAATCCAATGTATACACTGTGTTTCTTTTTGTCCGGACCGTATCTTCTTTACTTGTGATTGGATTTTTAAATAACTTGGCACAAATGTTCACTAGGACCAGACGATGTGTCATGCGAATGACTTGGGTCTGTTCGTCAAAGGTCAAGGCCACATCTCCGCCTGTCTGTTTGCTGCTCTCGAGACCGTATCTTCTTTAGTTGTGATTGGAATTTTAAATAACAAATGTTCACTAGGACAAGATTATGTTTTATGCGAATGACTTGGGTCTGTTCGTCAAAGGTTTAGGTCATAGCTCAAGGTCAAGTGTTTGTGATTGAAGATTTTTCTTTTGTTTTCGGGGTTATAACATATTTATGGTTCGATTAAGAACATCACACCAGTGCTCACTGGGACAAGACAATGTATCATATAACAGTCGGCTACTTATTTCAGTTTGTGGCATTTACATGTCATTTATGTGCATGGCGACTTTTTCATTTTGCATAATTTAAATCCACTTTTCTGGAAATGCCTTTAAGGGTTAACAAGGTGTTGGGGGATACAACCACGTTATCACAACATTATCACAGAAAAGGTTAAAAATAGATTAAGATTCAGATCATTTCATTTAAAAGTACATTTGTATGTAATAAAGTTGCAGTAGATTGCTTCTTTCTTCAAACTAATTTTAATGGTCGAGTATTATTAAGGGCATTCATCTTGTTGCTTGTTCTTCATAGTCTATGTAAATATGCTATGATTTTTCTTGTTATCAAAAATGTTTATCCTGTTAATTGTAATGTCAAAAAGAATAACAAAAAATATTATCAAAATAAAGTTGTTCAAATATACAGAAATAGTCTTAATGCAATAATACTTGTTTTCTGGGGGATTTTTTTTGTGTGTGGGGTGGGGTGGGGGGAGGGGTTACGCCATTTTCAACACATTTCAGGTTATATATGGCTTATCCAGTTTTAATTGTGGAGTAAGTCCTCAGACTGAGTAGAAACACCGTTCTTCTGCAAGTAACTGGAAACTTTCTCGCGTAAAGTTTTTGGAGCGAGCGGGACTCGAACCTACGACATTAGCGATGACAGGTAAGTGATCTTGAAACAGCACCTTAGACCACTAAGTAGTGGAGAACCCCAATACCTGTTGAAATCAGCACTGGAAAATCAAATTGTGATTGAGCCACTAATATGATGTTAGAATATTTTCCCAGCCATTTGCAAAGTTTCTGGACAACTGCTTGTATGGTTCCACAGTATTTTCATGGTGCTAGAATCTGTCATTTCTATACCAGTAACTCTCTGTGCTTCTGATGTTGCATAGGTGTAACGCAGTCCTGGTCTTACATAGGTGTGAAATGTTTGTAAAGACTCGACTTCCACTGAAGCTATCTGTATAATGTGTGGCATCAGTCAACCACATACTACAAGTACAGAGGAAAGTAGTATTATTATTTTAGACAGCTTTGAGCAAACATTTTCAAGTGGTGGCTTATAAATGGATACCATAAATGATATGTATATTGTATATGATAAGTGATGCTGGTCCAGAGCTGACTTTTACTAACAACAGTAAAAGATAAGATAAGC
Organism: Panopea generosa; assembly: GCA_029582155.1. Taxonomy (NCBI): domain Eukaryota; kingdom Metazoa; phylum Mollusca; class Bivalvia; order Adapedonta; family Hiatellidae; genus Panopea; species Panopea generosa. The sequence goes on from CM055905.1 coordinate 22,825,570, forward strand.
AATTATATTAATAGAACAGAACATATATTTTATTCAATTTAAGCATATACAGCTCATCAACACACAAAGCACAATTAATCAACGCATGCATAAAATACACAAAAACATACACAAACATAATATATATATATAAAGTCAATTGAGATTGACCCTGAGCGAGATCATGGTTACCACGAATAGGATAAACAGTTTCAACAAATTGTTAAATTCCTCAAACATTAATGTCATAGAGGGTGACACGTTTAGTTTAAATCTAATCTACCATAATTTACAGGAAGTACAAAATGATATAAACATTGGAAAAATTCAGTGAGGACAACTGCTGAAATTATTTTTCTTCACAATCACAATGTCAACATTCAAAATGGGTTCATAGTATTAAATTTATGTAAAATAAATGCAGTCAAACCTGTTTTAAGTAGCCAGTGAAAGGAAGGAGCAAATGTGACCTTTTAAGACTGGTTGGTGCTTAAAACATGTTTATTTGTCCTTAAATAATAGAAATGGGCAATAGCAAATGTGACTGCTTAAGACAGGTTGTTGCTCAATAGAGGTGCCGATTTACACAGGTTCATGTTTACAAAGTGCTGCAGTATGTTACTATTTACATGGTTATGTACATATACAGAAAACAAATAGAATAACAATAAATAATTGCATCGATCTGGCTCTTGTTTCACAAACATATACCTTAAAACATAACAATTTAAATCTAAAAAAGCAGGCAGGTGATTCATGATTTTAGACTGGTTCCAGTAAAACTGTATATGGTTTCATTGATACTGTTTATATGATAGTTAAATAACTAGTCCAAACTTAGTTAAGTATTAAAGTAAAATGTTGTTGAGACAAGCCAGTTTAGATAGCTTTGGTTTCCCATAACTGACGATTTTATCTTTGATATTTACTTGTGATTATACCATATTTTTGGAACAGAGTATGTTTGTCTGAAATAAAATATTTCATTGATGCAGACTGGGGTATAGTGGACTTTTACTATTTTGCTCCCTAGACTACAGTGTGATGGGTTTGACATTACTGTCAGATAAAGTATTGGGCAGCTTCTCCACATCAACATGATCTAAGTGACCGATTTCTGAAAGTTCGCCTAAGTCCAAGTAGTCTAAGGCGACGTCTCAATATCACTTTCCTCTATCCGCTATGGTCAAAGTTCGATTTCCACTCGCACCAAAAACTTACTGTGAGAAAGTTTGCCAGTCACTTGCGTAAGGATGGTGGTTATACATTGTAACCGGATACGTTCTGAGGTCTTCCTCCGCCAGTAAAACTTTGTATGCTGTAATAATCTGAGGTCTTCCTCCACCAGTAAAACTTTGTATGCTGTAATAACATGAGGTCTTCCTCCACCAGTAAAACTTTGTATGCTGTAATAACCTGAGGTCTTCCTCTGCCAGTAAAACTTCATACGCTGTAATAACCTGAGGTGTTCCTCCACCAGTAAAACTTCATATGCTGTAATAACCTGAGGTCTTCCTCCACCAGTAAAACTGCATATGCTGTAATAACCTGAGGTCTTCCTCTGCCAGTAAAACTTCATATGCTGTGATAACCTGAGGTCTTCCTCCGCCAGTAAAACATCATATGCTGTAATAACCTGAGGTCTTCGTCCGCCAGTAAAACTTCATATGCTGTAATAACATAAGGTCTTCCTCCACTAGTAAAACTTCATATGCTGTAATAACCTGAGGTATTCCTCCGCCGGTTAAACTTCATATGCTGTAATAACCTGGGGTCTTCCTCTGCCAGTAAAACTTCATATGCTGTAATAACCTGAGGTCTTCCTCCACCAGTAAAACTTCATATGCAGTAATAACCTGAGGTCTTCCTCTACCAGTAAAACTTCATATGCTGTAATAATCTGAGGTCTTCCTCCGCCAGTAAAACTTCATATGCTGTAATAACCTGAGGTCTTCCTCCGCCAGTAAAACTTCATATGCAGTAATAACATGAGGTCTTCCTCCGCCAGTAAAACTTCATATGCTGTAATAACCTGAGGTCTTCCTCCGCCAGTAAAACTTCATATGCTGTAATAACCTGAGGTCTTCCTCTACCAGTAAAACTTCATATGCTGTAATAATCTGAGGTCTTCCTCCGCCAGTAAAACTTCATATGCTGTAATAACCTGAGGTCTTCCTCTGCCAGTAAAACTTCATACGCTGTAATAACCTGAGGTCTTCCTCTGCCAGTAAAACTGTATATGCTGTAATAACCTGAGGTTTTCCTCCGCAAGTAAAACTTCATATGCTGTAATAACCTGAGGTCTTCCTCCGCCAGTAAAACTTCATATGCTGTAATAACCTGAGGTCTTCCTCCGCCAGTAAAACTTCATATGCTGTAATAACCTGAGGTCTTCCTCCGCAAGTTAAACTTCATATGCTGTAATAACCTGAGGTCTTCCTCCGCCAGTAAAACTTCATATGCTGTAATAACATGAGGTCTTCCTCCGCCAGTTAAACTTCATATGCTGTAATAACCTGAGGTCTTCCTCCGCCAGTAAAACTTCATATGCTGTAATAATCTGAGGTCTTCCTCCGCCAGTAAAACTTCATATGCAGTAATAACCTGAGGTCTTCCTCCGCCAGTAAAACTTCATATGCTGTTATAACCTGAGGTCTTCCTCCGCCGGTTAAACTTCATAAGTCGTAATAACCTGCATTGCGTTGAAAAAAATATTGTTTTTCTTAAAATGCCAAACAAAAATCATGTTAGCTTCTATCTTCAATAACAAGGACCTAAATTCATCTATATTTTGAGTCTGAGATTTAGACTCAGACTCAAATGTCAAAAATTTAAGAATCGAATAACATCTATTAAACATGCAAATCACTGAATGTATGTGCAGAATCAAGTAGTTTATATTATTTAACAGAAAATGTTACAGGATCACATTTATTACCCATAAGTGCACATTTACAGGACTTTACAAAAATGTAATATTCAAGTCCGAGTCCGATTCTCAGGACTCAGGGCCATTGTTACTCTCAGGGCCATTGTTATCCTCAGGGCCACTGTTACCCTCAGGGCCACTGTTATCCTCAGGGCCATTGTTACCCTCAGGGCCACTGTTACCCTCAGGGCCATTGTTATCCTCAGGGCCACTGTTACCCTCAGGGTAACTGTTACCCTCAGGGCCATTGTTACCCTCAGGGCCACTGTTACCCTCAGGGCCATTGTTACCCTCAGGGCCATTGTTACTCTCAGGGCCATTGTTATCCTCAGGGCCATTGTTATCCTCAGGGCCACTGTTACCCTCAGGGTAACTGTTACCCTCAGGGCCATTGTTACCCTCAGGGCCACTGTTACCCTCAGGGCCATTGTTACCCTCAGGGCCATTGTTACTCTCAGGGCCATTGTTATCCTCAGGGCCATTGTTATCATCAGGGCCACTGTTACTCCTCAGGGCCACTGTTACCCTCAGGGCCACTGTTACCCTCAGGGTAACTGTTACCCTCAGGGCCATTGTTACCCTAAGGGCCACTGTTACCCTCAGGGCCATTGTTACTCTCAGGGCCATTGTTATCCTCAGGGCCATTGTTATCATCAGGGCCACTGTTACTCCTCAGGGCCACTGTTACCCTCAGGGCCACTGTTACCCTCAGGGCCATTGTTATCCTCAGGGCCACTGTTACCCTCAGGGCCATTGTTACCCTCAGGGCCACTGTTACCCTCAGGGCAACTGTTACCCTCAGGGCCATTGTTACCCTCAGGGCCACTGTTACCCTCAGGGCCATTGTTACCCTCAGGGCCACTGTTACCCTCAGGGTAACTGTTACCCTCAGGGCCATTGTTACCCTCAGGGCCACTGTTACCCTCAGGGCCACTGTTACTCTCAGGGCCATTGTTATCCTCAGGGCCATTGTTATCATCAGGGCCACTGTTACTCCTCAGGGCCACTGTTACCCTCAGGGCCACTGTTACCCTCAGGGCCATTGTTACCCTCAGGGCCACTGTTACCCTCAGGGCCATTGTTATCCTCAGGGCCACTGTTACCCTCAGGGCCACTGTTACCCTCAGGGCCATTGTTACCCTCAGGGCCACTGTTACCCTCAGGGTAACTGTTACCCTCAGGGCCACTGTTACCCTCAGGGCCATTGTTACCCTCAGGGCCATTGTTACCCTCAGGGCCACTGTTACCCTCAGGGCCATTGTTACTCTCAGGGCGGTTGTTACCCTCAGGGCCCCTGTTACCCTCAGGGCCTTTTTAGTATATTTACTGTTAATTTAATGCAAGGTTGTACCATTTTTGCATTCAATTGGCAATGATCGATATTTTTAAGGCCGAATTTTATTATCTTTTGGTTAAATGTTTTAATTAAAAAAAAGTCGGAAAACTATAAGTTGATAATTACTGTCAAGTTAATAGTTAAATGTTGCACTGTGCTTTTTAAACAGCCCGCGGACACTGCCTCATATCATAACATATGTGCGATCCGTTACTACCGGAAGTGACCCGGTATCACCTGAAAAGGCTGTGTCAATAAACAAACGCTGTAGACATTGTAAGATCGAATTTAAAATGGAAACTTCATATAATGCTAGATAGATAATTTGTCTTTAAATGAACTGTAAATAAAACATAACACTTTGCAGATTGAATTGTATTAGTAATAACTGAAAAGTGATTAGTTAACACTGGCGACACGGTAGATCTAATATAATAAAAACAATGGTCGAAACTTTTACATAATAATTATAGTTCAGTACTAGAAACTTTGGGAAGAATTAGTATATCCCTTACTTTTGGAAACTTTGGGTATTTAGCTAAATCAATGTGCCAAAATCACTTTATAAATCTGGACCACCATACAAATTTATCCAAGCTATCCTAGATTTTTCTGAATATTTCAGACTCTTAACTAGTATAATCAAGGACTTATATATCTCTATATAATTCCTTGGTATAATTCAAGTGTATAAAATAATTCTGTATCAATGTAGAATAAATATGCATTAAAACAGAAACAGTTTATTGAAGTATGCTACTAGCTTTTTGTTTTCTTTGATAATTTTAGACACGCATAAAGTATAAATGTCCGGCTTCGAGTACAACCCGATTACTATTCATACAGTTTATTTATTTCGAGAACGCACTTACGATAAATTACATTCAGGAAAGATAATTTCAAAATAAATATCAGTTTCATTAAAAACATAACTTCCTAAATTCCTTTAAACACACATTGTCCATTTCTTAAAATAATAACACACACTTTCTTCAGCTTATTGTGTTGCGAACCCGGCGATGACCTGGTTATCGTAATAGTCAAAGCATATCCGAATGAATTTTCATCAAAACTTTGTATATGTTTGAAAAACATATAATCTGCGTCGGATTTTTATTCTTTTTTGTAATTGATATAAAATACATCGGAAAGACATCATAAACTAATCTTATACATTTAATTTACTGTAATTCTGTGTTTTTGTAAGAGATTCTGTCGAGCGGTTTTTATGAAAAAGTGAAATATTAGTGATTTTGTACTTAGTGTCCGTTTCCAAAATCGCAAGATATACTCACCCTTTTTTAACATTTTTTCTCTTAAAAACTAAATATTATTTTATTTAAACTTTGTTTTGCATTTAATTCATCACAATCAACTCTGTATTCTCTTAAAATGATATAGTTGTACTATGCCGATTTATAGATAAACTTTTGTCTGAAACATAAAGGCGAATCGTTTTGTTTCTCCTTAAGATACTTTCTCCCTAATATCCATTTTCTTTTTCACAATTTCGATGGCTTAATGACATCCCCTTTATTTTTGACAATTCTGCCCATTTGTTACAGTATACCACTACGCATTTTATATATGGTATAGTCCTCATCAAACAGTACTCAATGTCATCCAAATTTGGCAGTAATAATGAAAATGTTTATATGTTCTCATATGCACAGAAATATGACAATTTTATGCATTTTCATCAAACATAATGCCCGACAGCTTCACACAGCTCTAATTTATTACGTGTAAGAATCTTGCTACCGTTATGTAAGGGAAGTAATTTTTTAATCTATACGTAGTGAATTATATTTATTAAAAAGGCACAAAAGTGCTCTCGTCTTTCTTACCATCGACTCTTTGTTCGACTTGAGAGAGAATTAGAACAAATAATTAGCTTGTTTTCATCTGGTTACTTAATATGGGTGTAAGCCTACCGTGGAGTTTTGTTTTTATTCTTTAGTAAATATAAAAACGGCGTCCATGCGTTTTATTCATATAGAGACCCTGAAGAGAGAAGTGAAGATTACATTTTATCGTTTGTCAACCTATGAACTACCAAATTTAAGTGTGTACACTTGTAACAAAGTCAAAATAGATTTCCAAATTGAAAATACATGTACCTCATCTTTTATAGCATCGATTTTGTTTCTTCTTACTTCATAATTCAAACATGACAATGCTTTCAAAATGTTCAAAATACACCTATAATGCCATTCAAATAAACATATCAGTATTAGAATAAGGAAAATGCATTTTTACAGAAGAAGAAACAAGGATTTTTTTTTGCAACTGCCATTCTGCGGAAACAATTCAGTGTTTGTAATGGAAGTACTACATGTATATCTATAACAACAGCTGCCATCTTTAGACAAATTCTATATACATTTGACAATATCAACTGTTAGATTTTAAATTGAATGACGATACGTGAATAGGTAATGTTGTGCACGTAAAGGTTTATAAGTTGTGTTGATTCAAATACTATATTAAATAAACAATGGTTAAAATATAGTTAAAACTATTTTCAAATTAATAAATGTAGATCTACATGACAAATATATATCAGATATTAGCACCAGAAATCATCAACTCGACAAATAATTAAACGATTAAAGAGTTAACCTTCATATAAAATGAATTTATATGTTACATCAACTTTCTTTCATAGTATCGGTCTTGTAGTTCTTTTCTCACATGGGAGAAAAGTCAATTTAGTCGACTCGATCAGGACATGTTTGACTGCAAGCGGTGCAAAACGGCTATGCATTATTTTGAATGAATGAATGGGGTTTAACGGCATACCAACACAGTATAGTTATTCGACGTCAACAGGAAGGCAGCTTCTATGTTTACTCTACATGTAAAGAAAAAAAATAACATACAGCTAAAAAACATCAACAACTGAATATGCAGAATAAACCAAGAACCTTGATACTTGCAGAACTGCAGAGTTTCAGCAGATTATATCGAATTACTGATAGTTCGCTTCGTACAACATGCATGAGCCACAGTGATTGGTGGTCCTATTCTTGTCATCACTCATATGGAATTCCTACCCCTCTGCAGAGATCGACAGTGTTTCTATTCTTAGCCGAAACCACGCGGGCTGCACTATTTTGGAATTAGGTTCACGTTGAAAAAGTACAGCGTGTATGCCCAATTTTGCTTCGTACTAAAACAAATTTTACTCGATAAACAATCATATTATTAAGATGCCGTTTGTCAAGTTTTGCTTTCAATAAATACAGTTTATTATTAACAGAAAAGATCTCATGAGGATTGCCATGAACTAAGATATATTAATTGGTATTAGATTCAAAATCTGTAAATGAAAGTTTAAAATAAGAATTATCCTGCGCAACCTTACCCGCTTTATCGTTTCCACGAGTTCCTGTTTAACGAGGAATGTACATAACAAATGATATTTAGTTAAAAATTCAAGTGCAATATTTTATTGAATTTTTTCCAAGTCACCTAAAGGGAGCTAAATAGGGTAATTTGGTTTGTTACTTTATGGAGCAGTATCGTCCCTTTAATACTATGAACACTACAAGTCATGCATAATGAAATATGACAAATATTTCCACCACAATTAGTACGGTGTCCCTTTGGGGCCATCGCGGCATATCTTTTGAATTAAGTCAGGCCGGAACAACCAAACTACGATAATGAAAAGTCGAAACAACGAAACAACGATGGTGAAAAATCGAAACTACGATGTGTGAAAAGTTGAAACAATAAAACTGCGATGGTGAAATGATGGTCACATTCGTTGTTCGTTGTTTCGACTTTACTTAAGTTAATAAATTATTTATATGCCGCGATGGGGCAACGTAAATTAAAGATACTGTTTATATGTAGCATTTTACCAATTTTTCTTCGGTTGCACGGTTTTGTTTTGCTGGTGAGACGTCAAGTTGCCGTTAGTTTCACATGACGTTTGCCGTAAGTTGTCCTACAAATGCGTGCACTTATTCAGTATGTTAATAACATCGCCGTTAAATTCATGACATTGGCTTACGAGCAATCTGAACTCTTTCTGCACTGTTTTCAAAGGCCTTCTGTGATCGGTGTGGGGAAACGCGTATCTATGGAGTAAAAGGTTAATGTAAAATTTGAAGTTACGAAATGTAGACAGGACATTCATGTAGTGTTTCGCTTATTTAATTATACGAATTGTCGTAAGCTTTGTTAATAGTATACTTTTCAAAATTTGAAATTATACCGTGCAGATGAAACGTACCTAGGTGTTACATCTTTTTCGATCAGAAATCTTAAGACTGACTGTATCAAAGTTAACATTTTGACACATAAAACGACTACACATAAGCCTTAAAGTTTCACAGTACCCTTTATGTCGATGCAGTTACATAAATCATCGTGAACATTTTTATGTGTAGACTGCACAGTATGACTGGTCAGTTGTATTGGTTTTGAGAGAGGAAGATGTGTTATGTTACATAAAGGTCTGGGACCTTGCATAGGTATAAGAAAATGGTTGGTTGAAATGAAGATACTAAGCTGAATACAAATTGAGGTGAGAATGATAATATGAAGTTGATGTTCAAGAATTCTAGTGAAGTTCGGTGAGTGAAACATTGTAAATATTTGATTTTGCTGGAATGATATGTTTGTCTTTTGTTGAGTATCGCATAAACTCAAATGTATTTCGCGGTGTTAATACAATATTGGTATGTAAATACAATTTACACGAGAAAATTCTTATTGAATTCCTCAATACTATTTCTATATAGTAAAAGCAATTTCCTTTCACTTATAGACAATATCTTCCTCCTCTTTGGTCACGGTGATAAATGATACTACCTTGGATGGAATGTTGATTCATGAACCATAAAATTATGAAGTACCAAGATGATGTCAAATATGAGAGTATACAGTACATATTAATTTTATGGTGGACAAGAATTTCACAAACGTCAATTCGGTAAAGAATGGAAATATGAGGCGCGAAAAACAGTTGATATATATATCCACGACGTATAAAGATTCCATGGTGACGTGAAATTCCACAACTAGATGTGATATTATGATAAAGTATTTATTCTAGAAAAATGTAAAGTGTTTTAAAAAATTTAAACATTTATAAGGGAGTGCTGAAGTGGCGTAAATACTAACATTTCACGATATATAGTTGTTTTATTCAGTTTAGGCTGTTTGAGAGTAAAATTGATATATATCAATATATTAGCATGCATTATACTTTTCTTTTTTATCTATATATTCTCTTCTTTATCCGTCGTAAACTTTTCTATCTAACTATCTCTCTGATTTTTTTTTTTAAAATTAAATTTCATAAATTCATACTGGTGGAGCAGTTGTTATGATAACAATGTCTTTACTGACCAAACTGACAACATAAACATTGTCGCAGTGACAAAGCCCATATCTCAAATGTCAGGTCAAAAAAAGATTTAAGGTCAGAAATAGGTACATTTCATGTTTTAACTGTAAGATTATGGAAAAAATAAGTGTGAATATCTCTAAAATTCATTCATCCAAAACATAAAATGACTTTTCAGATTGCATCTGATACTAAATTTCTTGATGGATCAGAACTATATTCCGAAGAATGGTTCATTTAAGACTTTTCTGAGATTTAGCTTAAAAAAGTTTTAGTTAATGACAGAGAGCGGAGTTTGTCACCGGAACGTATATTCGCAAGATCATATTGGTATCATTTCCTTTACCAGAAGTAACTGTTCATATTCGTTTCTTTGAGTGTGGCGTATTTTCACTGTAAATTGTTCAATATATTTTCATCTTTTATTTAAATCAAGTGGTTTTAATTATGAAAATGTCAATTTCGTCAAACCAAACTTTCCCTTTTCAGCACTCAAATTTAGCGTTCTGTATTGAAGGTTATGTTCTGTATATTGTTGGCATGCATACTACAATATTCCATTATGTGATTCGCATTTAAAACTTCAGTGTACACATATATAACCGAACGCCATTGTTGTCTGTCGCCTTGGTCACTTTTATCAACTCTACCTGTGACCTACTTGTAATCTACCTGTAATTTAGCTTTAAATCTTTAGATATATGTAATTTCAACATGTATAAACATTACTCATCGGAAACAAAACTGATTTTATATCCTTTAATACCATTTAAAAACAAAAACTAGATAAAACCGTATCAAGGATAGCATGCGAAGAAATCCGTGCCGCTAAATTCTATTAATTTTAAGGTATAATGCAAACTTTTTAAAATCAATAACATGTGTCAAACAAAGTTGACTTCTTATACATCATATACACCACCTAATAGCAATAAAATATGTTAAATGCCTTTTCATGGTAATTCACGTCGTAAAATTGAAATATTGTTATTTTACCTATCTGTATGCAATCACTTATCGTATACTTTTAACAACATTTTTATAGAACTACATGTATATACCATTTGCTAATACGCATATTTACGAAATTTAAAAATATGACAAATCATCTTTATACATCAAACCATATGACAATCCCTGATAAAATACGTTTGTCGAAGATAGTATCTCTCGGTCGAATACCGTTAACTCAGTCGAAAACCTGAGCGAGTACCGTTTCGGTTGAAAACATCAATCGGCATTTTTTTTATCAGCGATGCCACTGCCAGTGAAAATATAAGGCGGTGCGCATCGCAATACTGATATTAAAGTCACGATGCAATGCGCATCACGATACTGATGTTTACACTGTATCTTACGCAATCACCATGATTGTTTAATAAGGTGTATGTTATAGCTGCTTGTATGCAACTTAAAAGTATATTTATTAACAGAGAACAACAGAACGTATTACACTACATAACTGCGAGAGATGATGAAATACACATAGTGGAATAGTGCCTAATGGGAAGCATATGCTTTCCATAATATCTGTCACGTGTTTAGCCAGTTTATTTCCGAAAATTCGTCTTGCCTTTTAAAAAAAACTTTTTTTGTGTGTTAGTTTTTATTAGCTAGATTTTTTTATGTTTCAACAAGAATGGAATTGCTATGGACGATATCTGACAATCGTCTCGGGGCATCGTAGGTCTAAAGAATGCATTGCATCGCGATCTATCGGAAGTTCCATTTAACACCCGATGCACACATCGGCGGAAAAGTAAATCTCGATCCATCGATGCATCGGTGAATCGTAACACCTCTACATAAATCGCAATATAATTATTTCCCCTTATAGGACGAGCTGGAAAAAAAAATTGACAGTCGCACAGAGTTCATATAATCTACAGTGGTTAACCATGTAACACGTAGTCTTACAATGCCAAGCAGTACACGCGAGTACACATAAGTCAATTTAACGCGGGAAAATAGTTAATCTAATTATTCCTCAGATTACAATAGCATACGCATGCGCAATACACTTTTGCGAATCATCCCACTAGTCACGTGAGATTTGTGTATTACTTGCCAAATTGTAATTCAGTTAAAAGTCAGATGCGAACATATTTAATCAGTAATGCGTACAACCGGATTGGGCCTACAAGTCACGCGTAAAATCAGCAGACATTAGGAAACGTAAAATATATCGTCTGTTTCTTGCATTCCATAAAAAAGGAAAGTGCGCACGTAATAATATTAGAGTGAGGTAGAGAAATAAACTCATTGAAGAATATTCAACTATCTTTTAAGTATTACAGGAAACATAATTATTTGTTTAAGTAAAAAAAACATGTTTAATAAACATTACTTACTTGTGATATGTGTGGTGTGCTTTTTGTTTTTATCATCGACATTTGGTGCGAAAAAGCAAAATAAAAATAAAACAGCGCGAAAATGTTCCCGTGTACTGAGCCGAATTCCAGTTCACAAATCTTTCGTATTGGATAAGGTAAGTGTTAATATAATTGCACCTTTAAAATAATGGAAGCTTTTTCTTGAGAAAATTCATTTGATTTCTGTTTCATTCGTTTAAATACATTTACTACCGTTTTGAACCGTATTTCTTGCCTTTAATAATTATATTAAACCATGTTTTTACATTATATCAGTATCAACTATTTATCTGGAATTCCAGTCTTGCCCTTAAACAAATTATTTTTGGAATGGTGTCATTTTAAACACATAACAGGTTATATACGGTATAGCCAGTCTTATATGTGGATTAATACTGTACCTTAAAATTAATCTTGAGTAGAATCATAGCCTTTTCGTAAGTAAGTAGTAATCTTTTTTATGGACCGAGCGGTACTCGAACCTGCGACCTCAGCGACGAGAAAACACGCCCTAAACCGCCCAGGCTACAAAGGACTATATCACCCTCACATACATATCCAACATAAGTCTACTACATGCACCGCTACAACAATGATGTTTAAGGGACGATAAAGCATTGTAGTGCGTTAAGTATATAAACATGATGATGCAATTCTTGTTTATTACGCTAAAAGCAACTTATAAACTTTATATGAATAATAACTTAATTCACAAAAGAACACACAAAAAAACAACACACACTCACACACACACACACACACACACACACGCACACACACACGCCTGTGAAAGGTTACAGAACTAAACCTAGTTAAAGGGTATTACTGTTTATAAACAAAATAAATTACGAAAGCAAAACTGAAATAATCGGAAACAGAATTCTAAAACTTTGAAACTTTTAAAGCAGGGGTGGTAGCGTAATGGATAGATTGTTGGCCGCTTATTTCAGAGGTTGCGGGATTGATCCCTAGTTCGACCCGATGCCTCTCATAAAACAACACTCAGTACTAGTTCTTCCAAGGAAGCAGACCCGAGAGAGGTTCATATAAGCTCTGAGCTTTCATCGCAATCGAGCTAAAATAAATTAGTATAAACTAAAACTTTGAATCAGTCGATATGGCGTTAGGTGCCGTAGTTAACAATGTCATGTCAGACCATGCGACATCATGTTTATACTACAATAAAATGCCGCACACGTTTATAACAGTGTCAACGGAAATTCTGCTTGCTGAAACTGATTCTTACAAAGACACGCTTTCGGCATAACGTCTGTTCATCAGTTTTAATAGTGTTGTCGAAATGGTTAATTGGATGCACCATTGTCGTTTATATTCATAGTCAGCATTTCTCACAATACGATAACATGCACCGAAATGCTCCCTGAACAGCCCACATTGTGATTTTGTTATTGTAAACAATATTACAAATCGATTCACATTTAGTTTAGCATGTATGTATTTAAATGTTTAAAATATCGCGATTGAAGGGCGGTGGTACCCTGAGAGTGGTTGGAAGGTTACATATTGGACCCGAATATCACATCGTACTTTGTCACCATTTCGCTTCGTGTGTCGACAGAAGCAATTAAGTTGTTGGGATTTAATGCCATTTTTAACACAGATCATACTATATATGGATATATGGCATCAAGTATTATTGATAGAGAAAAAGCTCTGAATTACTATGAGTAGAACTATTGTCATTCTGCAAATAAGTAGTAAATTTTCTCACATAAGTAAATATCTAACGGATTAAAGAGAAGGGCATGCTTTCCAGCTATATATATTTATATATATATAATATCTGTGTGGCGGTAATAATGTCAATAAAATGTACACCAAATAAACCCAATTGTGATGTTGAGTCTGGTTTAACATAAACACATGTATCAGCGTTTTAAATGCCGAAAACTAAACCCACTCCACAATGTACAATAAACCAAATTATTTCATACTAGGGAGAGTACATGTATTATCGGCTGCCAGCTTACAATACGCGGCGCTATACGGACAAAACGCAATTAAAGGTTCTCATTGTGATATAACGGATGAATTTATGGAAGCGACACTTACTGAACCAACAACATACACATGACGTGCTTTGCATTAGATAATATATTTTCTATTATAGTTACACGTGCATCATCTTTTTAATATACAAAACAAACGGTAACCAGGCCAACCCAGCCTTTAATTAGCATCGGCTAAAACAACAACAAACACATAAATACAAATTCATCATATAATAATCGATTTGTTATATTTAAGTATTTAAGATTATAGATGAAGTTATAATTCTTTCTTTTTAAAAGAAGAGATCGGGTCATCCGTGGCCGAGTGTCTTAGACGCCGACTCACGATCACTTACCTCTAACCGCTAAGGTTCGAGTTCTGCTAGTTCCAAAAACTTTATGTGAGGAAGTTTCCAATTACTTGCGGAGGGTCGGTGGTTTTACTCAGTCTGACACAGTCTGAAGTCTTCCTCCACCAGTGCCACTGAATATGCCATATATAACCCGAAATGTGTTGAAAATGGCGTTAAAATTAAAAGAAGAGATGATAAATATTAAAGGGGCATCCAACAATGTGACAAATATTAAAGAGGCATACTACAAAGGGGCACCCTACAATGTGACAAATATTAAAGGGACACCCTACAACGTGACAAATATTAAAGGGGCACCTACAATGTGACAAATATTAATGGGGCACCTTACAATGTGACAAATATTAAAGGGGCATACTACAATGTGACAAATATTAATGGGGCACCCTACAATGTGACAAATATTAAAGGGGCATACTACAATGTTACTCATGTTCGCGCATCAAATCAACTGTTACAACTGACCCCTGTGTCACCAACATAACTGTGCTAAAATACTTAAAATCTTAACCTGTAATGTGTAATATTGACCCATTGATATCGATGTATTAGTATCAGAAACGTCAGTCATGCTGATAGTCTCTTGTAATTCTAAATAGAATGGCATGTTTCTGTGTGTATATAAAATTATTATGTTTATGCATATTTTATGTTGTAACCATGATGCGACTTTAATGAAGAATAAAACCCACTTAAGAAAGTATTCTTTTTATGAAACATAATCAGATGTAATGTAACACAGAAATTAAATGTACAAACTACACTGAGAGACTTTAAGAACGCAAAACTCCAATTGAACATGTCTGGGATGAGTTGGGTAGTCGCATTAACGCTCGTAAGCCACCACCGAGAAACGTTAATGAGTTTGCCCGCGCCTTGGAACATCATTTCTCAACCCTGTATTGCAAATTGTGCTTTCAATGAGGTGGGCATGTGTTGCCTGTGTTGCTGTAAATGGTAGTTACAACCGCTAATTATTGCAAAATTGGTGATTTAGGTTATCGCTGTTTGAAACGTTAATTCTCAGGGAATTGATCATATTTTCTAATAAAATTAACACAATTTATTAGGCTTATGATTTATGTTTGTTTATTGTTGCCAAATTTGATAACTGATAAATACAGAACTTGTTCATTTTTAACGAACTCTGACTTTTGCGTTTTTGAAGTTCCTCAGTGTATAACCATTTACCAGTTTCGCGTCTGTACAAAATAGACAAGACGGCATATCGAAGTGTCCCATTGAATTGAAGTAGCACTGATATCTCGAGTAGAATATCAAACGATTTTGTCAATATATTATATTTAGTATCAACAAAGTAACGTGTTATCTACTGACCTCTAGTTGACCGCGGACGTACGGGTGCACAGACAGTTTAAGGTTGGGTAAAAATACATTGTCCGATAGGGAAAAGATTCACCTTAGATGAACTTGTCAACTCGGCAGTAGAGAACGACGGTTGATATAGATTTGAGACGAGGTTTTCCAAAACGCTTTATCTCAAATCTCATATCATTGTTATTCATCCGACGTAAGTTAAAGGGACACGCGACAATTTTGATAAATTTTGCTGAATACTGTTTTGAAAACTATATATCTAGCACATGACACAAATATGCCAGTTTCATCCGAAGTTCGTTAAAGGGATACACAGCGAATTTAACTGTTCAGTGAACATGTTTTTTAAAACTATATATCTAGTAGACCTACGTGACACAAATATGAAACTAGAACATCTCAGTTTGTATCCAGGCCTTTTAATTTGTGTCTATATAGAAAAGGGACATAACTCAGGTATATTCTTGAAAGGGCCATATCTGCGTTATATGAATGAAAGGGATGTAACTCTGGTATTTGTTTGAAAGGGGCATAACCCTTGTAAATGCTTAAAAGTGGCATAACCCTGTTAATTTTTTGAAAGGGTCATAACCCTGGTAAATGCTTTAACGGGGAATGATCCTGGTAAATGCTTGAAAGGTGCATAACTCTGGTAAATAAATGAAAGGAGCATAACCCTAGTAAATATTTGAGAGGGGCATAGCTCTGGTAAAAGCTTGAAAGGGCCATAACCCTGGCAAATGCTTGAAAGGGGCATAACCCTGGTAAATATTTGAGAGGGGCATAACCCTGGTTAATGTTTGAAAGATGCATAACACTAGTAAATGCTTGAAAGGGTCATAACACTGGTAAAAGCTTGAAAGGGTCAGAACCCTGGCAAATGCTTGAAAGGAGCATAACCCTGGTAAATATTTGAGAGGGGCATAGCTCTGGTAAAAGCTTGAAAGGGCCATAACCCTGGCAAATGCTTGAAAGGGGCATAACCCTGGTAAATATTTGAGAGGGGCATAACCCTGGTTAATGTTTGAAAGATGCATAACACTAGTAAATGCTTGAAAGGTTCATAACACTGGTAAAAGCTTGAAAGGGTCAGAACCCTGGTAAATGCTTCAAAGGTGCATGACCATGATAAATGCTTGAAAGGGGCATAACCCTGTTAAATGCTTGAAATGGGCATAACCCTGGTTTATGCTTCAAAGGGGCATAATCATGGTGAATGCTTGAAAGGAGAACAACCCTGGTAAATCTTGGAAGGGACATAACCCTGGTAAGTGCCTAAAAAGGGGCATAACTCTGGTAAATGCTTCAAAGGGGTATGACCCTGATAAATGCTCCAAAGGGGCAAAACCCTGGTAAATGCTTCAAAGTGGCATAACCCTGGTAAATGCTTCAAAGAGGAAAAACCCTTGTAAATGCTTCAAAGTGGCATAACCCTGGTCAGTGCTTGAAAGGGGTATAACCCTGGTTAATGCTTCAAAGGGGCATTACTCTGGTAAATGATTCAAAGGGGCATGACCCTGGTAAATGCTTCAATGGGGACAAAACCCTGGTAAATGCTTCAAAGTGGCATAACCCTGGTAAATGCTTCAAAGGGACAAAACCCTGGTAAATGCTTCAAAGTGGCATAACCCTGGTAAATGCTTGAAAGGGGCATAACCCTGGTAAATGCTTCAAAGGGCATAACCCTAGTAAATGCTTCAAAGGGGCATAACTCTGGTAAATGCTTGAAAGACATTCCTTTATTTCAGTGGCATTGTCATTTCTGATAAAAGGTGTCAGTTAAACATATTTGAATGTTTAATCAGTTTCATTGGCATGACAGAAACAATTTCTAGAACACATCAGTTTTTATCACATATTTAAATGATTTCTACTGATTTCAGTCTGAATGACATATATGATTAGTACGGGAATAAACCAGTCAACCATTTATAAAAAAAGGTAAATGATTGATTGATTGATTGATTGATTGATTGATTGAATATTTAGCGTCCTTTTTATGCCATCGACGGTTAACAGACGATCAGTTAACCTAACCACTGTTTCCTTGGATTAACCAGTACTCGAGCACACCCCATCTCCGCAAGTAACTGATTACTTTCCCACTTGAATCAGTAGTGAGAGACGAATGATACTCAGACACAATGTCGTATATCAATCATCACGGAGACTGTTGCTGGGCGGGGATTCTAATTCACGACCCCTTGATTGATAGTCAGACGCGTAACCGACTGAGCTAATCGGGCCAAGGTAAGTAAACAAGTATTAACCTGAAATTTTTTCGAGGTTTAACTGATGTGTTGATACATATTTTCGATTCGGTAGAGCTGTTAACAAGTTCCCGTTCCCTCTTCGTGAATTATATTAATACTACAGGCGGTTTATGGATCTGTTATAATGGGTGCGTCACAAATTAGTATAATAAAATATTATATTGCAGGGATTGGAGTCGTGGCTTCGGACCAAACTCAGTATAAAATCCATATGTAACCTTTATGTGTAGAAATGGTAAATATATCACGAAAAATTCTCTAAATGTCTTAAAAGATAAAATTGTTTTTGAAATTGATAGAAAGCAATTCATTATCGTAATTTAAAAAAATCCGAAAAGTTTTGTTATGTCAAATACACCAAAACGTGACAAAATCATTGTTTCAGTCGAAACAAAATCCCATTTTTAAAAAAAAAAGCTGCACTTAAATACTGCTTTATAACCTTAATATCGTCATTCGGACTCGTTCTAAGATGGAACAAATTCTGCAACGTGTAAAACATTATGACAGATCAAATTGAAATCAAAATGAAATCCCATGATCCATTTAATACGTCACAAATGACGTTGCCATTTTAAGCAGGAAATCTATTTTGATATAACCTAGGCGCGTAGCCCAAGTTAGAAATCCCCTTTTCAACACACTATTTTGGCATATATATAAGTTTGGCAATACGGGGTCATTAGAAAAAAAAATATTTTTGGTCAATTTTAAAATTTTGAAAAATCGTGATGTTTTCCCTTTAAACCCCGTTCCAGAATAAATGTATTGATATTAACTGGTTTTATAACCAGCTCAATCCTCAAACCTACAAAAGTAATACATGCTATTTGATAAGTTTTGAACTCTGTTGAGTTTGAGACTTTGTCGCCGTTTTCGGTATGTGTGCCTTCCAAGAAAATTGTTTTATTTATTAATGTAATTTAAATCAGATTCACTGTGAAGACCTCTCAAAGAAAAAACTTGTTGCCATATGTATTCAATCTGTCATATATTCAAAATAAAGTTAACTCCCATTTAAAAATTAAAACAACAACGTACACGCGCTTTGTTTAGAAAACACATCAAATGTTAACCAATAATATACACGTGCATTGACTCAACGGTCAATGACTTTCGGATAAAATAATGTCAGGATAGAATGACCTACATGTCTTTCAGGGTAAGGCAACTTTTCTACGCAGACTCTGTTACTACTACGTATATATATATAACTGAAGAACGTATACCAACCACTTATCTTATCGTTTTACTGATGTACTGAATCCAACACGCGCTTTATGTTTTGTTCTTGCATTGACCGCGAAATATCGTACCATATGATGTGTATTATACATCTACACACAGCGGTAGTATAAACTACGGTGTTCCGTAACGGCCATCGTGCTATCGCTTTGTCAACATGGATACGACAGTACGAAAGCACGATGGTGATGGAGCGATGATACGATGGTGATGGGGCGATGGCACGATGACGATGACGCGAGATGACTTTATGGCACGATGGTGATGGAATGATGCTACGACAGCACGATGACGAAGACGAGATATTACATCGCATCTTCACCATCGTACCATCACCATCTTGTCATCGCTACATCGACATCGTGCTATCGTACTGTCGTGCCATCACCATAGTGCTATCGTGGCATCGCGTGTGCCTGTCGATAAAGCGATAGCACGATTGCCTTAACGGAACACCGTAATAAACTGGAATCAAGAAATTTGATCGCAGGAAAGCAACTTCCAGTTCTCATAAATTCATCAAATGTTTGATACTCAAACTTAAATTTGCCCTTTACACACTGGATATTTATGACTATCAGTCAGAACCCACACAGTCATTTAAGTCCTCCATCCTGCTCCTTTAACGACAGCATAGCAACGTGAAAAATAGTCCACTACAGCGTCCCAAGCGACGATAAATCGATTTTGGCCACCATTTTGTTTTTGGCAACTTGAAAATATGGTTCTACTTTATCTTACATGTACATGTAACTTTGTAATTGAAGTGAGTTTACTGGCGTCATATTAAACCATTTTATATTTGCTCCTATTTAGTAGATGGATTTTACACTATTCGTTTTAAATTCATTATCAACTTGATAATGTTAGCATTTATATTTTTGTGCATACTTCCAAATTTATACTTTTTTTTATTTCAAACACTGTTTCAAAGTAAGCATTGCACAGAGTTATTTTTAATTCTCTTAGGGTAGAACCAGAACCAGAGTTTCAGATGCCATCTGGCCGATATTTGGGTCGAACTCACCTCTGGTGCCAGCGGTCAACACAACAGCACCGCAGTTTAATACACACTGTTTTTGGTGAATTTATATTCTCCTACACAGCGTAATATTAATAACCGTAATCCATCAACAGCAAACGTCATCCCCATGATTAAGTAAAACAGGGTTAAACTATGGTTTCAGAAAGTTGGTCATACCAAAGCGTTCTCGCTTGGCGCTCAGCGTTTAGAGGATAGTACCAGGTCTGGTTGGCCCGGTGTCAGAACAACGTGACAGGGTGGTGTAGCACACAATGTATTTGCGACGTGATACATCAGTGTTGCAGCGCTTGGAATATTGTCTCAAGAAGACACAGTCGCGATATGATTGAAGCATTCTCGAAAGCGAATCTTAACATCATACTACAACACCATCAGACAGCTGAGGCAAACATTTATTGACAATACCACATAGTATTGACACCTTGAAATATTTAATGAAATAAGTAAATGGACAAGTTTCAACATTAGCTAAATTAGCTAAAAGTCAAAAGACTGGACGGTTCAATGTTTTGTTAGGAGTGATATCTATAAAATTAAAAAAAATCATTTCAAGTTCCGCGGGTTCTAAATCTAGAACGGCATTATGTTACAATTGTTAAAACATACTGTATAAATATCAAAGCACAATGATTTGAAAATTCATCTTAACGTAGCGTTAAGCTAAAAGTACTTTGAACAACTGGGCCCAGACTGGCAAGTCAAGTGGCAGATTACAATTTCCTCAATTAGTCCTTAATTGAACTCAATATAGTCTAATTTCAAAACAATTAAGAACGACATGACACATTTATGTGTGGATTGTTGTAACACAGCTGGAAGTAAAATTTGACCTATTATGAAACCAATTGGTTTGGAAGTTGAAATTTTTTAATTTGTTTCCTTTATTCATATATCCGACACTGTGATACGACACTGCAGTTTTTTTAAAAAATATATGTCGAGTCCACCAATGTTCTTAAGTTAACACTTTACGAAATCCAGTCATAGCGTACAATGAAAAGTCAGAACATTCATTTACAAGAACTTTCAAAAACATTGTCAATAATATTCATATCAAAAAGTTTCAATAACTTAACGTTAATGAGTCATTTAAAAGTGTCGCCATATTTTCACAGTTTGTGAAACGGATCCCGGGCTGTTCTGTATTCAGATTGTAATTTTTTTTTACTGATTTATTTTTTAGCTCGATTACAAAGAAAGTTTAAAGTCGATAAGGATCTTTTTCGAGTCTGCTTCCTGAGTTGAACCAGCTGTGACTGTTGTTATTTTTTGTTTTGTTTTTTTAAGAGGCATCGGGTCGAGCTGGACCAACAGTCGATCCATTACACTATAACCCCGCTTAAAAATATAAGTTAAAGAACATGATTTTACTCTGCGCCAAGGCCCTACTTTATCAATTATGAATTGTGCAAAATTACGCAGAACTGTTTCACTTTCAATGATACATTAGGCCAAGATTAAAACATTGTTTGTTTGCATTCCCTCTATCTACCAATAAAAATGCCTACTCAAAATATTTTTCCAGATTTTGGAAACGGTGGTGTTGATTATTTTACCAAGCCAAGTGTGTGTATATATATGTGTTTGATATTTTTTTTAAACACTAATATAACCTAAAACTTTCTGTTCTGTGAATGATTGAACGTTTATTGAGCCAGTAAAATGAAGATCCCATTCGAAGGTAGTGCTTGATTCCATCTTGATAGTTTATCTTTTTTTATGAGAAATTCGCTAATACATTTTCCGTTTTATTCGTCAATGTTTTAACATAACTCGATACTAACCAATGAGTGACTTTTTCGCAAGCCGCGATTTAGTATTTGTCAACAAAATTAACGAATTATACACTACAGGGACAAAATACAATATAAGTTATTGAACATAATGTCTATTTTATATCATGTTTGATACAGATGTGCAGTTTTACTGCTTAGATCGAAATAATATCGGCGGCGTAGGTGAAGCCTCTTTAACAGTAATGACGTCGCGCACTGTAATGGTACTTGCGTTATAAAATTAATACCCAAAATAAAGGTTGTGGAACGATATTTTCAATTGACGAATATAAATTTTGCTATTGATATGATCTATACATTTTAATTTAATAATAAGTCACATTTAACGTCATTGTCCCCGTGTCCCGGCGTATTATTTACCACGTGTCCCGGCCTAAAATGTTATGTTTAAAAACGGCGCGAAAGGACAAATATTAGGTCTATTCACTGGGGAAAGTGACATAATTTCCGGTTACAGACAAGTGTGTTTTATTACAACAAACTAAACGTCCATTACGGAACACGCGGTTCATTATGTATATGCTCAATGTCCCGAAAAATAAACGACTAGTCAATTATGTCATACTGAACAGTCAAGATGAAAAATAATAGTTTGTTTTGCATTAAAAATATGTATGTATATGTTCATTGTTTTATTATATGATACTTGATGACTTTTTTCATATTGCGATTTTACATTTTTAAGGTATTGTCCGCCAACGTTATTTGAAAGAAATTATTGAAACGTATTTGATTAATTTAATTATTTTAGAAAAAATCGCGAACACATAAATTATAAAATCATATCATATTAAAGTAAATTTTCAGTTGAATATACTTATGTTGAATGAAATAAATTCACTTTGCTCTGAATGGTAAAGATTTCGTATTTAAATATACTCTATGATTTGCCGCTCTTTAGCATTTTAGTAAAAAAATAACGTCTGTCCACACATTTTGAACCATATTTACTCTATTTTTAACGCAGAATATTGACTTTTGAAAATTATATTAAACGTCGGAGTAAATTTAGTTTCTGTTAGTGTCCAAAATATTGAAAAAAAGGGAAAATCATTTATACTTCGTATCAAGCATTTCCGATGTCCTCTATCAAATATTTTCAACGTCAGTTTGACGTTCTTTTAATACGGTGAAAACCTATGGACGCCGCTAGTTAAGTACATTGTATACTGTATTCTCATAGTTTACGTAGGTACAGTAATATCATTGGTTTTGTTCCAGTTAATATCCGTAGAAATTCATGATTCATTGCAGTAATTGATATTCCAATATGCGGCTATTTGTTGTAAAATAAATAATACGAAAAACATGAATAAAAACGTCATGTTACATTTAATACAATTTTAACGTTAACGTCGTGTTACGCTTAGAGGTACTACTACCGTGCGTGTAATTAATAGATATTTTCCCTATCGACCTTATCTTAGATCGGAAGAAAGCAAATATTATTTTGATGTCGGCTTTATATATTATAAATTATCTGTGTAGGCTAGCCCAAAAGCATTGTAATTTTGTTTTATGCTGTGTAAACGTTGTTGTTGTTGTTGTAATTAATCTGAACGGAACAACTAACCCGCACTTTTTTTTATATCTTTGTCATAATATGACGTGGCGTCATCAAGATTTGTATACGACATGAACCGACAATTATGCATATATTTAACATTACAATGCTCTTTCTTATCCGAGTCCAAATTTCAACGAAATTGTTTTGATAAAAGTTCAAAGGTCAGGGACAGGTTTCACTAAACAAAAAAAAAAAAATTTCTCTAAATGATTACTGCAACTCATCATACATCAAATGGTGAAACGGAATAGAAGTCATAACAAATACTTACTCATGGGCGAAGGATAAACTGCAAAACAACCAATGAACATGCAGTGATAGGGTTTAAACGATTTGAGGAAAACCTCAATTTGAGATGTTTAGCGACTCTGAGGCTAGGTACATAAAAAGTCAGGTGGCGAGTTAGCTATTCCGTTCAGTATAATAATAATAATAATAATAATAATAATAATAATAATAATAATAATAATTATTATTAATAATAATAATAACGATAATGATAATGATAATGATAATGATAATGATAATGATAACAATAACAATAATAATAATAATAAAAATGATAATAAATATTATAATAGTAATCACAATAAGAAATGATACAAATAATAATGATTATAATAATGATAATAATAAATTATGATAATAATTATAATAATAATAATAATTGTAATAATAATAATAATAAAATAACAATAATAAGGACTTTTATTAACGAGAGAACTCATCTTCCATGAGGACCTCAACATATTTACAAAGTACAACATTAATTTAACATATAACTAAAGAAATAAACAAGTATACATGTATATAATTATCTGTGTGAATGTATATCAATTTTAATGAGAACTACCCGATTTATTAGAGTTGCTAAGATGTTTTACTCCATTGTAAATATAAAGCTTTGATCTGATTAAAATAATTTGTATTCTGTATTTCCAGTTCCTGGGAACATGGTACGACGTGAAGAGGACAACAAATGCCTGGGGAGACAACACGTTCAAGTCCTCGTCTATAGAGTTCTACAAGAACACCGATGGGACGTACTCATACTCGCTAACCGGCAAACTGTAAGTGTTTGTATTGACACGGGGCATGGACCGGTTTCATCGTAATATCTCCAGCTGAGATTATCTTATGCTTAACTCAAAAATGTCTTTTTATTCTAATTGGTAACTTAAACTCGTTATACACTCAACTCCTAATGAGAGCTTTTACTTTTTATTTCACTTGTCAGAAATTAATAATGGGAAATAAATGATATTTTACAAATAACAAAATCATTTTTTGGTTATAAAATGTCAAAACATATCAAAAGTTCTTTTATAGCATTTTGACTTATTTGATCTTAAAAGTGACAACATTATAACTTCATTTTCACAACCAGTATGGCGTCCGCGGGCTGCTATGCATTGCGCGCATTGCACTGCACGCATCGTCACTCTGCCTACCCGTCTGTTGGTTGTTGCTGGTTAACTTGTTTGGTGTTGTTTTTATACTGAACATGTGCTGTAACCATTAGTGCAACATTTTTTTCACGTGCAATTCATCATAGGCGGATAGCGGGCGAATTGTATGTTTCACAATATTCGTGCGTTGCATGTGTGCACGGACCAACATTCCCTATTAAATGGTGGCAACGGATAGCCAGTGAATAATGCAGCATAAATGTAAAGTTTTGATAAAATTTGATATGCAATGTAACATATATTTAGGAAACAAATTTTTTCTTTTGGAGTTGAGTGTATACAAATGACAACCATAAATTGAAGTCAGAACAAACACAACTCATTCGTAAAGTCTGATATACAAACATTACTCATTGGTAAAGTCTGATATACAAACATTACTCATTGGTAAAGTCTGATATACAAACATTACTCATTTTTGTAAAGTCTGATATACAAACATTACTCATTGGTAAAGTCTGTTCAACAAACATAACTCATTGGTAAAGTCTGATATACAAACATTACTCATTGGTAAAGTCTGTTCAACAAACATAACTCATTGGTAAAGTCTGATATACAAACATTACTCATTGGTAAAGTCAGATATACAAACATTACTCATTGGTAAAGTCTGATATACAAACATTACTCATTGGTAAAGTCTGTTCAACAAACATAACTCACTGGTAAATTCTGATATACAAACATTACTCATTGGTAAAGTCAGATATGCAAACATTACTCTTTGGTAAAGTCTGATATACAAACATTACTCATTGGTAAAGTCTGTTCAACAAACATAACTCATTGGTAAAGTCTGATATACAAACATTACTCATTGGTAAAGTCAGATATACAAACATTACTCATTCGTAATTTCTGATATACAAACATTACTCATTGGTAAAGTCTGATATACAAACATAACTCATTGGTAAAGTCTGATATACAAACATTACTCATTGGTAAAGTCTGATATACAAACATTACTCATTGGTAAAGTCTGATATACAAACATTACTCATTGGTAAAGTCAGATATGCAAACATTACTCATTGGTAAAGTCTGATATACAAACATAATTCATTGGTAAAGTCAGATATGCAAACATTACTCATTGGTAAAGTCAGATATGCAAATATTACTCATTGGTAAAGTCAGATATGCAAACATTACTCATTGGTAAAGTCAGATATGCAAACATTGCTCACTGGTAAAGTCTGATTTGCAAACATTACTCATTGGTAAAGTCTGATTTGCAAACATTACTCATTGGTAAAGTCTGATATACAAACATAACTCATTGGTAAAGTCTGATATACAAACATAACTCATTGGTAAAGTCTGATATACAAACATTACTCATTGGTAAAGTCAGATATACAAACATTACTCATTGGTAAAGTCTGATATACAAACATAACTCATTTGTAAAGTCTGATATGCAAACATTACTCATTGGTAAAGTCAGATATGCAAACATTACTCATTGGTAAAGTCAGATATGCAAACATTACTCATTGGTAAAGTCTGATATGCAAACATTACTCATTGGTAAAGTCAGATATGCAAACATTACTCATTGGTAAAGTCTCATATGCAAACATTAGTCATTGGTAAAGTCAGATATGCAAACATTAGCCATTGGTAAAGTCAGATATGCAAACATTACTCATTGGTAAAGTCAGATATGCAAACATTATCATTGGTTAAGTCAGACATGCAAACATTACTCATTGGTAAAGTCAGACATGCAAACATTACTCATTGGTAAAGTCAGATATGCAAACATTATCATTGCTAAAGTCAGATATGCAAACATTACTCATTGGTAAAGTCTGATATACAAACATTACTCATTGGTAAAGTCTGATATACAAACATTATTCATTGGTAAAGTCAGATATGCAAACATTACTCATTGGTAAAGTCTGATATGCAAACATTACTCATTGGTTAAGTCAGATATGCAAAAATTACTCATTGGTAAAGTCAGATATGCAAAAATTACTCATTTGTTAAGTTTGATATGCAAACATTACTCATTGGTAACATTACTCATTGGTAAAGACTGATATGCAAACATTACTCATTGGTCAAGTCAGATATGCAAACAGAACTCATTGATAAAGTCTGATATACAAACATTACTCATTGGTAAGGTCTAATATACAAACATTACTCATTGGTAAAGTCAGATATGCAAACATTACTCATTAGTTAAGTCAGATATGCAAACATTACTCATTGGTAAAGTCTGATTTTCAAACATTACTCATTGGTAAAGTCTGTTCAACAAACATAACTCATTGGTAAAGTCTGATATGCAAACATTACTCATCGGTAAAGTCAGATATACAAACATTACTCATTTGTAAAGTCTGATATGCAAACATAACTCATTGGTAAAGTCTGATATGCAAACATTACTCATTGGTAAAGTCAGATATGCAAACATTACTCATTGGTAATGTCAGATATACAAACATTACTCATTGGTAAAGTCTGTTCAACAAACATAACTCGTTGGTAAAGTCTGATATACAAACATTACTCATTGGTAAAGTCAGATATACAAACATTACTCATTGGTAAAGTCTGATATACAAACATAACTCATTGGTAAAGTCTGATATACAAACATTACTCATTGGTAAAGTCTGATATGCAAACATTACTCATTGGTAAAGTCAGATATACAAACATTACTCATTGGTAAAGTCTGATATACAGACATTACTCATTGGTCAAGTCAGATATACAAACATTACTCATTGGTAAAGTCAGATATGCAAACATTACGCATTGGTAAAGTCTGATATACAAACATTACTCATTGGTAAAGTCAGATATACAAACATTACTCATTGGTAAAGTCTGATATACAAACATTACTCATTGGTAAAGTCAGATATGCAAACATTACTCATTGGTAAAGTCATATATGCAAACATTACTCATTGGTAAAGTCTGATATACAAACATTACTCATTGGTAAAGTCAGATATGCAAAATGATCTATGTAAATGAATTTGTAGTATTTCAAAAGTTTAAGTTGAAATGTTTAGTTAAACTGGGACCATGGCGTTGTATCGGGCAACGTTAGGTCCAAGTTTATTTTTATTTATTTCATAACGAGTCATCTACGGAATTAAGTTAGAGTTGATGCATTCTCCTAACAAATTCGTCCATGCTAACGTATTTTAACGATCCTATGTTCATACCATTGTGTGTTACCCTTGGTCGTTCGTTCGTCCGTCCGTCCAATGTGAGATTGATTTCCTACCAATAACTTCCGAATGGATCTATGTAGTTATATATTATGTAGTGTGTGGCTACCTGTATATAATAATAAAATAAATGTTTCGCTTGATATTTGTCAACGTCGGTCAGATTTTACAGGATTTATGACCGCTTTTCGACTTAAATATTACGGAAATTGATAACAAATGTTCAAAAGTAAAATAAGTCAAATGAAAAAATGTTGAAAATAATGTACAGTCAAATCTGTCTTAAGCAACCAGTCAATGGAAAGAGCAAAAGTTGCCTTTTAAGACAAGTTGTTGCTTTATACATGTACATGTTAATTTGCATTGAAATCATAGACATGGGAAATAGAAAATATGGTTGTTTGTGACAGGTGGCTGCTTGGTAGAGGTGACCACTTGCACAGGTCTAGCTGTATATAACTGCAAAAACCTTAAGATTTGTTTTTCAGAGGTGATACATGTCTTCCCGTGCAGTTCGGCACTGTTGAGTCCAGTGGAAGACCTGGACAATATCTATTGAAAGATTCCAGCAATACAAAAGATAAACGTAAGTAACAATGTACATATAAAAGTGGTCAAAACAATTTCAGTATTACATAAATCCGCAATGGTGCTGATATACATGTCACATGACATCGCCAGTCTCTCCAGCGGTTCTGACTTGGCCAGCTCCTTTGGAAACTGACCCGTCTGCATGTCCACCAAGTAGTCTTGTCCAGCCACGGTCTCTATTATGATTTGTCATAGTAGACTCTGTTCTATGGCCATGAGTCACTCCATATATGGAAGTTGTGACGTGTAAAGAAAATACGTGTACTGGTTAACTGCATAGCGGGTCCCATGAACGATATATAACTGAAATACTGTTGAAAATAAGAAAAATTCCATACAAAACTCAATTTAAACAATTTCTTTTACGAAACAATATACATTTCACCGTTGAAAATTAATAAGTAATAACCATAGACTGACGGTTTTTTATTATTATATATGTGCTCTCTCTCTCTCTCTCTCTCTCTCTCTCTCTCTCTCTCAATTAACAGTGAAAAATCCGATAACGCTACGAAAATGGGGGTCTAAATATGATCGATGTAAATATGTTTATAAAATCAATAAAAGCGGGATGGGTCAAAAGAATAATAGATAATGAAAATGATGGGGATTGGAAACATATATACATTAACAAATTAGAAAAGTTAGGGGGACAATTAATATTTGAATGTAATTCAAATGAGTATGAATATTCTAAAACACAAAACCACAAGATTCCCAGTTTTTTATTAAAAATATTACAATCATGGTCAAGTATAAATTTTGAAAATAAACCAGAAACATTAAACAACCAGATATTATGGAACAATTCGTTCATAAAAAACAAAAACAAAACTTTATTTTGTAAAGAATGACTTTCAAAAGGTATCAAGTACATCAAACAACTATTTGATAGTAGACAAAAAACATTCTATACTTTTCAATTTGTTAAAGCAAAATACCTACTAAATAATTCAGATTTTTAAAAATATTATACTCTAATCGAAAGCATTCCAAAGGTATGGAAACAAAATTTAAAAGCAAACAATATAGCTGACAATAATGAAGAAATAAATTTATTGCAACAAATCAGAAACCATAAAAGTCCAAATAAACTTTTATATAATAGACGACTAAGAAACATACGAAAAAATATTATAATCAAACCTCATATTAAATTGGAATTAGAAGATGCAAACATAAACTGGAAAGCTGTACACACCTTACCTTTTAGATCACTAATAGATACAAGATTACGCGCTTTCCAGTACAAATATATAATGCGAATTATACCTAACAACAAATTTCTGTATAAATGCAACATATGTAATACAAGTTTATGTGAATTTTGTGCTATGCACGTTGAAACAAACATACACCTATTTTGGGAATGTCAATTTTCTAGAGCCTTCTGGACATATCTTGAAGTATATCTTAATGAAAACCAGTTAACAATAAAGTTAAATTATATGGTAATATCTCTTGATTGTACTGAATGGAACAGTTATTCAAATTTGTTAAATACTATATTGATATATGCTAAATATTTCATTTACAAAAACAAATATGCAAAAACAATTCCCATGTTTAATAATTTTAAAAAATATTTAAAATACATAAACAATATAAAAAGAATAATAGCAACAGCAAAAGAAAAACTTAGACAACATAACGGCAAATGGGACAAATTACAACTAAATTAATGACATCAACATTCTGATTCCACGCTTAGAGTGTTAATTTCTTCTTCTCTTTATCTTAACCCTCCTACTCTTATCTACTACTCTTTCTTTACACTCTATTTAAGCGAACTTATTTTTCATTTTATACATAGAAATATGTATTATTTATTTAACACATTGTGGCATTGTCTCATTAAAAGAAAGTAAATATATAAGTAGAATGCAAAACAAACAAATAATTACTATGTTGTTTGTTTGTTGTTGAGTTTTTTGCTGTGTTTTTTTTTTTAATTAATAACTTGTTATTAGAAAGAAGTTTCACTATTGTGAACAGTTTAAATATTCATTATAAGAATATATAAAGATAGTCTGAATGTACTTGTTATTATAAAAGTTGTAAATCTCAACATGTCAGTATAGTATAATAGTTTACTCTAATCTTCTTCTATTATGTTTTGGACAATATGTTGCTATGTACATATATGTATGTGTATAATGAGAAATAAAATAGTAAAAGAAAAAAAAAAATTAGGGAAGCATTTTTAAACATAAAGCAATTCATGACCATCCGATGAGGCAAATAACTCAACATGGACAGCAAACTAATACCATTGCGCGCCGCAAACCAAAACTTTATGCACCTGATAAGACATTGTTTCTCTCCACCAGCTACAATGATTATTTCATTTACGGATTACAAAAGAATGGCCCTGGTGTTCTACTGCTTCAAATACAAACCAGGAAGAATGGACCAATGCAGGCCAAAGTTCACGCAGAGTACAATCATGTCCCGGTCAGTGAAGCCAAAGAAAAAAGAAGTTCTCGATTATTCCAAGCGAACAGTAAAACGGCTATGCACACCTGCCAAAAATCTTGTGTCAACGGTTCCTGGTACGTATGTATTCATTTTTTATATTTTTTTTATGTCGTGTGGCGGCCTTAAAAAGTCGCCCCATATTTTAACCCAAATGCCTGACTGTTGATCCAGGGGTTGTTAGTTCGAATCCCCGCCCAGAAACAGTCTCCGTGATGGTGACATACAACATTATGCATCATTAGCATTCGTCTCTCACCGCTGATTCAAGTGGGAGAGTTAACAGTTGCATGTGGAAGTGGGTTGTGCTCGAGTAATGGTTAACCTTTCAGGATCCCAGAAAACAGTGGTTAGGTTAACTGGTCGTCTGTTATCCTTCGATGGCATAAAAATATCGCTTAATATTAATCAATCAATCAATCACTTCATCACAACTTTATTTGTGTTCTGTTTTAGGGAGATGTAAAATACCCGATATTCTGAAAGCAGCAAAGAAGAAAGATAGCGTGACAGATAATAAACTGAAAGGTAAACGTATATATATCAGCAGGTATTCATTCTAGAGGTACCAATATATAGAAACTTAAAATACGTGAGTGTCCAAATTTAGTGTTCGTATACCTGATGTACTGATAAAAAGACTCAACACAACCTAGTCTGAAATCTGCACGGCTATATGTGGCCTCAGAGGCGCATTCAGTCAAACGGGCGCTTGGTCGAGCCCCTGCAGGAAATATTATTGGTTAATTGAACGCTTGCGAGCGCCCGCTCATAACTTAAGATGGCGTCAAACAAGAAAAAATTGTAATAGACGAGTTTCCAGATGAAAAATTTCTTGAACACTCAGTTTGTAGCGTTGTTTTGTTTCTTCATTATTCAAATACAAATCGGTCATATTAAGCAGCAGACTTTCATCGGACGCCATCTTTGAAATCTTAACGAAACATCTTTCGAGTTAAATCGCCTGCGCCCACAAGTACCCGTGTTGGCGCCTGCGTTCAGAAGCGTTCGAGATATCATTGAACGCACCTCTGGTTCTACCCGGGATGACCTCACGCATGAGTTGTTTAAGTTGTAATGGCTTGTTTCACATTTGAAGTTAAATAAATGAGATGAACTAAACCTAACTACTGATTATGCAAGAAAGATCAATTTCATTCAACATAATGGATAAAACAAATACAGTTTATACCAGTTTATGACCATATCGTTAGTAAATATCAGACAAAAAACTTGCTTTTTCTTTTTAAGGCGATTATTTCTTTCGCCACATGACATTTGTGAATAGTTTAGTTTAAACATTTTTTATTTCATAATTTGACATGAAATGGGATTGGGCCACACATTTTTGGGAATGTCTCCGTGGACACAGTCCATATCCCATCTCTAACGTTGATCCATAATCGAAATGAAAAAAAAATTAAACGCAGACCTTTTCTCTTTAACTTATTATGTTCAATGTTTTTGATAAGTTTATATTATCAATCTTTTTAGATTTAAAGTCTGCTTCTTCAACCGACAAATGCGCCGTAAACAACATACCCGTGCAACAAGACTTTTCATTATCGCAGGTAGTATATCATTTGATTGTAAGGGATTTTATCAGTTGTGTGCCTTATAATCGGTCAACTACCACCATTGCGTTTTCCATGAACTTAAGTTATTACGTTTGACCTAATCTTCACTACTTCTACCATTCTCGGTCCAAAGATTCCTTCATCATTATAAAGAACTATCCTAGACTCAAATCAAAATGTCTCAAAAATTGGGTCAAAAGTATCACTTTTTACGACTTTTTGTCCCCTGAAGTTGGGTACCCCCACTTCCAGCATGAAAAAAACTAAATTTCAACAATTCTACTTTCCATACAGTTTCCTTGATAAAATTTATTTAGTCAGTCACAAAAACATGATTTGATTTTATTATTGACACAAACATAATAAACTTATATTTTATTGTGATCATTTGACAGTTTGACATTAATTTCAAACCAAAAATAAGCTTACTATAAAAATATATACCCTGAGCATCCCTATACTTTTTTAAGCCAATCAGAGAGCTCTTCTTAATGGTGATAGCTGACCTTTCATATGTCAACAGCAGTCTGTAGAACGAATCCAGCTCTCCCGATTGGGTCCGTTCAATAGCAATTGTTACGAGCACGCTGATTGGTCAGTTTAAGTCAAGGATAGTTTGTATGAGTCACAATTTAATAAGCGTTCAAATGCTATAAATTATGGGACAGGCTATGAATTCCCTCCTTTTTCCATTGGTGGTTAATAGACCTGATTCTGGAGATATCAGGTTCTTGGCTAGACTAGACAAATAGTAACTACCCTGGCAGTAAAAGTTGGGGAAGGGGGGAATACAGGGGTGGAGGGTGGTGTGTGTGGGGGGGGGGGGGGTGGGGGTGGAGGGATAAGCGCTTTTGACAAATGTATCATACTTATAAAGTAATTTTTAATAATGCACAGCGACATAATTCTTTATATACGCAACAGTAGTGTTCCCATTTTGATTGCAGTGAAATTCTCTTTTTTACAATAACAAAGTTTGTATTAATGCGTTACCTAAGCATACATATATAACTAGATATTTAATTCTTCATCAAAAATAACCATTGTCTGATATGTTCGTTCAAATTTGACACTACCCCAATTAATTATCCTAAAAGTGTTTATTTTAAAATGTGTATTTTAACTGGCTAATGGCAAACACTTCACATAGTGTGATCATTAAATACACTGAACGGAACCGCTCACCCGCCACCTGACATTTTATGTACCTGACATTTAATGTACCAGACATTTTATGTACCTGACATTTTATGAACCTGACATTTTATGTACCTGACATTTTATGAACCTGACATTTTATGTACCTGACAATTTATGTATACCACAAACAGTATCGAAGAATTTCCTTGAAATTTGAACAAGAAAGAACACTGCTCTGTCAAATCAATATGTACTTGTATGTTTGCTGCGTATACAAATTTGATAACGCATTTTGACGAAGATACTAAAAAGACAAAAGCGGCGGGTCAGCTGGGTCGTTCAGTATATATATATACATGTACTTAACTTTGTGTTTTAAAGTGATAAAGTTGAGGAGAAAAACAAGGTTTGAAAGTTTGGCTTTTGTTTATCATTCATGCCATATCTGAATGTGATACAGTACCCATACTTGCGTTTTCCAAAGTGTTAAAGATGCATCACCTATAACTTTATGTTCAGTAAATGATGAAATGTTTCTGCCTTATAAAGATGGAGGGACTGTGGTACGAAATAGCGAGGACAAGGTTCACGTTTAACAACCTCGAGGCTGTTGTGTCCTATCACAGATATGATGCCGTCGAAAACTATATTAACAGTCTTTATACCGGAGTTAAGCCAGAGGCGACCGCGTAAGTAAATGCATCCTTTATGAAATCTGGTCTCACTACACATTTGAATTTTTGATCTTTGTTCTGTATAAAATAAGGTCTAGGAGTACCAATAAAAAATATTCCACAACTTTTAAATTACATTTTTATTCATAGCAGGAATGTTTCCAAACAAAAAAAATCACATCACTGGTGGGTTGGCCAGTTTAAATTTTTAAAAAGTTGCAATCTAAGATTTTTTTAAAAAGAAGTCCTCAAATGCTCAAAAATG
The DNA here is from genome assembly GCA_029582155.1 of Panopea generosa. Taxonomy (NCBI): domain Eukaryota; kingdom Metazoa; phylum Mollusca; class Bivalvia; order Adapedonta; family Hiatellidae; genus Panopea; species Panopea generosa. Next base: position 22,860,601 of record CM055905.1, read on the forward strand.
TATGCAAGTCCTATAAACGTCACGTTTTTAACATCAATGGTGCCGTATTCCATTTATCACATACTTTACGGTGCAGAAGTGTAATAAACACATCGCATATTTTTGCAATATCACTTCCGATTATTCACTCGGTGTTTTCCGTATAACTCGGCTCTCAAATCTGATCATCTCGGCCTTTATGCTACGCTATAGACCTCTGACATAATAAAGCGCCATTTTGGAACTACTTTCAGTCACGTGATAAAATAAAATGGCGGCCCCTTATGCCACCTTATACATATACGTTGAAAATATAAACGTTGGATAATCAAGACTGATATTTTAAATTTCCCTTTTAACATGACCCCTGTCGAGTGTATAAATAAAAAATCGATATATAATAACGCCATATATTCAACTTAATAACGGATACATAATTTGTTACTTTCACGCGAATGAACAGGTGTATTCTAGAGCTATACACGAGGTGTATTATACGGAGGATACGGAAATACCCGATGTTTCACGATTGCTCGGCTCTCGTGTGTAAATTGCCGAAGTACTTTCGGACTTTCTCGACTATATAAATGACGTCGATTTGTCATATATTGAGACGTTACGTTATACAATGACTCGCGATTTTTACTCATTCCTTTTAGAGAAGGTATGTTTAATAAATGGTAAATGTAAACTTTTCCGAATTATGTGATAAAACATATATTACATTCTTTTTAAATTATTATTGAATTTATCCAACTCGTTGGAAAAAATGATAAGATGCTCGACAGAGCCTCGCATACTGTAGTGTTTCCAAATCGATTAATAAATTCAATATTAAATAAGCACAAATGTAAGATCCTCTATATATGGTATGCCAGATTTTGTTCTAATCATCTGCACCAGGGAATCACAATCGCTATCAACCATTTTGAAAATATTGTATACAAAATAAAATAGGACTTTTTTTAAGCGTAAGAATCATGTTACCGTTTGTTGGGAAAGGGGTGCAACTATGTAGTGAGACGTATAAAGGTGCTCACAATAAGGCAAACATTTCAAATTATGCAGCAATTTTTTTTTATTTACATCCTTCTAGTAATAAGAGATTGATAAGAAAACCATACCTGAGGAGATATCAAGTCAGTTTCCTGGGTTGAACCAGTAGTGTATGTTGTCGACGAAAAATCGAGCTTGGGATCGAACCCGCAATTTCTGGAGTGAGCGACCAACACTCTATCCATTACACTATTGCCCCGCGCTTTTGAATTGTAACACATCTTTAATACTTAAGATTTCATAAAAAAGAATTTTGGAAATTCCACCGCAAAATATACATCCTTTAATGGCATTAATGACGGGATAAAATGATGTCAACCTCCGCCCCAGTTTCATTAAGTATTGTTATTTAATCCATTAATATAACCTAAAAATTGTTTACAATCTCATCACTATATTTTTGAATGAAAGTGGTTTAGAGCAACGCTAAGCAATTATCTACTCATATATGAAATAGTAATCTTCTTTTGATCATGTTGTTCATTAGTATTAACATTAAATGATGTCATTATGCATACTTATACATTTTGATCTAGATGGAATCCCTACAAGCTGTAATAAAAGTTTGATGCTGATTTTTAATTTCATAAATAATACGAATTAGAAATATTGACATGATAAAGAGAATACCATTTTAGTGTCTAATAGTATAAACTTCATCAGGCTCGTCCTGTTTTTCTCTAAGCCTCACCTGATAAAGTTGATAATATCAGATACTAACATGGTATTTTCTATTTATCATGTCATTATGTTTTACTCCACATAATAAAGTGGGTTCAGGTAAAATTTTGCTTTATTGGCAGAGATGGTGTGTCAGGCAGCAACACACAAAGTGATGACGTTATTGCTTTTGCGTTGGGTTAAATCCCATTTGAACACTTTTTCGACCGTTGATAAACTGTTTATTATGTCAATAGATATAGATCTATACTTATAAATGAGTGGAACAGTTTCCATAGAAACTACATTTGTTTCAATTTCATCAATCAAACTATTTTCTAGAGCATTTACTGCAGATGTACGTTAGTGGGCTACATACGTTCGTTTGTTTGTCGGACTAAATTTAGTTGTTAACTTCAAATAATAATAATAATAAATAAAACTCGCAGTTTATGACATGATAAATAGAATACCGTGTAAGTGCCTGATAGTCTCAAATATATCAGGCACTATCATTGTTTTCTCTATATATGTATATTCATTATTTTACAAACAGAGAGAATCCCTGCAACACGCCTATACAAGGCATGTCAAAAACCAAAGATGATGGTGTTAACGTTGGCGACATGGTTGGTAGAATAGGTGGTCCGGAAAGCAAATGGCCATGGTGTAAGTACTTTGATAAAAGTATAACGTACATGGTATGAATACATTTAATTTTCTTTTTATGTTGTGAAGCCATTTTTTTCTTGAATTAAATTATTTTATTATTCCATATATGGCATCCAGTTTTACCGGTAGAGGATAAATGTACATGTCTCAATAGAACCAACAAGCTAATTGCCATACATTACTGATGGTTTAAAACATATTTACATATAAGATCAAGACAAACATAAATGTATTTCGAAAGCAGACGTCATTTATATTGTAGCGCCGATGAAAGTTCTTTACGCAGACGACACCCACTTGATGTTCTACGCGTGCTACGGAGGTGCATCAGACGAACCGTGCATGAAGAATCTGACGGAAGTTACCCTCGTGGGAAGATCCGGTGATATAGACGCGAGCACGCGTGACCAACTTTATGCCATTCTTCCAAACATTTGCCTTGATCAACAAGACATGATAGAAACACTATTTGTTGGTAACAATACTTCTATGTTTCCAATGTTTAGTTAATGTAAACTTATTTGTTGGTTTATTGAAAGAAGTTAAATGTCTCTGATAGTTTATATACGGGTTAATTGTAAATATTCTTAGTTTTCCCTAATACAGTCAAACCTCTATTAAGCAACCACTTGTCTTAGATATCCACACTTTCTATTCACCATTTTTAGAATTTGAGTTTTGATAGAACCTTCATAAGCAGCCATCTGCCTTAAGGGGTCATTTTTGCCTTTTCTTTTGAGTGGCTGCTTAAGACAGGTTTGACTGCATGTACTGTATATTTCCTATAATTTTCTGTTGGTTCATTCAATTATTGGTAAGTTTACTGAACGGAACCACTGTTGTTTTTCAAATAGCTTCGCCAAAATTTTTAGTAGAGTTATTAAAACTTTTATACGGCATTATCAGACAAATATATGTTGATTTTACAACGCAAGATTGTGAAATTCTATGTTTGACACGAAATATTTATTTTGCACGGCAGCACGTGCAGCACGAGTTTTAAAACCTTTAGAGAAAATAAGTTATATGTCAGGTGGCGGGTTAGCTGTTACGTCCAGTATTAGAAATAATGTTTATATTATGTATACTAAACGGAACAGCGTACCCGCTACCTGGCATTTCATGTACCTGGTATTTTATCTATTTTCTCAAAACGCATCAAAGCAATTTCCTTGAAATTTGGACTTGAATAGGAAAGACCGTTTAGGCTATGAAAAATCAAAACATGATTGTTGTATGGCGTATACAAGGTTTACTACTCAATACTTTGACGAAAATATTGGAAATACAAAAGTGTCGGGCTAGCTAAACCGTTCAGTATGTTATCATCATTTAGAATCGTTGCCTTAAAAATTAGTTGAACCCACTCTCTGTGTTGGTCTTTGCTATTGCTGAGGCACTACAACGAACTGAGTGTGTTTTTATTGTCATTTGAACGCTTGTTGTGATTGCAAATAAAGCATCATTTTCTGACTTATTTTGCTTAAAAACAACTCATTTAGGTCTCACTGCACAGTTGAATTTTGTCTTTCCCTTTATAAAATAAGGTCTAGGATTTCCACGTTAAAAAAATACCATATAGAGTTTTTGTAATGTATTTTTTTTTCATAGCAGGAATGTATACCGACATAACAATGACTGGTAGGTTGACCAGCTTATTTGATGTTGTTTTTTTTGTAAAGAAGGTGCAAGGGACACCATAAGATTTTGTTTAATATGAAGTCATCAGATGCTCATAAATACATGCATATGTTGAAATCCTATGAAAGTCACTTTTTTAACACCAGTGATGTCTTATTGCTGTATATACTATACCAGATTTTGCTTTACTCATCTGCAGCAAGAAATCACGACCAATATGAACCATCAAAATTGATATTCATTATTACACATATATATATATACTTGTTTACCTCTTTTTTAGTTTATATGTTAAATAATGTTGTACTTTGTAAATATGTTGAGGGCCTCATGGAAGATTGAATTTATGCAAATGCGTTCTTTCGTGATAAAAGTCTTTATCATTATTATTATTATTATTATTATTATTATTATTATTATTATTATTATTATATTGTTATCTTGTTTTAAGCTAAAAAATCATGTTTACATGGGGAAAAGGGGGCGTAACTGAGTAGTGAGGCGTTTTAAAAGTAAGAGCATTTTATTATCTTATGTTTGTTCTTTACAGCCAATTGCTCCAGTTGGGTCTCGGTAGAGACGAATACAGATGGTAAGCTTAGTACTTTCTTTATTTTACCTCGTATTAAATGGGTCACGTTCATTTTGATTTCAATTTGATCCGTTTTACAGGTTTACACGTAATAAAATTTGTTCAATCTTAAAAAAAATCGATAACGACGTGAAGATCGTCAAACAGTACTTATTTCTGTCTGTTTTTAGAATGGGGACTGCGTTTCAAGTTTAAATATATTGAATGTATGTATAATATATGTATGTAATGAGAAACATTATAGGTTTTAGTTACAAATAAAGACATCTTGAATGTAATTTAAATATCGATCTTGACACGTTTTGCCGGATTTGACATACCAAGCCATTTAGATTTTATCTATTAATGATAATGAGATGACTTTTATCCATTTTAAAAATAATTCTATTTTTTTAAAAATTTATGGCGTGTTTTCCTAACATACTCCCTTAAAGTCCAATGAGTAAACAGAATTGACAACAATAAAACAAACTTAGAAAAAATATTACCAAGATGAAACACAATATATTATTTAAGAAAACACAGTCACAAAAGCAACATACACATAATCATTATACAACATACGCATAATCAGTGTACAGCATACGCATAATCATTGTACAACATACGCATAATCATTGTACAACATACGCATAATCATTGTACAACATATGCATAATGATTGTACAACATACGCAAAATCATTGTACAGCATACGCATTATCATTGTACAACATAAGCATAATTATTGTACAACATACGCATAAACATACGCATAATCATTGTACAACACACGCATAATCAGTGTACAACATACGCATAATCAGTGTACAGCATATGTATAATCATTGTACAACATACGCATAATCATTGTACAACATATGTATAATCATTGTACAACATACGCATTATCATTTTACAACATACGCATTATCATTGTACAACATACGCATTATTATTGTACAACATACGTATAATCATTGTACAACATACGTATAATCATTGTACAACATACGCATAATCAGTGTACAGCATACGCATTATCATCGTACAACATACGTATAATCATCGTACAGCATACGTATAATCATCGTACAGCGTACGCATTATCATCGTACAGCGTACGCATTATCATTGTACAACGTACGCATAATCATTGTGCAACGTACGCATAATCATTGTGCAGCGTACGCATAATCAGTGTGCAGCGTACGCATAATCATTGTACAGCGTACGCATAATCATTGTACAGCATACGCATAATCAGTGTACAACATACGCATTATCATTGTACAACATACGCATAATCAGTGTACAGCATACGCATAATCATTGTACAGCATACGCATAATCATTGTACAACATACGCATAATCAGTGTACAGCATACGCATTATCATTGTACAACATACGCATAATCATTGTACAACATACGCATAATCAGTGTACAGCATACGCATAATCATTGTACAGCATACGCATAATCATTGTACAACATACGCATAATCAGTGTACAGCATACGCATAATCATTGTACAGCATACGCATAATCATTGTACAACATACGCATAATCAGTGTACAGCATACGCATTATCATTGTACAGCATACGCATAATCATTGTACAGCATACGCATAATCAGTGTACAACATACGCATTATCATTGTACAACATACGCATAATCAGTGTACAGCATACGCATTATCATTGTACAGCATACGCATAATCATTGTACAGCATACGCATAATCAGTGTACAGCATACGCATAATCATTGTACAGCATACGCATAATCAGTGTACAGCATACGCATAATCAGTGTACAGCATACGCATAATCATTGTACAGCATACGCATAATCAGTGTACAGCATACGCATAATCTTTGTACAGCATACGCATAATCATTGTACAGCATCATACGCATAATCATTGTACTACATACGCATAATCATTGTACAACATACGCATAATCATTGTTCAACATGCGCATAATCATTGTTCAACATGCGCATAATCATTGTACAACATGCGCATAATCATTGTTCAACATGCGCATAATCATTGTACAACATGCGCATAATCATTGTTCAACATGCGCATAATCATTGTACAACATGCGTATAATCATTGTACAACATGCGCATAATCAGTGTACAGAATACACATTATCATTGTACAACACACGCATAATCATTGTACAACACACGCATAATCATTGTACAACATACGCATAATCATTGTACAACATACGCATTATCATTGTACAACATACGCATAATCATTGTACAACATACGCATAATCATTGTACAACTACGCATAATCATTGTACTACATACGTATAATCATTGTACAACATACACATTATCATTGTACAACATACGCTTAATCATTATACAACATACGCATAATCATTGTACAACATTCGCATACAACATACGCATAATCATTGTACTACATACATATAATCATTGTACAACATACACATTATCATTGTACAACATACAGGGTCCTCCGTGGCCGAGTGGTCTAAGGCGCCGTCTCAAGATCATTTACCTCTCACCGCTATGGTTGTAGGTTCGAGTCCCGCTCGCTCCAAAAACTTTATGTGAGAAAGTTTCCAGTTACTTGCGGAAGGACGGTGGTTCTACTCAGTCTGACTCAGTCTGAGGTCTTCCTCCACCAGTAAAACTGGATATGCCATATATAACCTGAAATGTGTTGAAAATGGCATTAAACCCCATTCAAAAAAAAAAAAAAAAATTGTACAACATACGCTTAGTCATTATACAACATAAGCATAATCATTGTACAACATTCGCATACAACATACGCATAATCATTGTACTACATACGTATAATCATTGTACAACATACACATTATCATTGTACAACATAGGCTTAATCATTATACAACATATGCATAATCATTGTACAACATACGCATAATCATTGTACTACATATGCATTATCATTGTACAACATACGCATTATCATTGTACAACATACGCATAATCATTGTACTACATACATATAATCATTGTACAAATACGCATAATCATTGTACTTCTTACGTATAATCATTGTACAACATACACATTATCATTGTATAACATACGCTTAATCGTTATAAAACATAAGCATAATCATTGTACAACATTCGCATACAACATACGCATAATCATTGTACTACATACGTATAATCATTGTACAACATACACATTATCATTGTACAAAATACGCTGAATCATTATACAACATACGCATAATCATTGTACAACATTCGCATACAACATACGCATAATCATTGTACTACATATGTATAATCATTGTACAACATACACATTATCATTGTACAACATACGCTTAATCATTATACAACATACACAAAATCATTGTACAACATTCGCATACAACATATGCATAATCATTGTACTACATACGTATAATCATTGTACAACATACACTTAATCATTATACAACATACGTATAATCATTGTACAACATTCGCATACAACATACGCATAATCATTGTACTACATACGTATAATCATTGTACAACATACACATTATCATTGTACAACATACGCATTATCATTGTACAACATACGCATAATCATTGTACTACATACGCATTATCATTGTACAACATACGCATAATCATTGAACAACATATGCATTATCATTGTACTACATATGTATAATCATTGTACAACATACGCATAAGCATTGTACAACATACGCATTATCATTGCTCAACATACGCATAATCATTGCTCAACATACGCATAATCATTGCACAACATACGCATAATCATTGTACTACACACGCATAATCATTGTACTACCCACGCATGATCATTGTACAACACACGCATAATCATTGCACAACACACGAATAATCATTGTTCAACACACGCATAATCATTGTACAACACACGCATAATCATTGTACAACACACGCATAATCATTGTACAACATACGCATTAAAATTGTACAACATACGCATAATCATTGTACAACACAGGCATAATCATTGTACAACATACACATTATCATTTTCCTAGATACGTATAATCATTGAACAACATACACATTACCATTGTACAATATACGCATAATCATTGTACAACATACGCATATTCATTGTTCAACATACGCATAATCATTGTACTACATACGCATTATCATTGTACAACACATGCATAATCATTCTACAACACACGCATTATCGTTGTTCAACATACGCATAATCATTGTACAACACACGCATAATCATTATACAACACACGCATAATCATTGTACAACATACCCATTATTATTGTACAACATACGCATAATCATTGTACAACACACGCATAATCATTGTACAACACACGCATAATCATTGTACAACATACGCATTATCATTGTACAACATACGCATAATCATTGTACAACATATGCATTATCATTGTACAACATGCGCATACAACATACGCATAATCATTGTATAACATATGCACAATTATTGTACAACATACGCATAATCATTGTACAACATATGCATAGTCATTGTACAACACACGCATAATCATTGTGCAACATACGCATAATCATTGTGCAACATACGCATTATCATTGTGCAACATATGCATTATCATTGTACTACATACGCATACAACATATGCATTATCATTGTACAACATACGTAGAATAAATATAATACAATGCATACACACAGAAGACGTGACAACCTGGGTCATGGCCTTAGAACAGTCAGAGGCAAATACGCCAATAAGGGACTCAAACCTTGTAAACGGATGCTACCAACCTCGCTCTTCCTGTTTAAAACCATTAGACCCGTTAGCAAATATTCTCGCCAGGTTACTCACTTACCAATACACCCCACAAATGTCTATAGTGCAAACCACAGATATGGTCAAAATATGTAAAAATAAAATAAAAAAAACAAGTGATACTATACGCAGATGACGTGCAAAAAAGTCAGAACAGTTTTAGAACAATTACTGGCATGGTAAGGTAGAGTTAACAACATGTATCCGGCAAATCCTTCTGTTTTAAAACTGTCGTCATAGTACGTGGTCCAGTCCAGTGGCAGAGCATCGAATTGAATATCGGACGGTCTTGGGTTCGATCCTCCGCCACGGCTATGTTTGGTGTCCTTGAGTAATCCACATGTGCTTAGTACTGGTTTTACCCAGGAAGACTGTGAGTGTGATTTGCCTAAGTTGTAAGAACTTGTTTTATAGATAAGTTAAAACAATAATACGCCGTGATATAAATTATAGTAGTTTTGACAACAAACGACACTTAACATCTTTACAAACGCATACTATTTAACAAAAAGAAGAACACTATCGATTGTAATGCAATAAAGCTTTTTTATCAGTTCTTAATTAAAAACGTCCAGTTAAATACCTTATCTATAACGTTTCTTTTCAATGTTGAATCAATGATATTATATGGCGCCAATGTCCGAGAGAAACTTCGTCTTGATCATCTACGACGCTTGCTTTCCTTATAGGTGTAACCCCACCATTGATTTTTGTTCTTTATTCTATAGTAAATAATAAAAGTTTGAAGGCTTGTCATTCATAGAGGGTCCCAAATGAAAGAAGTGAAACCTACATTTTACTGTTTGTCAACCTCTGCACTATCAAAATATTATGAGAAAAGTAGGGGTCATGTGTCATATAAGAGATTTTTTTTCTGCTCAGTGTGTACACTGGTGACAAAGTGAAAGTAGACTTCCGAAATCATGAATTCATACCCCAATTTCCAAGCATCATTTTTTTTTTCTAAATTCACAATTCAAACATGACAATGCTATCAAAATGTTCAAAATACATCAATAATGCCATTCAAATAAAAAAAATGAGCATTAAAATAAGGAAAATGCATATTTAAGGAAGAAGAATTGAGGATTATTTATAACAGCCATTATGCGACTACCCCACGGAAGCACTTCCTTTTCGCAATGGTGGCACTATGCCTTAAAGACAAACGTCTTAAAAGATACGACCAGGAATAAAAATGATAAATATTTTGATTGGTTGATTCAAGCAATCGGACTACCTCGGAGATTTTACATCGTATTTCAAAAGATTACAGTTTGGATGTTTATTTCTATGTTTATTTTTAGTATTAAAATATTTCCTATTTGACAAACAGCTTGTACAAGATTACTGTAATGACTTCCATCGGAACAAATATTTCAAAATTATTTTAAAACATAATTGTTGCAGAGGTGTCTTTGTTTCAGCCAATCGGGTCTTACTTACAAATGCAAACGTTTCTTCTGCACATTTGTCGAGACATTTTTTTAAAAAGCAAGCGTCGCAGATGATCAAGACTTGAGACAACTGTAACGCATAATAAATATTCAATCGAGCTTCAATGAAAATAATTCGAGAGATCATTTAAATAAAGATGTACAGTCAAACCTGTGTTAAGCAGCCGGTCAAGGGAAGAAGTAAAAGTGGCATTTCAAGACAGGTTGTTGCTTAATACAGGTTAGTTTGCACTGAAAGCATAGAAAGGGAAAATAACAATTGTTGCTGTTTAAGACAAGTGGCTGCTTACACAGGTTTGACTGTATTGGTATATCTAACATTTCCATTTGCACTTTTTCTACAAATGTCTTAAATGTTTGTTATTAAATATCCTTTATAATTTTCGCCTGCAGAAGTAGAACCGAGCGACTGCCTACTGAAGGACATTCCTACGCATGAAATATATACCAACCAAGAAGTAAGTACAAATACACCAGCATTCAACCACTGAATAAAGAATATTACTTTTAAATGAATAATAATGATGATGAAATTAATAATATTAATAACTCTGTTTTACGAGAAAACTTAGTTTGGTTAACTCCAATTTTCCCTGAGGTACTCGATAACATATTGATTGATTGATTGAATATTTAGCGTCATTTTTATGCCATCGAGGGCTAACAGACGATCAGTTAACCTAACCACTGTTTCCTGGGATTAACCAGTACTCGAGCACACCCCTTCTAAGCAAGTAACTGATAACTTTCCCACTTGAATCAGTGGTGAGAGACGAATGATAATGAGACACAATGTCATATATCAATCATCACGGAGAGTGTTGCCGGGCAGGGGATTCGAACTCACGACCCCTGGATTGATAGTCAGATTATATATAGATTATTATTTTATATGACTGGTATGCTATGATCTGCTCCATTGAAAATATTTACAATTAAACTGCAAAAGACTGACTGATTGTTTAATAAAATCTGGGATGGAATTCAAGATTACAGTATCTGAATATGACATTATTTCTAAATAATTAACAGTTTGGCTTTGTAATAAACAACACATTTTCTTAAGTGGATCTTAAGTTTCAGGAGTGTATTTCATGTATGTATTTAAATAAATCTTGAATATAAGGGGATGAAATTCCTTTTTATTATTTTGTACAACAGCATTGCTTTTTGATATTAAACTCTTATCAGGAAATTCCATCCATTTCAATTCGGAAACTAGTTCACACTGGACTGTGTGTCATAATCTTTGTCCAGGATAATTCGGGCAGATCTCTTTTAAAGCTTGACTATAGTTTCCCATATTGAACAACAGTAGTCAAGCGTGGCATAACGTAGGCATTAAAATATAATTTGCGCCCATAAATTTATTTATATTGTTTAATTCTGTTGAATCAAGTTATAATGCTGAACGTATAACCATGTGTTGGTATTAATGTTTAAATATTGTTATATCAACTTCCTTATTTTATTTCAGAAAATATGTTTAAAACAAAACAACATACAAAACGAGTGACGTTAATACATGTTGGTATTTTTCGTTTGGATTTTCCATCATACCGATAAAACTGAATAATTTTGTAGCACTCTCTGTCAAAGATGATTACATTTCTGCGAAATAAGACCAATAAATTAATGACCCTATTAGTATTATCATAATTATTATTATTATTATTATTATCAAGTAGATAGATAATCTTCAGATAAAATGTAGTGAAAAAAAGAATAAATTATAATGACATGTTCCCCACATGATACACGTACAGGATAGACTTACCCCCAGCATGTGTTAATGTCTTTAATTCCGTTTTTTATTATGAAACTCTTGTAAATGATTAACGTAACCCAGAACCTGATATCTTTAGAATCAGGTATATTAACCTCCAATGAAGAAGTAGGGAATCATATGCCTGTCCCACAATTCAAAGCAGTTGAATGCTTACTAAACTGTTACGTCATTCAAACTCACAGTTGAAGCAACTGACCAATGAACATGCTCAAATAAGGCTTTCCCAACATTACTATTTAACGGACCCAATCGGGAGAGCTGGGTCCGTACTACAGACTGTGTAAATGGTTGAAATATAACCTTGGTCCTAAATACGTAACACTTGCGGCCATTCATCTATGACAACAAGTGCTATATATACTTCTATTTAGTTTTTATTGGTATGATAAAAAGACGAAAAGGACATTTTTCTAGATTGTTTACATCTATCTGTCCTGACACCACTATATTTTTTTCTTTTTCTTTTTTTTTTCTTTTTTATGAATGGGGTTTAATGTCATTTTCAACACATTGAAAACGTATATATCCATTCTGAGGTCTTTCTCCACCAACAAAACTGGATATGCCTTATAAAACCTGGAATGTTTTGAAAATGGCGTCAAACCCCATTGGGCTGATTCCTTAACGTAAGTTAAAGTAAAACTCCAATCAATATTGTCATGGGTCCAATTAAAACATGACCTCTGTTTCACAAAAAAAAAAAAATTAATTTTACTTAAATACTTAACGACTGCACTTAAATTTGACGAACTAAGATTCTTTGATAAATGTCAATGAAACCATCTGCAATATTTCTGAAGCCAGTCTGAAATCATGATCACCTGGATGCATTTTTATAGTTTTAAATTTTTTTTAGTATTTATATATAAATGTGAAACAGAAGCCAGTTACTTGTTTAGAGGGGAAGTGCTCGAGTACAGTTTAACCTTCCAGCCCTCGATGGTATAAATGAGACGCTAAACGTTCAAACCTTTACGTCCATATCACGTTGAAAACACCGGTTCTCGTCCGGTCACCGAAGTTAAGCAACGTCGAGCCCGGTTAGTACTTGGATGGGTGACCGCCTGGGAATACCGGGTGCTGAAGACTTTAACTTTTGGGTGGAGCGTGGTCCAGTGGTAGAGCAACAAACCCATGATCGGAGGGTCGTGGGTTCGATCCTCTGCCACGGCTATGTGTGGTGTCATTTAGAGAGACACTTTACCGTATATGCTTAGTACTGGTTCTAACAGGAAGACTCCGAGCATGATTTGCCTAAGTTTTAAGTACTTCTTTCACAATCGAAGTAAATAAATAAGTTTAAACTAAACAAACCTTTTAAGATAAACTCTAGTTACTTGAAAACAAATGTTGCAGATTGGGGGCACGTGGTACTTGCACGCGTCCATTACTGCGAACGGCACAACTGCCCAGTCCGGAGTGGTCATTCAAAATATGGTAGACAAAAAGACCGAAACAGTGCAGCCGGAAGCAATGCAGACGAGAATGGCGACATTTTCACCCGATGAGTGAGTTGAGTTTAATTAAATCATTGGCAATACAGATGTTTGCTTAATGTCAGATATGAGCTATTTAAAGAAATGCAGCAAACGTATGACATTGTGATTTAAATATAAATTTACTCCATTACGCCCAATTAGCTCAGTCGGTTACGCATCTGACAATGAATCCGGGAGTCGTGAGTTCCAATCCCCGTCAGGTAACAATATCCGTGATGATTGATATACGACATTGTGTCTCATTATCATTCGTCTCTCACCGCTGATTCAAGTGGGGAAGTTGACAGTTACTTGCGGAGATAGGGTGTGCTCGAGTACTGGTTAACATTTCAGAAACCTAGGAAACAGTGATTAATATTCAATTAATCATTACTCTATAATTCAATTAATGCCAGAGTTATCACCCTTGAAAATTGAAATGTTGCACTATTTGACCATGTGTGCACTCTAGCACCTGAATTTTCATTTGATCCTTCAGACTTGCACAGTTGTTATTATTTCACCATAATATCTTTGACACGTTCTTGAAATAGCCAAAAACCTGTAATTAATGTCTGAGTTACGCCGCCTCGACAATTGGACTATTTGACACTGTGTGCACTCTAGCATCTACGTTTTCATTAAATACTTGCCAAACTTACACAGTACAGTCAAACCTGTGAAAGTGGTCACCTCTACTGAGCAGCCACCTGTCTTAAGGCAGCCACATTTCCTAGTTCCCATGTCTATGCTTTCAGAGAATATTAACCTGGTTTTAGCAACAACTTGTCTTAAAAGGCCACTTTTGCGCCTTCCCTTGACTGGCTTAGTTTAATAACATTGTACATGACAATGTGTTTGTCGATATGAATGCGTGATTTCAAATAAAAAATAAATAAATTTGAAATATAGAGTTATATAATATTTACTTTCTAATAAAGGCAATGTACTGAATATGACGTAACGTCACGTGACGGATGCCGCGGTAATCGGATTAAAACACTGCCATGGCTAAATCCTGGAACGTTTGGTGAGTTGAATTGTTTCAGGTGTTACACAATTGATCTGAGTTAATAAAAAAAAAATCAATAATGGTGCTTTTGTCTTTTTTATATAATTTTATTATTTATGAAAGTTATTATTTTACTAAGACTAACGTACATAATTCAGTTACATGTAGCGCTATTTGTATTATTAACAAGTAAAATAATTGTCCTGAATTTCTGCAATTTCATCCTGGTAATCCGCGGCCGAGTGTTCTACGGCGCTGCCTCTCGCCGCTAAGGTCGAAGGTTCGATGTACACTCGCTCCAAAAACTTTATGTGGTAAAGTTTGCGAGTTACTTGCGAAAGGACGGTGATTTATTCTGAAGTTTTTCTCTATCAATACAACTGGCTATACCTTATAAACTGTATAACCTGAAATGTCTTGCTTTAAGCTCCGCCAATCGTCTTCATCGTAAATAATTAGTTTGTATTCAAATACGCGTGCACAACGTACGTATTAACCTAGATAATGATCTTTGATTGAAGTATTATAAACTATATTTGTTTTAAATAATACCATTGTTTTAAAATACAATTATAATGATTGATAGTTAAGTTATATTCCCTGTTTAACACGTGTATTCACTAATCTTCCAGTGTTTTCAAAGATTCTTTACTTGAGCGACAATCTTTTAGTCGAGTACGTTTGCACACAGAGAACCATCGATGGCACATGCGCTACGGACGGCGTCATGTTTCACGTGTACACCAAAAACACTTCTATGGTAGAGGGCGCTCTGGACGACGGGGATACAAGCCTTATCAGCAATCTCGCCAAATCAGCGTGCCTTGATCCCAGTAAACTCAAATATGAAACAAGTTGGTATAAATTATATTAAATATTTACAAACAATGATTGTTACTGTATGATGTTTAGCGTCGTTTTCAACAACTTTTCGATCATATTGCGATGGTGTCTACTTGAGGCAGTATAGGCGCTGTCACACTGGAGCATCATGCCACAGACACATGGTATAATACCCCACCCAGTCACCATACTGACACCGGGCCGAACAGACCTAGAACTATCCTCTAAATGCTGAGCGCCAAGCGAGGAAGCTTCTAGTACCATTTTTCAAGTCTTTGCAGACAATGAGCTCGATACCAAGAACCCAAACTATAAATTTGAAAAATATGCAAATACTGCCAGAGTAAAAGTATTAAACCGCAAAAAAAATCGACAAAATTGGACAAGATAGCTAATTAAATTCCAGTTTACAATTATTTCTGTATAATTCTCCAAGATGAACCATGTACCCGTATAATCACTGCACCGACCATAGAGATTAATTTACTAACCAGGCTCGCACTGCGATAATGGCCGATGACTTTCTCGTAGAGCCATGTTGGTATTCTGTTTGTATTTATACCGCTGCATACACGACACGACGGTGACTGGTTTGACCATCTGCTTTGCTGGTTTATCTGAAAGACAAACGTCTTGAATGGTGCGACCGTGAGCAAAAAAGTAACGATATGCTGAAAAACATTTTGATTGGTTGAATGAAACAATCGGACTACTTCGGCAATTTCCATTGTATTTTATAAATTATTAGTTAGATGGGTGTTTATTTCTTTATTCATATTTAAAAAATAGATGGTTTCTATTTGACAAACGTATTGTATAAGGTAACTGCATTTATTTTGGTCGGAATAAATATTTTTTTAATTTTGTTAAAACATAACCGTTGCAGAGGTGTCTTTGTTTCAGCCAGATGCTACATTCCCTTCAGTAGCATTGGTTATCTGCGAAGCTTGCTTTTCTTAAACACACATACCCTTGACAAGTTGTACAAAAGTACGCTTGAATCTTGTAGTTTTAAAGTTGCGGTAGCAGAATCACGCCTTAAGGTCATTTCACACATACACCACAACGTAACATTAACGTAGCCGTAAATATTGAATACAATGTTTATATAGTATCTTTCACCCATAAGTGCACCGTACCGTAACCGCAACGTAACCGAACAAATTGAGTTTTCATTTTTACGCAGATGTTCGACGTATTTTTACGGTTACGTTGCGGTGGAATTAATAACAGCCAGCGGCAGCTATGGCGTGTAATTAATAGCTTTATCTTTGTTCTGGGGTTTACAAACAGAACACCCATCGTCGTCGTTTCGATACGATAATGAAGATGGTGTAAAGATATGCTGATATTAATGTATTTAGCTCGATTGCAAAGAAAGTTCAAAGCTTAAAAGAATCGCTCTCGAGTCCGCTTCCTGGGCAGGACAGTGTTGTTCTTTTTAGGCACCGGTTATAGTCGGGGAAACTGCAAGCTCTGGCGCAAGGGGTCAGCATTTTATCCACTACACTGCGACCTTCCTTGCAATAAACATGTTGTGAGAGTAACTGTATAAATGCTATAATCCCCATATAAGCAAAAGCTAATTTACATTAAAATAAGTTGTCCCGTCACTGCATCTGCTTGTCTATTTCTTTAGAGGCCATTTCTTCATACTTGGATAATTTAGAAAACATATTAACTTCTTCAACTAATATAATAACAATCCTAATTATTTAGGATGGTGTTCATTCACTGACATCGATGATGAAAGCGATGATGATACAGATAGTGATAATGATGACCATGTTGATGGTGGTGATAATGGACGATGATGATGCTGACCGTGATGCTGATGACGACTTTTTATGATTGTGATGTAGATGGAATACATATCTTTAGTGATGTTGAAGATTTTAAACAAGAACAGGTAAACTGCATGATATATATATATATATATATATATATATATATATATATATATATATATATGGTTCTTTTATATATATTTGGTAGATAGGCAAACGTTCGTGGGTTTAATCATGCTTCGATTTCACCAACATTCAAGATTTCCGGAAAATATTAGATTTGCGAACGTATTTAAGATTTGCGGAGAAGTTAAATTTGCGAACACATTCAAGGTTTCTGGAAAATGTTAGATTTGCGAAGGCGTTCAAGATTTCCGGAAATGTTAAATTTGTAGACGGAGTCTATTATAGACGACACCTTATTTAATATTCGTTTGATAATCTGTTTTCGGTTTGGTCAATATTGCCACAAGTTGGATGCGACATTTAGCTTTAGTAGAATTGTATGTGTAATAGACAATTACTTTAAATCCAACTTTGGCTTTAGAAAAAAATTCAATCATTACCATCACCAGGTGATAACATTTCCGATTTATATTACCGTCTCTTATAGTGTATTAGAGATGCATTACCTATAACTTTATGTTCAGTAAATGACGGAACGTTTATTTAATCACAAAATGGAAGATCCAATTCGAAGATAATGGTTGATTCTGTCCTGTGGTTTATCTAATTTACGAGAAATTCGTCAATACACAGTTTGGCATTTTACGTTTATTCGTCAATGTTCTAGCATAACCCAATTCTGACCTATGAGTGACTTTATCGCGGGTCCCGATTTAGTATTTGGCCAACACAATTAAATACTTTTACGCTTACAAAGACAAAATACTTTTATTGTACAGAATATCCATGTAATATGATGTTTGATAAAACTGTGCAGTTGTATTGCTACGATCGAAAAAATATCGGCGATATAGTCGAGGCCTCTTTAAAAACCAACACATCTCTAGAACAGTTGTGCATCAAAGATGGTCTCGCCTTCCTGAATAATGACGTTAATTTTGTAAAGAATGGATTGCCTGATGCCAGTCTATACCGTGACTATTAACATTTGAACACAAAAGATGGTAATCTATTAGGACAAACATGAGACACACTGAATACGGCACTAGGTATAGTGCCATCTAAAGACAGCAAACTTAACATTGAAACTTCTTTTCACAAGGGGAGGTTTTCAGGGAGGAGATATATTCTGTTGTGTGAAACATTTTTGAATGATACTTTTTCTGACAATGATCTCAAAATAGATAATTTTATACTATTTCTAAAGGATAGAAAAACTATTCGTGGTGGACTTTTCATTTATATCCGAGATGATTTACCTTGTATCCAAAGAACTGACATTGAAACAGACCCTATTGAGTTCATTTGTTTTGAAATTAAACAACCAAACACTGAGAAAATGCTTGTCAGTTATATATATACAGACCACCTTCATCAAAAGTTGATTGGCTAAAAAATATCACAATACCTTTGGAGAAATCATTGTGAGAAGAAAAAGAATGCATAGTACTTGGTGACTTTAATTTTGATTTATTAACATCAGATGTCTATTCAAAAACCTGGCTCGATCTCACTGAGTCTAAATCTTAGCAGTTGGTAACAAAACCTAATCGAGTAAAAGTAAATCCTCTACATTGGTAGATCAAGCGTTTTCAAACTTGTCACAAATATAGCTAATGTCAATGTCCCCATATACTCTATAAGTGATCATTATCTTATTTGCTTTACTTTAAAACAATATATTACAGGTCTATGAAATCATTCAATGAAGCACAGTTTATAATGATCTCTCAGAACAAACCATGGTCAATAATTGACATATACGACAACCCAGACGAGTCATTTGACTTATTCAATGAAATGTTTCAAACTGTATTAGAAAGACATGCCCCAAAAAGAAAGAAACGAGTAAAGAAAAGAAATCAACCGATAAATATTGAAATTCTGGATGCAATAAAACAACGACATAGTTTTCATAAGAAAAAAGATACTGATAGTTACACATATTGGCGTCAGAAGGTCAAAACTCTTATACTTCAAGCTTAACAAAACTATTACAATGATACTATTAAGTCGAACAAATGTAATCCAAAACAGATGTGGAACAGCCTTCATGATTTATCTGGATTAAAATCACAAATTCAAACTCACTATTTAGATGATGATGACGGAAATCCTATAACTTGTCCGACTCAAACAGTAAATATTTTTAACAATTATTTTTCAATGGTTTATGAAACCCAACAATCACATCCTATGACAATCCCCATCTGATAAAATATTAATTCTGATAAGTTAATTAATTCTGAGCAATTCCAAATTCCAGCGATATCACCATCGTTTGTTGAAAATCAATTACAACTTCTCGACGTAGTAAAATCTAAAGGATCAGACGGCCTGAGTGCCAAGTTTCTTAAAATGTCAGCCTCGGTTATAGCTCCAATACTAAGATATTTAATAGTAGTTTAGACACCAATACATTCCTTAATTATTTAAACAAGCAAAAATTGTCCCAATTGACAAAAAGAGACCAAAAATAATAAATCAAATTATAGGCCTATATCATTAGTTCTAGAACGTTACGTTAGTATACATAGAAGAAAATAAACTGTTCCATGTCTGTCAATCTGGTTTTAAAGCACACCATTCTTGTCAAACGGCTCTTGCAAAAATATTGGATGACAGGCTTACAGCTATAGATAAAAATGAAATTATTGGTACATTATATCTTGATTTGTCCAAGGCGTTCGACTAAGTTGGCCATGACGTACTTGTTCAAAAATTTGAAAATGTACAATTTGAGCAGAAATACGATAAAATGGTTTTCCTCATATTTAGAAAATAGAACTCATTATACTCATGCTTCTGGTATAACTTCAGAGTACCGCAAAGTAAAAGCTGGTGTACCTCAGGGCTCCGTCTTAGGCCCCCTTTTATTTTTTATAATATTCATAAATGATTTGCCATTATCTGTGCAAAATACTGCAAAAAAACTGATATGTTTGCAGACGACACTACCCTCTCAGTTTCAAATGATTCTTTATCTTCTATCTCGCATCAAAATATTTCTTTCTGTACCAATACGTAAGTTGTTTTTTAATGCTTACATTTTACCACATTTAGATTACTGTTGTGTAATTTGGGGAAATTGTAATATATTACTTGTAGATAAAATTGTTAGGTTTCAAAAGAGAACTGCTAGACTTATTCTCGATAACTTTTACGATACTCCTTATACTGAATTATTCACAGAGCTTAAATGGATGACGTTTCCTGAAAGAATTAAATTTCAAAAGCAGCACTTATATATACATCATTTAATGACCAGGCTCCTGCATATCTTAAATATTTATTTACTCTAACAGCTTATGTTCATACACGCACACTACGGCCATCCTCTAATCTACAGTTATATTTTCCTAATTCTGAAATGTTTCGAAATTCGTTGCTTATCAGGCTCTTCTTTGTGGAACTATATTCCGTCTTATATAAAAAACTGGAAATTCTGTTAATCAGTTTAAAGCTTTATACTTATGATGGAGTGAAAATTTTAGCAATTCTAATAAATCGGATTATCTCTTCAAAATTGATATTCATTCACACACACACACGCACGCACGCACGCACGCACGCACGCACGCACGCACGCACGCACGCATGCACGCACGCACGCACGCACGCACGCACACACACACACACACACACACATATATTTGTTTATATGTTAATTTATGTTGTACTTTGTAAATATGTTGAGGGGCCTCATGGAAGATTAAATTTATTCAATGAATTTTCTCGTTAATGAAAGTCTTTATTATTATTATTATTATTATTATTATTATTATGATAAAAACGGCTAATGTTTAAAAAACCAAACGATATCCCCTCAGAAATGCCGTGTTAAATACTGAGTAGATTACATATATGCACGTAAAAAAATCGCCAAACATTTGTAAATAGGAAAGTATATGTCGCAAACGAGTGACAGGACTATAAGCGACATTCCCACTTGATTATTTTAGTTAGATGGAACATGTATACACCTGGAAAAAAGTTCAGTGACCACTGGAATTTTTCGCAATTGTAGCGCGATTACAACTGCAATTTCTAAAATCGTTGTGGTAATAGTAAGCACATAATAATAATTGTAAGCTCTGCACCGA
Source organism: Panopea generosa (assembly GCA_029582155.1). NCBI lineage: Eukaryota > Metazoa > Mollusca > Bivalvia > Adapedonta > Hiatellidae > Panopea > Panopea generosa. The sequence continues at coordinate 22,882,613 of CM055905.1, forward strand.
GAATGGCAAACTTACCCCAGGATCTCATCCGACGTTACTGGTGGCATGAGGAGGAGGGTTGAGGCCGTCATCCGGCTACGTGGAGGCTATTCACGTTATTGAACATTGCGTCACAGTATGTCATGTTGGAGTAAACCCGTCATTTTTAGTAAAACTAACCACCTGGAAACGCCTTTAAAACTCTACAGCCTCATACTTTAACATGTATAGTTTTGGTAAAAAGCAACCACTTGTGCTTCGATATTATTAGTAGGTACACTAAAATGATAACTGTGCATGTTTCTGATTGTTGAAGGGTTCTCGCTTAACTTTTTCCAGGTTTTTTACTAGTAAAAAAAAAGACAACTGAAGCTGTTGAGATTTTTCTATTTCACCTTCCAACCTGTTTACAATTGTATATACTTCAGATATACGGTTACGTGTTACAATTATAAAATTAATCAATATACAACTTAAAATTATATACTTCAGATATACGGTAACTGGTTAACAATTATAATACTTCAGATATACGGTTACTTGTTAACAATTATAAAATTATATACTTCAGATATACGGTAACTGGTTAACAATTATATATAAAACTACAATTATATTATTAATATATTATAAATAATACTTATATACGGTAACTGGTTAACAATTATAAATACTTCAGATATACGGTAACTGGTTAACAATTATATATATTTCAGATATACGGTTACTTGTTAACAGTTATAAAATTATATACTTCATATATACGGTAACTGGTTAACAATTATAAATACTTCAGATATACGGTAACTGGTTAACAATTATAAATACTTCAGATATACGGTTACTGGTTAACAATTATATATTTCAGATATACGGTTACTGGTTCGAGTTAGCCAGATCAAACGGTACGAAGTTTTTGAGTGGTGTCGACTCACTTGTGGCATACTTCACGTCTGATTCAAATGAAACTTTGCAGATATACTACACCGGTTTTGTTGGTGACAAGTACGTATAATGTATTGTGTGTCATGATTAGAAAACACATGTATAATTAGATTACTAATGTATTTCAGCTCGATTAAGATGAAAGCTCAGAGCTTATATGAACCGCTTTCGAGTACGCTTCCTGGATAAAACCAGTACTGATTGTTGTTTTATGTGAGGCATCGGGTTGCGCCGGGGATCGAACCCGCAACCTCTGGCGTGAGCGTCCAACACTCTAT
>CM055905.1:22884314-23196814 GCA_029582155.1 Panopea generosa
TACTGAAATGCTGTTACCTCAAAGCTGACAATGGTACTTTTTACTTTGTCGTGTATATAAAAAGGAAAGCAAAATATTAACGCATACATGCAGTCTGTACCAAAAACCTTTCAGGACTCTTCCTTTAGTCGGTGAAGAACAGATGACATTAAATTTACGTAATAGGCCTAAAACAAATTGTTTGTTTCCGATTTCATGGCCAAAACAAATAGGGTAGTTATGGATTTTATTTTTTAATATTTTTTTTTTAAACTTGATGCTTTGTATTTTTAACATGTTTTGTATGTTGTCTATGTGCTTTTAATGTTTATGAATGTAAATTTAGATAAATACAACCAAACAAAATTGTAAAAAAACACATTTCTGCACTTAATAATAGACACCCATCCAGCCATCTTATTGACTTTGTGTTCAATTGGGGCTTATTGACATGATTCAGGAGATATTAGGCTCTAGGACAGAACAGGATTTTTCATTTGTGGGTTAAGGACCCCTACAATACTATTTTAAGGGTCCCAAACTTTAAGGAACCATGCTGATCTGATGAGGCTGATAAGGATATTTTTAATTGTACCTTTTATTCATGAAACAGCTGTGAGCTGTAAAAGCACAACCTAGAAGGACTCTTGCTTGCACTTTTGGGAATGAGTTTTGAGATTCAGCTCAGACTCAAATTGTCAATTTCATATTCAAATAACATCTATTTAAAAAGCAAATTTGCTATATTTATTTGCAAAACCAAGCAGTTTTAATGATAATTTAACAGAAAATGTTACATAATCACATTTCTTACCTATAATTGTATGTTTACAGCATTTTACAAAAATGTTAGATTTGAGCCCGAGCCCAATTCTCAGCATCATATTGTTGATGAATCTAGGCCCTGGCTTAATTGCAAGGCTTCTAAATCGCGAATACTGATGACATTACATACAACAGTAGACTGTTCATTTGCAATACAAATCACTGATGCTTATGATGCAAACAATTGGTCATTGTAAGAAAATTTACCATATAGACAACAAAATACGAAAAAAAGACAAGCATAATTGCACACATTTTATTTCATAAATTCCAATGAATTTCGGATTTTCCCAACTCTTGTCACCTGATCAACAACAGTGTAATGGTAAACAAATGATAGTGCATATGATCCGCTACATGCGGTCCTACGAAGGGGAAAATAACGAAAACATCACGATTTTGCTAGAATTGTTGCAATAAAAGTGAATGTATATATCTCAAATATTTTATTTGGTATCTAATTAGGAATTTTGTTACTTCGGATTGGAAAAGGAATGAACGAACATTGCTTTTTTGCGGAAATGTGTCCTTGACGCAATGGAATTTAAAATACGAGTCTACGCTTGAAAATGTGCATCAGACGCAGGAAAAACTCAGAGCTGCATTCAATTCGGTTAAACATATAATAACGTTAGCCAACATATTTTTATGTTTTTCTAACATTTTATTTACTATATTTTTATCATTTATATAAATCATTATTTTATTCAGTTTCAGCAAAGAAACTACTTAAATTTCTGGCAATATCTTCCTCAGATTGTTCCATATTTATATAAAGTCATAGATATAGTCAGGACTGTATGTTTTTGAAAATTTTGCAATTCGGTTAAAATGTCATAGACTGGGTTTTCGGACTATATTTATTTTTCACAAACTATGTGAACCTTTTCCCCAAGCAATGAGGGAGTTTGACTTTTCAAAAGAAGAAGAGTAGGTCTGTTACAAATTGCACAAGAAATGCATGGATACATAGAGATTTGTGATTGCAATAGATCATGTAACTAACTGGACAAACAGGTTTTCACTTTCAATCCGGACAACTCTTGCCCAATGGGGGAATGGTATACATGTATGTTGATGAAAACATCAGATCATTGCAGACTGCCACATGAACATCAAGTCGACTTTAACGATCATCAAACTGATTTACATATTTTTATATAAAATTTTATGAATAATATAAATATGTCTATAAAAAGGTTCATTTACCTTAATAAAGCATTCATTTACACTTTGTTATTGTAAACAGGTCATCTGCGGCAGATTGGTCTAAGGCACTGTCTCTTGCCTCTCACCGCTAAGGTCATAGGTTCGAGTTAAAAATGGTGTTAAACCCCATTAAAAAAACATGTTATTGTAAATAAGTAGTTTGAAGTATTACTTGAGCTGACGGTATCTATATATATTTGAGGAGTCTAGTGGTAGATCATTGGACCAATATCAGGGGTCATGGGTTTGATCCTTTGCTACAGCTATTTGTAGTGTCCTCGAGCACGACCCTTGATCCGCTTATGCTTTGTACTAGTTAGTTCAGTGTAAACATATTTTATTGTCAAATATATACACACTGCAGCATACAAGGGACATTGTATGCAGGAAGACTTAGAGCGTGATTCGTCTTAAGTTGCAGGAACTAGTTTCACAATTGATGTAAAATAAATAAATTCAAAACACTGTACATGTATATTTTCAGTTGCATGACAAGAACATGAAGATTCGACAAGAACACAGTGAGAAGGAGAGATTTAAACAGAGGTTGGAGATGAATAATATTCACTGGGAGAACAATATGGTATGTATATAAGATATAGAGGATCTTACTTGAGTGCTTATTAATCATAGAATTTATTAAATAAATTATTAATAAATTCAGTGATAAAAAAGCACTGAAGTAAAAGAAATATATGGATCTGTTGAGCATTATATCATATTTCCAATGAACAGCCAAAAAGATTTTCAAAATGTTTATGTAGTAATGATGACCAACTATAGTTTTGTTAGATTTGTTCAAATGGTGTCCCTAGGGTTAAATATGACCCTGTCCCGAAGGTTCAATTAAGGGACACAATCATGTCATTATAATATTTTTTATTTTTTTTTAAAATGGAAATGATTTTGCCTATATCTTCACAGAAGCATTGTTTGGTGAAGGAGGTTAAGATTTGTAAAAATGAATGGGTTCCACTGTCTTAAGGGGTCAGGAGGGGCCCCAAAAGGATAAATATTGAGAATTACTAAAATCGTTTTCTTGAGAACCGGTATATCAGATTTGTTCATATTTGGCATAAATTATCCCTATGTGTAGGGGTTTGATTGCAGATAAGAATTAAGGGGCTAAAATATATAGGGGCCCTGTAAGGGGACTTAGAATTTTACATAGGGATACTATGGGAAAACAGAAAATTCTCTTTTTCTTTCATCTAATCTGAAACCACTAGGCCATTTAAACTGAAACTTCACATGTATGTTTCTGTTGCATAGGAGGCAATACAAAATATCTTCTTTTTTTTTTTTGATCTGATATTCAAGATGGCTGCCATTACTAAAAAGAGTCCAAAACTTAAAAAATCTTCTTCTCATGAACGGCCCATCAGATTTTCAAAATGTTTATGTAGTAATAATGACCAACTATAGTATTGTTAGATTTGTTCAAATGGTGTCCCTAACTTTAAATATGACCCTGCCCGAGGGTTCAGTTAGGGGACACATGTCATTATAATATTTTGTTTGTTTTTGTAAATGGAAATGATTTTGCTTATAGGTTCACAGAAGCATTGTTTGGTGAAGGAGGTTCAGATTTGTAAAAAAGAATGGGTTCCACTGTCTTAAGGGGGTCAGGAGGGGTCCCAAAAGGGTAAAAATTGGGAATTACTACAATCGTTTTCTTTACAACCGGTATGTAAGATTTGTTCATATTTGACATAAATTATTCCTATGTGTCGGAGTTTGATTGCAGATAAGAATTAAGGGGCTAAAATTTATAGGGGCCCTGTAAGGGGACTTAGAATTTCACATAGGGATACTATGGGAAAACAGAAAATTCTCTTTTTCTTTCATCGTTTCTGAAACCACTAGGCCAATTAAACTGAAACTTTACATGGATGTTTCTGTTGCATAGGACACTATACAGAAGATTTTTTTCTTCGATCTGAAATTCAAGATGGCCACCATTACTAAAACTAGTCCAAAACTTAAAAAATCTTCTTCTCTTGAATGGCCCAACATATTTTCAAACATATTTTCAAAATGTTTATGTAATAATAATGACCAACTTTAGTTTTGTAAGATGTTCAAATTGTGTCCCTAGGGTTACAAATGACCCCGCCCTGATATTTCTATTGCATAGGAGAATTTCAAAAAGTGCTATGGCCACTATGAGTCAGTAAAGCGTCCTCAAGCCCTCTTGGGCCTCTTGTTAGTGACAAGGAAGGAGCACAACAAACAATACATGTAACTTTGTTTTAAATGGAGGGATTTAAAAATAACTTGATACAAGTGATCAACATGTCATGATGATGTGTCACCTGCATTAACCTGTAGAAATACCCAGACCTATACATTAGATGTCATGGCCAAGGTTACACAAAGGTGAAGGTCACATCTGTCCGTGACTCTTGATATTCACGGATACATTGCTACCTTTTATAAAATATATCATTATTTTCACATACCATTTGGGGGGCATGCAAATCAGTTATAATTTGATTCTTTATACCCCCCTCCCATGCGGAGAGCACATACATACAATAAAATATATAAATAGAAACAGAAATAATACAAATAACACAAGGCAAAATTAACAACTATTACCATTATGTATTTGATATTGAAAAAATAAGTTTTCTGTACAATGTTTAACATTTGTAACGTTTTTCTTGGATTTTCTGTGGCTGCCAGTTATTATATTATATATGTTATTTTTTCTTTGCTGGTTTCTGTTTGCAGCAACTATGTAAGCTGTTACTGGAGATCATTCACGGGGTACCAAGTAACAAACATCTGAAGAAGTATGTACAGCAGATTTTGTCTCTGATGTACAAACTACTCGAGGTACAGTATATGCTCACATGCTTGATTACTATGCAGAAATGTCCTCTTACAGTTTGACCACTACAATTATAGTTCTACAGTAAAACCTGTTTAAGAAGACACCTCTTATAAGCAACCATTTGTCTTAAGCAGCCACATTTGCTATTTCCCATTCCTATGTTTTCAGAGTAAACAAACCTGTGTTTAGCAACAACCTGTCTTAAAAGGCTACTTTTTGCTCCTTCCCTTGACTGGCTTCTTAAGACATGTTTGACTGTATTATAAGTGTAATAAAAATGAAGAGAAATACTTGAAAAATGTGATTACTTTACATTAATATAAAAAATGAAATTTAAAAAACATCTCATATCACCTTTTAGTATTAAAAAAAAAATGAAATAAGGTTAAATGTGCACATGCATATTTTCTAGATGTCACAGTATTTAAGATAAAATAGAGAACTGTACTTGAAAAAGATCCAATCATGAATGAATTGCTAAAGAAATTGAACACAGCAGAGTATACCTCTGCCCTACCCATCCCATGTGTGTCTAGAGCAACATGCCTTCAAGAATGGAAATCTTTATGAAAATGTATTTATAGAACTTATTAGAAGAATCATAACTTTTATTTCCATAGCAACAACAATGAATCCTCAAAAACAGTGATGCATGCAAATTGCTTGTAATATTTCTGTACATACAGTTATGCTGCATAGTAACAGTTATGTATCTATGGTTACAGATAGAGGATGAGGAGAATGTACTGGTATGTCTGAAGATCATTATTGAGCTACACAATCAATACAGACCACAGATGAATGAGGAGGTATGGTTGGATGGTTGGATTTCTCTCATCTTGTTAAAAATTCTGATTGGGTAACAAGCAGTGCAGTCACTGGTTTGATTTCAGTTATTCCAGACTGGTTCGACTGTGATTTATTCAGACTGGTTTGACTGCAAGTGATTCCAGACTAGATTAACTGCGAGTTATTCCAGACTGGTTTGACTGTGAGTTACTCCAGACTGATTTGACAGCGAGTTACTCAAGACTGGTTTGACTGTGAATTATTTCAAACTGGTTTGACTGATGTATATCAGACTGGTTTGACTGAGTTACTCCAGATGGATTTCACTGAGTTATATCAGAATGGTTTGTCTGTGAATTGTTTCAAATTGGTTTGACATGTATATCAGACTGGTTTAACTGCGAGATATTCCGGACTGGTTTTGCTATGAGTGATTCCAGCCTAGTTTGATTGAGTTATTCCAGCTCCAGACTAGTTTGGCTGCAAGTTATTCCAGACTGGTCTGGGTCTTCATTACTTGCAAATGGTATCATTGGCAAGGAGTTAAATAGAAAATAAATCCCATACATAATCTGAAAGTGAGTGACAGTTAAGTTACCTTATTTATATAATATATTTATGATCTTAGATGATAGGAATAATAAGAATAATAGGATTATTTCATTTTAATTCTAAAGTTGAGGGTCATCTGTGATATAAGACTTTCTCTCAAGATCACTGAACTCTCACCACTATGGTCATAAGTGTGGAGTCCAACTTGGTCAAAAAATGTATTTGAGTAAGTTTGCCAGTTACTTGCAAAAAGACAGTGGTTCTACTCTAATATTCATTTTAGGTTTTCTTCAACCGTTAAAACTTGATATGTCATATATAACCTAGTAATGTTTCAGAAATCTTTAAGGGAATAAATCAGGATTTTTCAAACTTTTAAAATTGGCTAAAATATTGAGTTTGTTTGACACTTTCAATCTGTGTGAGATTTTGTGTCAGGCCTGTAATGCATAGATGGTTTTTGTTAATACTAGTTGCAAATGAGCAACATAACATGAGGATTTGTCGCCTGTTATACCCAGATTCCCACTTCAAAAGTCAAGGTCATAATTTATCTTTGTTTGATGACACTTTCAGTCTTATTGAGATTTTGTGTCAGGTCTGTAACTTTGTCACCTATGGATGAATTTCTAAAACACTTGGCTCAATTCATCAGCATGACATGACAAGGTGTCATGCATAAAACCCACATACCTCCCTCAAAGGTCAAGGCCACAATTCAAGTTTGTTTGACAAACTTTCAGTCTGTGTGAGATTTCATGTCCGGCCAGTAACTTTGTCGTGCATAAATGGATTTTATAAATACTTGCTGCAATTGATCAACATAACATTACAACATGTTGCACTTAATACCCAGACCCCACTTCGAAAGTCAAGGTCACAATTTAACTTCGTTTGATGACACTTTCAGTCTGATGTCCGGTCTGTAACTTTGTCACCTTTAGATAAATTTTAAAAACACTTGGCTCAATTCATCAGCATGACATGACATGTCACGTGTAAGACCCACATGTGTACCTCAAAGGTCAAGGTTACACTTTGAGTTTGTTTGACAACACTTTGAGTCTGTGAGCTTTCATGTCTGGCCAGTAACTTTGTCATGCATAGATGGATTTTATAAATACTTGCTACAAATGATCACCATAACATGACAACGTGTTGTACTTAATACCCAGACGCCCACTTCAAAGGTCAAGGTCACAATTTAACTTTGTTTGACAACACTTTCAGTCATTTTGACATTTCTTGTCCGGTCTGTAACTTTAACATCTATGGATAAATTTTAAAAACACTTGGCTCAGTTGATCAACATGACATAATTAAGTGTTACATGTAAGACCCAGAACTTTTCCTCAAAGGTCACACTTTCAACTTGTTTGATATTGCGTGTCTGGTCTGTGACTTTGTCTTTAACTTTAATATCAAGATGACGTGACGACGTGTCATAAGTAAGATTTCGACCTGTACCTCAAGGTCACACTTTTAGTATGTATGACAACACCTTGAATCTGTTTAAGATTTCAAGTCTGTCCTTTAACTTTATCAATAATGGATGGATTTCAAAAACACTTGGCTCAATTTATCAATTGATCAGCAATTGATCTGTAACTTTGTCTTGAATTTAGGGATTTTATAATATCTTGACACAATTCATCAGCATATCATGATGATGTTTCACCTGCATTGAAATATCCAGACCATTACATCAGATGTCAAGGTTACACAAAGGTCAAGGTCATGCTTTAATGTAAAAAACATCATTAAATTGTATGTCTAGTCTGAAACATCAGTCCATTACTCTTGATATTCATGGATATATCACTAGCTATTATAACATATATTGTTATTTTTCACAGACCATTTGTGGGGCATGCGACACTTACCAGTGACATTTCTTGTTTCCAATATATATACCATGCCTATATAAACTCACTGACCCCGTATTGCCATAAGAATATCTATCAAAACATGCCAAAATAATATTAAAATGTGATTTCCTAACTTGGTCTACGTGCCTAGGCTAGACTAAAATAGATTTCCCGTTTTAAAGTGGAATAAAGTTTGTGACGTATTAAATGAGTCATATGATGTCATTTTGATTTCAATTTTTCAGTAGAAATATAATGAATTTTAATAAAATATTGGAGTTCAGGGGGAGGGGATGTATGTCAGTTTTTTTTTAAGAGTAGATCTTCCATTGATTCAGGTTTACACATACATGTAGTTAAAATTGTTTCAATCTAGAAAGAGTCTGAATGTCGCCAAGCAGTATTTATGTGTCATCTGTTTATAGAATGGGGATTTTGTTTCAAGTTTACCATTCCAATTTAGATACTGATTTTGTCACGTTTTGGTTGATTTGCCATAAAAAAAACTATTCGGATTTGATTTATTATTGATAATGGGATCCTTTTATCCATTTTAATAATTTTTTTATTTTGTAAGACATTTTTAGCCTGTTTTCCTGATATATTCCTTTAAAGTACCGGTATTAAATTTTACTCTGATAGATTTGGCTCAAATGTGATTGCTTCATTCATGTTCTGTAGTTATTTTCCTGTAAGTTTACTGCTGCACTTTTTCATAATTATCTTTCTAGATTCATTATTTCATTTTTAACCTTTATTTGACTCCTAGATACAAGATTTCTTGAAGTTTGTTAACCAAATATATACCAGCTTGCTGGGACACCTGAACAAGATCTTTGATCCTCGTTCTCAGATCAAGGTGAAGGACGTTGCAAAGATCAATGTTGATGCGTTGGTACAGGAGACATTCACCATGACAACCATAATGTCTGATAAAAAGACTGCTTACAACCAGAGCATGTCGGGTAAGTCAGCTGCCATATTTTGTTGAAGCATGGTTTAGTGAAGGAGGACGGTGGCGTGGTCTAGTGGTAGAGCGTGCGCCTCACATGCGGAAGGTCGTGGGTTTGATCCCCGGCCGGGTCATACCAAAGACTTTAAAAATGGTACTAGAGGCTTCCTCGCTTGATGCTCAGCAATTAGAGGTGAGTTCTAGCTCTGGTCGGCCAGGTGTCAGTATAATGTGACTGGGTGGGGTATCATACCATGTGACTGCGGCATGATACTCCAGTGTGACAGCGCTCAGAATACTGTCTCAAGTAGACACCGTCGCGATATGACTGAAAAATTGTTGAAAGCGAAGCTAAACGCCATACAACAACAACATAGTGAAGGAGGTTCAGATTTGTAAAAAATCACTGGTTTCCAACGGTTCCACTATCTAAAAGGGTTCAGGAGGGGCCACAAAATGGTAAAAATTCACAATTTCAAAAGTCTTTTTGTTGAAATTACACTGGTAAAATAAGTTTATTTATTTATACTAATTTATTTTAGCTTGATTGTGAAGTAAGCTCAGGGCTTATATGAAGCTAGTCATAGGTTTTTATGTCGTCTAAACAGCTTATCACATGAGGTGACATGCTGCAGTTTAACGCCATAGGCCCCGTCATAAAAACACAAGAAAATAAGAGCCAAAATGAAAATGTAGTTTAACAACGTTGTTGGGGCTTACATACCATCTGTAGCTAAAAAAACATTCGTCTAATTATTTCCAGAAATTTAAATACTTTTTACAATAAAAAATGGAAAGAGAGAGGTATAACACTAATGGAACAACTTTTTGACTACTGAAGTAAAACATTTTACACTTTTAATGATTTTAAAAATTTATACCAAATTGATGCTGTAGATTTTCTGCTACATACATCAATACTTCATAGTATACCTAAAGAATGGAAACGACTCTTAAAAACAGAAATCATAGTTACAAATAGAAAAGAAAGTCTTCTGCGAAGATTATTGAAATCAAAACAAGTCAACAGTTTTTTTTACAATCACCAACTGGATAAATATATAAAACTAGAAATAAAGTCGGAAAAGAAGTGGGAAACAGAACTTGAAAATATTGATTGGAGAAAAATATATATAGTACCTATACAATCTACAATTGAATGTAGATTAAGGAATTTTCAGTATAAATATCTACTCAGAATTATTCCAACAAACAAATTCCTATATAAATTCAAATTGACTAATTCTAATTTATGTGACTTTTGTAATATGGATACAGATTCCATAAAGCACATGTTTTGGGAATGTAATCATGTTCAGCATTTCTGGAGTCAGTTACAGAATCTTTTAAATAGTAAAAATGATATAAATATTATTTTAAATTATAAATTAGTAAATTTCGGCTGTACTGAAAAAGTAAACAACAAAAACAACATTAACTATATAATATTTTCTGCTAAATATTTTGTCATTAAAATTATGTAAATGTATAAAAAAATGTCCCATGTTTCATGTATTTAAACAGAACCTATATAAAGGTATAGAAATAGAAATATTAATTGCTCTAAATAAAGATAAATTGCATATACACAAACTGAAATCGGGTAATTTTTCTATAAATGTTTAAAACCTAATAAATGTTGATAAAAATGCCCTTTTAATTTTTAAACAAAGGAAAAGCAATGTCCAAATTCTATACTTTTTCTACATCACTATTCTCTCTTCCTCTAAAAAAAATGAAATTATTTCATCACAATAATATATTGCGATACAAGTATTACAAATTAAACTGAATTGATTATATACCCATATTGTTGGAAGAATTGTAATATATTTCATTATATGTATATAATCTGTAATTTAACTGATGAAATAAAAAAATTTATCGCATACAAAAAAACAAAAACTTTCAACAACACGTTATAACAACTCATCAAACAGATAAATAGAGCCATCACCGAACAAAATTTTATATAAAAGTTCAAAGTTTGTAGACGTTCCTTTTAGTCCGGATTCCCCCACCAACAAGCGTCATTTTGAATCCTGTGACGTCACATATTTATTTGTGAATATTCAAATGAGGGAGGTCAATCGTGTTTATCTTTTGCGAACAGCAGACTACAGAAATGGACGGACTCGCTCTTGCGTTTGCTCAGGTTGAGCATGTTTTATCTCTCAAATTTAAATCTGAGCAAATATTTGAATAAGTGACATCATTTATTGAAGTAGGTGATATCACTTATTTGAATGAGTGATATTATCTATTGGAATAAGTGATATCACTTATTCATTTCGAATAGGTGATAACACTTATTTGAATGAGTGATATTACCTATTCAAATGAGTGATATCACTTATTCATTTTGAATAAAGATATTACATATTTAAAATGAATAAGTTATATCACTTATTCGAATGAGTGATATCACCTATTCGAATGAGTGATATCACCTATGCAATATGAATGAGTGATATCACTTATTCAAAAAGGTGATATCACTTATTTGATTTATCAAGCAAGAAAAAACAGACTGATCCCTACTTAAATGATTCAGGAATGAAAACATGATGAAAATGATTCAGCAGATATAGATATATATATATGTGATCCAGCAGTGAATATATGACTCTCAGCTACCAAAATATATGGTCTTATAAAATGATTAAAGAATAAACCAATATATATTCTACAATCACAATGATATTTATTTTATGACACAATCTTTTTTTACACAATATATATGATATTTCCATTTTATTCTCCTTATAGATCTACTTCTATATTTTATTAAATATTTAATCATCCTTGGGAGTAATCATTGTCTATATTCATTTCGAATAAGTGATATCACCTATTCAAATAGTGATATCACTCATTAGATTAGGTGATATCACTTATTTTAATAAGGGATATCACTCATTCGAATAGGTGATATCACTTATACGAAGGTAATATCACTCATTCATTTCAAATTAGTGATATCACTTATTCAAATTGGTGTCACCACTGTTATCTCTGATTGCCAATCAGTTAGAATCTTTGTCTGACAAGGGTGTATGCTGTGCAGCAATTGGACACAATGACCAGGAATCTTTAAAGAGCAAGTTTTATAATATTTTAAAATGCTAATTTTGACACTTTTTGTATTGATATATTATATTCAATATTTTCTATTATTTCTTTCTTTTTTAAAACATTTTATAACTTAGATGTTATATAGATTTTAGTTCCTTGGTATTATTATCAATTCACATAATAATGCCATAACAGATTATAGGGAATATGAATACTATTATTAAATTATTAAGTTAATCCTGAGTAAAATATTTAGGTCTATAAATTTAATAAAGTTATAGAAAAAAATGATTACATTAATTTATACAAAATTGTGTTTTTATCATATTTTTGTCTTGCCGTGACGAAGGAGAGATGAGATTAAGGTGTTGCTTTTCCGTTGACGGCTACGTCAGACATTTATATTTAGCTCCAACGTTAAGTTTTCGTTTTTACACTATTTCTCAACAAGTACAAGTGCTAGGACACTCATACTTGGATCATAGCTACAACTAACACCCTGCACCACATTATATACTGCAGATGCTGAGTGTGACCTATATTCCATGGTCCATTGACATTGTTTGATGCTGAATTTTGCATTTAGCTCCAACGTTAAGTTTTCGTTTTTACACTATTTCTCAACAAGTACAAGTGCTAGGACACTCATACTTGGATCATAGTTACAACTAACACCCTGCATTATAAGATGCTGAGTACTTTCCTTTTTTTTAATTTATTCAAAAAAAATATTCTTTTTTTATTCTTTTTTTTTTTTTTTTTTAAATATGTTAAATATGTTTTGCTTAGAAATATATGTTTTTTTTGTTTTTTTTATAAATATGTTTTACTTAGAAATACTGGTTAAAGTATTTAACATACCATTCCGCGGAATTCTTGTTTTCTTTTTGCTGTTAACATTTTTTTCCAACATATTCTTTCAGAAATCAATGATGGAGACCTAACCTTGCTCTTCTGTACCCCAGAGTCAATCACAAGTGACTTTGGCAGAGAGCTTTTATGCAGCAAGATGTATAAAGCCAGTGTGCCTGATTGCATATGGTGAGGCACATTGTATTCATGAGTGGTATATACTTTCATATTATTTCATATTTTATTTTCAATTTATAAACAATTTATTTTACCTTTGCAAGAAAAGTGCTAGTGTTCAAGGTTGGACTATATTGGAATGGACACAAATGACAACAAAAATATCTTCAGCTGTAAAAAAGTTCATTCTGTTGTCTTTTTTTTGCATGTAATATATTAAAATCATATATACATTTTAGAATGATATTAGTACAGATGATCATACTTAATACCCAAATGGAATATTAACAGGAATACATGGTATACAAATGTAAACACTGTACATAGATTAAAGAGGCATGACCTGTATGTCAATATCTTCAAACAAAAGCAACATAACTGCATATTCATATAAATAATTTTACTTTTATTGCATGTAGATTTTTATTTTTCTATTATATTTCTTTAGTATAGAAATGAAGATATACATTGTCCAAATATTAAACATCCAATTGCAATTATTTTGTACTAAGCTTGTCATTCATGTACTATAGGGGTTGCGACTTCAGACCAAAATACAGGGAAGTGTCTGGCATGTGGGGTTCCAGTTGGTGTTTTGACTGCAACATGCACAAAAGAGATCGTAAGTGATATAACATCCCTTTTATTGATTGATAGTGATTCTCTTAAAGGGGAACGCAACCCTGTGTATAAAACAGGATAATATGAATAGCTATGAGTTCAGCTTTCTATTAATAGTATTATTATGCATAAATTCGAGTCCATAAAGATATATCAGTTCGTTTTGTAACGGTCATTTTCGCACATCGACTTTATGGTGGAAGTCGCCATATTGGATACCTGTGTGACGTCATAACTGCACTTCCGGTTTAAAACATAATTGATTTATACGCTACAGCAGATGTAGAAACGTGCAATTATAGTCACCGGCAAAAGTACTCGCAAGAATAATAAAATGGATTTTAGTAACGGAGAAGGACTTGTGGCCTACAACTTTGAACCAGAATTTTCAGAACCAGAGTTAAATGAATTAGAAGACGAGAGAAATAGTGAGACGGCACAGTTGTTCACACACGTGAAAGATTTTTGCAGCTGCGAAAACTGTAATGATGCTTTCGTCTGACGAAAATACGTGCTGCAGATGCAATTTCACACTATTGGAAATTTAGAAGATTTAGAATGTATCACAGAAATAATACAGAGATGTCACAGCAATGTCTTATGAAGTTTTCACCCAAAAAGATGATAACTGTTAAACAGTCACACCGATCATGAACCAGAGATCAAACCCAAAACCCATCAATCACAACTCTGACATCTTATCATGTAGCCTGACATTGATGATTGAATTTTTCAAAATAGTAAAATTACCCTTAGCTTGATAAAAAAGTAATTATTGCCGTCAGTGTTGATGTAGATCCAGGCGAGCCTGCACATTCATGCTGTACTATCAGGGTATATACTGTTTGCTACTCAGTCAATACATTATCAAAAAAAAAAACACTAATTAGACCAAGAATGGAATTTAAGGGAAAATGTTTTGTTACATATATTTACCTGTCTAAGAGAGAATAAGAAATAATATTATATCTCTTTTCTTATCGTGTTTAGCTGGTGCGGCCATTGTTGCGTACTGAGAAATGGCTGATAAAATTTTGATTTCATATCCTTTCTAGTAAATTTAGATGAAGCATGAATGAGTTGGGTTTTTTTTGTGTGTTGTTTTACATAACTGGCACTGTCTTTTGGTTATTCAAATGGTGTTACTACCCAATTTGATATATGATGATTATCTATTCTACCAGTTCTCTGAACATATATGAATGTGTCTCCTTATAGGGAGTGTCATATGAAATATAATGTCTACAGGCATATTGCACAAAGTGTATGTTACTGTCCAGCTACTGGCACCCTGCTGAGCTTTCATAATTCACCAACACCACATTCACACCATGTGGTAATGAGAAATACCCTGCCACATTGTGCATATTGTACCCTAATAAGCGTGATCACCCCAGGTTTAATGACCCCAGGGTTTATGACAGGATGTTATATCACATAGAATTATGTCTTATTACTAATTTAAACATTTTCAGTTAATTAGGGTTTCAATATCAATGCAAACTTACAAGTAAAAAAATTATGTTATATGATTTTATGAATATTTTTCATAAATTGTATACCAGAACACTATTTTAACAGTAAAAAAAACTTTTCATGTATTAATGAATAAATAAAGGAACAAAGGTTTTACTTTATCTTTTTTCATTGCGAAGTAGAGGTAGTTCAAATGTCTATTCAAGAATAATGACCTAGTTGACTGTGAAAAAGCCATATATCAATAAACTAAATTGCCTATTGATTATAAAATTAATAAAATGAGCTTATGAACAATTAATGGTTGACTGAATATTTAGCATCAATTTTTGTCATCGAGGGTTTACTGTTCAGATGTTCAGTTAACCTAACCACTGTTTCCTGCAAAAGTTAACCAGTACTTGAGCACACCCAACAACCGCAAGTAACTGATAATTTTTCCACTCGAATCAGCAGTGAGAGACAAATGATATTGAGACACAATGTTGTATGTCAGTCATCACAGAGACTGTCGCCGGGTTGGGAATCGAACTCGAGACAGCAGGATTGATAGTTAGACACGTAACTGACTGAGCTAATCGGGCCTGTCACAATTAATTGGCCTTAATTTGTATTTTAATAACAACTTTTAGATACCATGTCGTTTTCACACCTTATGTTTTGGCATTAACCTCTTGTTTTTATTGTTAATTGGATTATCACACCTGTTCAAACAGCCTGCAATTATAATATTGTGAAAGTTTGATATATCAATTTCACAATATTTTGGAAGAGTATATAAAATTACAAATTAAATTTCAGAAATCAGCTGAGCTATATGTTATAAGCACATTTTTAAGAGCTTCCCACTGGATAATATACACTAAGTTTATATGTATGTCGCATATGGTCATCTTCGTACTGAAATCATCAGAAATTGTATCCTTGGATAGTAGTACGCCAAGGCATTGGTACGCTTCATTCTACAATCTTAAGTCCTACCCCAAAGTATAAAGGCGTTTTGCGCGTGATGTCACCAGAAGCTTGACACTGAGGCAATGTGAAATCACATATTAGGAAAACTAAAAACAACACTGCCCACAAAACATATCGCATTACTCCACCCACTTATTCCGCTGGAGAAAACAATGTTTAATGGGTTAAGTCCTTCAATTCAGAATCGTTTTCGCGTTTAATTGTCTACCTTCGATGTTCACTAATGCACTGTATATCTGTATATAAACTGATTACGTATATTAGTGTATATACATAAGAGTTTCAGTAAAGAGCAGTCACTAACGACACAATACAATTTGCGCGATAACTAGAACGGAAGTGCAGTTATGACGTCACCGAATACCTCCATCACAAAAGAGCTACAAAATGGCGGCGCCCATAGCATTTAGGAAACGCTTGAAATCATGATATTTAATGTCATTTTTCTCATTTGATAAATTTCGTACAATTAAAATTTGTTGATTTTTGTGTTATTTACATGTCTATTTAACGATAAATAGCCATTTATATTCTGACGTGCGGTACCCTTTAAGACTAGCAGTATTACCAGATACGAAATGTACCTTTTCATTTTAAACTATTAACAGGACCTTGAAGCATATTGATATCATTGTAAAGTTTGTAAATCTGGTTCTTGGTGTTTAAAGTTTAAAAAGATTACTTTAGAACACAAGCTAGAACTGTTTAATATATTTATTTGAAGTTACCAAAGCCAAATATTATAAATTATACGTTCAATACAGAATGTCGTATTTGCCCACTGCAATCATGATAGAAGCATTATTTACCTATTTTAATTATTACCTGGTCTGATTGACTGCCTTTTAAGTAGACAAAAATATACAATATGTTAGAAAAATGGTATGTAACCCACATGAAAATAGCAGCATTTTAAGATATCTTAAAAAAAACAATATATAAATACTCTGTAAGGATTAACAAAATATATGCAATGGGTTTTACAAATTGAAAACAAGGGTCAAGAAATGAGAAAACAAGTGACAATAATTGACATAAAGGTTACATATGGTTCAGAATCTCAAACAAAAATTACAGTTAAACCTGTGTAAGCAGTCACCTCTATTAAAGGGGAACGCAACCCTGTGTATTAAACAGGATAATATGAATAGCTATGGGTTCACATTTCTATTAATAGTATCAATATGCATAAATTCGAGTCCATAAAGATATATCAGCTTGTTTTGTAATGGTCATTTTCGCACATCGACTTTGCGGTTGAAATCGCCATATTGGACACCTGCGTGATGTCACAACTGCACTTCCGGTCTAAAACAAAATTAGTTTATACGCTACAGCAGATATAGAAACGTGCAATTATAGTCATCAGCAAAAGTACTTGCAAGAATAATAAAATGGATTTTAATAACAGATGCAATGACCTTACTATTAGAAATTTAGAAGATTTAGAATGCATCACAGAAATAATACAGAGAAACACAGCAATGGCTTATGAAGCTTTCACCCAAAAAGATGATAACTGTTAAACAGTCACACCAATCATGAACCTGAGATCAAACCCGAAACCCATGAATCACAAGTCTGACATCTTATCATGTAGCTTGACATTGATGATTGAATTTTGAAATAGTAAAATTACCCTTAGCTTGATAAAGAAAACAAAAGTAATTTTTGCGGTCAGTGTTGATGTAGATCCAGGCGAGCCTACACATTCATGCGGGTACCACTCAAAATACCCACGGTCAAAATACCCACACCTCAAAAATAGCAAAGTAGTCAAAATACCCACAGCAGAATTTTCAGGGTATTCAAAATACCCACAGCAGAATTTTCAGGGTATTCAAAATACCCACAGTAGAATTTACAGGGTAGTCAAAATACCCACAGTCATGGATACCAGGTCTACACTATTTTCCATATCAATCACTACAAAAAACTATTTATTGCAACTTTCCTTTGAAGAATTGGAATAAGGTGGGTAATTCAGTCAATCATTTAATTTTAAGCTTATGATCTTTTCTAATAATTACTTTATCTTCTTATAAAAAGGGTAAATTAAATGTTAAATTGGAGTAAAGTGGGTAATTAAGTATATCAATTAATTTGAAGCTTTTGATCTTTTTCTGATAATTACTTTGTCACTGTCAATTAGTTAATCATTTAATTGATTATTATTAAATCAATTATCCCTTTCGGATATGATGATATTAATGTACAGTTTTGTGTTCTTTAAAAGCAACTTTATTCTCCTTTTTTTTATTATATATTTCTCATAACTGTTATATATTTGGGTATATAATATGGTACATTTTGGTTGAAAATCATTGCACATTCAAAATGGAGATGGAGATCATTAAGAGCAATAAAGGTCAACGCAAACTTCTTTATGAAGGTTATGCTTACACTAAGAAAAGTCAGAATAAGTCGTCTATCCGGTGGGGATGCACTAAGAGAATCGGTTTCGACTGCCGTGGAACAGTGACAACTGATTTGCTGGTAAGTTACCTTTACTTCTATTCAAATAAATTGAAACAATATTGCCGACACTTTTATTTTAAGTACCAATAGGGGGGCATGTCGTAATCACACTGGCCACCTAGCCAGCTGTCCTTTCATCTGTCTGTCTGCCCTCTGATATGGGTCTGCATTGTCCCCCAAGTATCATATGTAGTTAAAGATATGATGAATGAGAAAGTGCTGTTTAACCCTTTCATGAAAGTGCTGTTTAACCCTTTCATCTATACATGTACATTTTGTGTGTATGTACATGAACAATTTCCTAACTTGCTCCCTCTGTAAAGATTAATATATATCACTCGGTCAATTGAATATCTGTACTGATATTGTTAAAACATTGTGTAAATGTTTAATGCTAATAAGATGAATTGAATTGAATCTTATGCGCTGTCTGAAGGTTGAAAGTAAAAACCCTTTAATACGGCCACTCAATGACAAAGCATGGAGGTCCCTAAAGGCAGGTGGTAGCTTAATGTAGAACAAAAGTTCTTTTGACTTTTGACCTGCATAAAGCTACCACCTATCTCTCCGGTTCTACTGTGGGTATTTTGAATACCCTGTAAATTCTACTGTGGGTATTTTGAATACCCTGAAAATTCTACTGTGGGTATTTTGAATACCCTGAAAATTCTGCTGTGGGTATTTTGACTACTTTGCAATTTTTGAGGTGTGGGTATTTTGACAATGGGTATTTTGACATACACTCATTCATTCTGTACTATCAGCATATATACTGTTTGCTATTCAGTCAATAAATTATCAAAAAACACTACTTAGACAAGGAATGGAATTTAAGGGAAAATGGTCTGTTACATATATTTACCTGTCTAAGAGAGAATAAGAAAGAATATTATATCTCTTTTCTTATCGTGTTTAGCTGGTGCAGCTATTGTTGCACACTGAAAATTGGCTGGTAAAATTTTGATTTAATACCCTTTTTAGCAAAATTGGATGAAGCATGGATGAGGGTTTTATTGTTGTTTTACATAACTGACACTGTCATTCGGTTATTCAAATTGTGTTACTACCCAATTTGATATATGATGATTATCTGTTCTACCAGTTCACTGAACATTTATGTGTCATACGGAATATAATGTCTACAGGCATATTGCACAAAGTGTATGTTACTGTCCAGCTACTGGTACCCAGCTGAGCTTTCATTATTCGCCAACACAACATTCACACCATGTGGTAATGAGAAATACACTGCTGCAGTGTGCATATTGTACCTTTATTAGCATAAATCACCCCAGGTTTTATGACCCCAGGGTTTATGACAGGATGTACTATCACATAGTATTATGCCTTATTACTAATTAAAACATTTTCAGTAAATTAGGGATTCTATATCAATGCAAACTTTCAAGTAAAAAATTATGTATATTTTTCACAAATTGTATACCAGAACACTATTTTAATAGTAAAAAAACCCTCTGCTGTTGAATAACATACAATAGCAAAGCATAAGGAGGAAAATAAATGTACATTTTCATGTATTTACATGTATGAATAAATAAAGGAACAAAAGTTTTAATTTATCTTTTTTCATTACGAAGTAGAGGTAGTTCAAATGTCTATTCAAGAATAATGACCTAGCTGACTGTGAAAAAGCCATATATCAATAAACTAAATTGACTATTGATTATAAAATTAATAAAATGAGTTTATGAACAATTTATGGTTGACTGAATATTTAGCATCAATTTTTTGCTATAGTGGGCTTACTGTACAGATGTTCAGTTAACCTAACCACTGTTTCCTGAATAGTTGACCAGTACTCGAGCTCCCCCCATATCTGCAAGTAACTGATTACTTTCCCACTTGAATCAGCGCTGAGAGACAAATGATAATGAGACACAATGTTGTATGTCAATCATCACAGAGACTGTTGGCGGGTGGGGATTCGAACTCACAACACCTGGATTGAAAGTCAAACTGACTGAGCTAATCGGGCCTGTCACAATTAAATGGCTTTTATTTGTATTTTAATAAAAAATTTAGATACCATGTCGTTTTCACACCTTTTGTTTTGGTATTAACCTCTTCTTTTTTACTGTTTATTGGATTATCGCACCTGTTTAATCCGCATGCAATTATAACATTGTTTCTATATCAATTTTGCAATATTTTGGAAGTGTTTATAAAATTACAAACTAAATTCAGAAATCAGAAATAAGCTATAAGTGTTATTAGCACATTTTTTTTTTAGAGCTTCCCGCTTTTCCCTTTAGTGGCTGCTTAAGACAGGTTTTACTGCACACACACACACACACACACACACACACACACACACACACACATTATTTCATACATATCTGACATAATTGCATTTTCTATACAACCCTCCAATAAATTTAGATCCGTTTCAAAAGCTACAGAGATAAATGCTCATCTGGTGTATACTGTTGGAGAGGCTGCATGGTTAAACAAGGACAGGGATCCAAAAAGACGAATTATAGACGTATACCACAAGTCTACAATGGACCAAGATAAAGCAAGGGTCACGTCTGAAATTGTCAAATGTGACAGCATTATTAGATGTGTAGTGTGCACTATAGTATTTGGTATAGGGGTAGATATCCCTTTACTTCATATAGACGCCTTTGGACACCTAATATAGATGCCTTTGGACACCACTTATATAGAAGGCTTTTGAATTATTGGGTGAATTATGATTTTATTAACTGACAGAGTGGAAAACAGTGCAGGAAGTGTTCAGATTGCTTGATTTGAGATTTGTGTTACACTGGGGTTGTAGCCAGTCATCTCTTGCATATTGGCAAGAGGTTGGTCGCTGTGCACTTAATGGTGAACCTGGCACGTGCTTTTAGTTTATAGCCCTGTACACCTTGAATCCAAACAGGATTAACACGGAAATGCTAGAAATATGTAAGACAAATACATGTTTGCGACATAGCATATTGAAACATTTAACCATTCCTGGCATAGATGTGAATCTTCTGAAAGATCTATCATGCAGAACTCCATGTGGGAAAAACTGTGACAAGTGCATATGTACTCTTTACTCATGCTGTTCTCGATGTAAGGATAAATGTGATTGTTGGTAAATTAACTACATGATAGTAGTGATATAACTGAGGCCCTACAGGGAATATCAAAATCTGAGCTCTATTAATAGATCTAATATGAAGCACTCTTGAGTTTGCTTCCTGGGAAGAACCACAAAACCCTTTTACATAAAAGTTTGACAGTTTCTGGAATTCATTCAGATGGATATACATGTATAGTTGAATATAGAATAGTCCAAAACAGTCACGTATCTGCCTACTGTGATCTTCCTCCATTACTGATACTAAAAAAAAACATATACTGTCCAAAAAATGTATTATTTACTAAGTTACTTGTTTATATATTTGCAGTATAACATTATCCATTATGGTGTGTTATCCCTGAAGGTTCTGGCAGAGCTACCGATCATCGTGGTGTTGATGTATCAGCTGTACAAGCCAAATGTTCAACAGGAAGTGGCCATCTTTATACCTCTCGTTATGAACACCATCACACTACAACCTCTGCCACAACACAGGTAGGTATAGCCCTTCTAAAAAAAGCTAGAAATAATTCATTCTGTCCACACTCCTGCCTTTATTGTTCTCGAAAGACACGGCTTTTACATGGATATGCCAGCAGATGAGTGGTGTTCTTAATTATGTTATATCCTGTTTGAAAATGTTATATCCTATTGTAAGATGTAATAAATGATTTGAAGGATGTTTTATTTATTAACAATGTAAACATGTAATAAAATAGCTATGTATTTTTTTTTCTGGTGACTAGACAATATTATACACATTTATTGATAAACTCGTACATTTAAGAGTTCATTTAAGAATGGTGACTGTATTTAACCAGTGTAAGAGTAACATGTGTGTTTTAAATCATTGCTTGGTATTTCAAACATATAATAAACATAGAAAAACAATGCTAGTGTTACCAGATCACTTTCCCCATATTCCGCATTTTGCGTTACTCAACTCGGAAGGGGGTGGGTGTGTGTAAAGGATATAGGACATTGACACTCACACTAGAGGCCACAGGTTTGATTCTCCCCAATTTCAGCCCAATGGTCTGTCATCAACAGAACCTAGTACTGGTTTTATCCAGGAAACCAATTAAAACTTTTTTTGGGCTTCATTCTGAATTGAACTAAAACAAAATTAATCAGCTGGAATTCATGAGAACATATGCTCTACGGTTTAATTGAAATGCATCTCGGTAAACTGTTTAAGGGATTTTTACTGGAGTATTATACATTGTTGACCTTATCACACCCATACAACAACACAACACAATTTTGCTCAGATCTGTTTTGATGTTATAGTGATACATTAATGATGCAGCCTTAAGTTTATACTCATTTATTTTGGCTTCCAATGCGAATAAAGAAAAAAGTTTATGTGAGTTGCTTGTGAGTCCACTTCCTGGCTAGAACCTGAACTGAGTATTGTTTTTGAGAGGTTGTGATTGGGATTGAACTTGCAGCCTCTGGCGAGAGA
This sequence comes from Panopea generosa, assembly GCA_029582155.1. Lineage (NCBI taxonomy): Eukaryota > Metazoa > Mollusca > Bivalvia > Adapedonta > Hiatellidae > Panopea > Panopea generosa. The sequence goes on from CM055905.1 coordinate 22,907,541, forward strand.
AACCAACACTTCCCTTTACATTACTGTCACAATTCCCTTTACATTACTGTCACAATTCTCTTTACATTACTCCCTTTACATTACCCCCTTTACATTACTGTCACAATTTTTGCACACATTCTTTAATGTTAGAATGATAATCCACCATGTGCAGGTTCGGACGCTGAATCAGTTCTTCCCCACATTCATATGCCGTGACCTACAGAGAACTGTTGATGGATGCATCTTGAAGTGTACTTGCGGACCTTGGATTGTTCACTTAGGCCCTCCAGGTGTTACAGAGACTGTTACACAGTAAGTGTATGCCACACATGGGAGGCAGTAACTTCAGACAGGTGGAGTACGTCCAACATTATACCCACCAAGTTTGATAAAAGCAAGCAAATGACGCAACCCACTAATCTCGAGGTCAGTAAACTAAATATTGGGATGTTACGAATTTTCTTTAAGTGTCAAACTCTCAATTAATAAAATTTATGCCAATATAACTTTATCAAAATTTTTTTTAGAATTCACAGACAATAAAGAACTTTGGTTGTTAAAATGTGTTGAAATTTGTAACAATGTGTTATAAATATTGACCCCAATGTTACAGTTGGAATCTCAAATCTTATTATTAAATTTTGAATTGATAATGCCCTACAGCGACTTACCAGAAAATTTTCCATTTCACATGTGAGACATTTATTCATTTTCATTCCATGGGTGAGAGGTTTCTGTTAATTTGCTGTCATCTTTAAAAGAGAATTTTCTTTGGACTATGAAATTCTGTCTGATGTTTAAATTACAACATGACATGGAAGTGTTGTGCCATGTATCTGCTAGATGAAACTTTGTTAGGGCAGGTCTGTGAAGATGAGTATGAAGCTGAAAAGTTGTTGTATAAAGTATTGAAGGGAACTGATGACACTTGCAACATGGATGAAGTGTAATGTGTGGAAGTGCAGAATGAAAGATTCATAATTCTATCTTGAATAATGACAATTATCTCCCTTTTTCTCCTTTTTTTTTTTTTTTTACTTGTCCTGAGCATATCTTTTTTATGAACAAAGCTAGAAGATAGTTATTATTATCATGAATGCTTCAATCTGATTGGTTTAAACCCAAACTAATTAGGTCAAATAAAATGAACTATTGACCACTTATTCCTTCAAAAATGGACTATTGACCACTTATTCTGCCGAAACCAGTTTCACTCAATTACCGAGTCAATAGTTCAAACGAACCGTTCTTCCATTCTCATGCTGATAGTTCATCCTAACTCCATTTGCTCTTCTCAATAAAACAACAAACTGAACTGTATATTATATTCTGTAAATTAAAACTGACACTGAAATACCACTTTTTTAACGCTAAAATATAATTAAACTATTTTCCACAACTGACATGTGTTTATATAATGACGTCAGGTTGTATACGTATTGGCGTTGATGATGTTATTTTGATCAACAGTTGATCCAACATGTAGCTAAATACTGGTGACATTGTACTTTAGATAGGCTACGAAAAAATTAAATATGATTTCACACCTCTGTTAAAAAACGCAGTGAAAGTATGATTGAAGTGAAGTGAAAAACTTCTAATACATGTGTATAAATACGACTTCTTTAAGCTCGCCGGGATGAATGTCCGAGGAGAGCTATTGCCATGACCCGTCGGCATCGTCTGTAGACGCTCAGGTTAAACTTTTGCGTTTAGTTGCATTTAAGATATCTATGCAACCACTCATTGGATATGAATAAAACTCTGCATGTGTGTTCACCATCATCAATACAACACATAGATACAAGAACCATAACTCTGGATTACATTTTGGCAGAGTAATGGCCCTTTTTGAACTTGGACACCCAGGTTAAACTTTTGCGTTTTATTGTGTTTAAGTTTAAGATATCTATGCAACCACTCATTGGATATGAATGAAATTTCACATGTTTGTTCACCATCATCAGTTGAATACACAGAGACAAGAACCATAACTCTGGGTTGCATTTTGGCAAAGTTATGGCCCTTTTGGACTTAATTTTTCGACTGTAGACAACTATGCTAAACTTTTGTGTTTAGTTGCGCTTAAGTTTTGGTGTTTGCTTTCAATCTCAATCTTCGCATGGGTGATGAGTTTTATCCCATTGGTGAGCTTTGTTGTTTTCTTACAACTCTTGTTATTGTTATTCAATATAATAAAACAACTATCTACCTTTTTAGTTGTCAATTGTTAAAATTATTTATCCTCGGAAAATGATAATTGACCCAAAGCAGTGAACTATTAACCTTAACTCCGTCTCGGTAAATAGTTTCCTGCTTTGGGTCAATAGTCATTTTCCATGGATAAATAATTTTAACTATTGACTGCTAAAAAGGTATGAAGTTGTATACTATTCACTTAACTCTCATCGCTGAGGTTGTAGGTTTGAGTCCCACTTGGTCCAAAAACTTTGTGAAACCAGTTACCCGGATTCATTCTGAGGTCTTCCTCCTCCTATAAAACTGAATATGCCATATATCTTGTCATGTGTGAAAAATGGTACCATTAAAAAAAGGTTTACCTGCAATTCGTATGTCTGCAAAATTTGAATCCTGCGATAACTATAAGGGAATATATCAGGATTTTGCAAAATTTTAGAATTGGCTAAAAACATTTTTATCAAAGTTACCATGCCCATATACTCACAGACCCAATATTCCCAAAAGGATATCTATTTAAACATGCCAAAATAATTTATTGAAAAAAAAATTCCTAACTTTGGCTATGTGCCTAGGTTAAGACTAAAGTAGATTTTCTGCTTAAAATTACAACATAATTTGTGACGTATTAAATGAGTACAGGTTTACATTTACAGTAAAAATTTGTTTAGAAAAGATGAAACAAAGGTTGTAAAGCAGAATTTAAGTATCAAGTTTACCACTCCGATTTGAATGTCAATTTGATAACACTTTGGTGGATTTGACATACAGAACCATTCGAATTTTATTTATTAATGATATTAAAATGTTATTTTAATAATCCATTTTAACAATAAATTATTTTTAATATTCCCTTTTAAAAAATTGCTTAATGTAAATTTATGGAACTTGACATGGTGAGAGAGGGCAATGCGGTTATTATGCACTTTATTTTAATTTTCTGATCGGACCAATATTTTGGTTGCCGTGGCAATGAATATTGCCAGTATATCATTCTGGATCTTGTGATTAACTTAATGTAAGTTTCATAAATTCAGATAATTCCAGTAGACCAGAAATAAAACCTGACTGTCAGTAGAGTGCAGAAGACCTTACTAAAGGAGGAGGGTAAGTGATTATTTGTTTCAGCAACATTGCATTTGAAGGTTATAAATAGTATCTTTGTCCAGACTCACTATTTTTATCTTGCTTGATGTGAGAAACTTGATTCCTAGATTGACTTTTCAAGGCCCTGCCTGATGTCCGACTCGATCCAGGGATCGTGAATTTAAATCATCACCTAGTCACAGTCTCTGTGATGATTGACATATGACATTATTATCATTATCTTTCATCCCTCATCGCAATTTCAAGTTGGAAAGTTACTAGGGGAGATTTGTGTGTTGAGTACTGGTTAACCTACCAGAATCCCAAGAGGTTGGGTTAACTGAATACCTATTAGCCCTTAATGGCATAAATGTGACGCTAAATATTCAATAGATCAATCTATGGCTTTTTACACAATTTTGTTATTTGGATTTAGTAAACTTAAGCACTTTTAGATTTTCTTTTGTTTAACCCAAACTTTATCAGTCTTTGGATTCCAAATGAGCTATAATATATGTTGAAAAGTTAACCACATCGGTATGTAGAAAATAGATGGATAAATTAATATGTACAGATCTTAATGTTGGTTGTAGAATATTTTAAATAATAATGATGGAGAATTTATAAGATTTTATTTTATTTTATTTTCTTTTCTTAGATAATTCAATACAGCAAAAACTTATGTGATAAGAGCCCAGAAAGACTTGGCAGAAAGTATCCTACAGAGGATAAGAACCCCGGCTTCTGAACTAATTCCAAACAATTCTTTAAGGGCAACACAGAGACCACTGTTTCTCTTTCTGAGTAAGAATTTTGTATACAAAATAAAAGTGCAAATCAATTGCTCATATAATATCAAGCTTGTTTGAAAGTTGTTTATGCGATTATGTCCTTTTGTAATATATTTACTTAGTTTCTAAATGTCTGCCAGGTTTGGTTAGCTCAGTCAGTAGCACGTCTGATTATCAATCCACAGGTTGTGAGTTTGAATCCCTGTCCAACCATAGTCGCCGTGGTGATTGATATATGACATTGTGTCTCATTATCATTTGTCTCACACTGCTGATTCAATTGGAACAGTCATGAGTTACTTGAGGAGACAGGTGTGCTTGAGTACTGGGAAAGAGTTGTTTGGTTAACCATGTTAGCCCTCAATAGCAAAATAATGAGGCTAAATATTCAAATAAACAAAATGTCCAGACTGTTATTTCTTCCGTCTCCACACAATCTGCTACTGTTTTATACATTGAAGGATTCTAAATTATATGGGCTTGAAACTAAGGCTATGCATGGCATGACATGTTGCTAAAAGACCTTGAACTGTGGGTCATTGCTACACATTTGTTACATTGTTGCATGTGATGGTTTAGAGTTCTGCTTTGCAAGCAGTTTTAGTTTCACTTATTCTTCCATATGAAGCATATATACATACCAGTATGACTAGTAACATAGCTCCCGTGATTCTCTCTAAAATTTACATATTACCATCCTCATCAAGTAACTTAATAATAATTTAAATTATGTTGTGTTTTATGTTACAGCTGTGTCGGCTGAAAGGAGTTACTGGAGCTCAATACACTTAGACGGAAAGTCAGCTCTAAGAGCCAACATCAACCAAGGATCTGGCAGTCCAAGCCCCACTATCTACTGTTGCTCCTGAAGCTTCAATGATAACTGTACCAGCTGCATGTACTTCAACTCAAATTGCAATTGCTGAGGAACAGCCAACAAAGTTAAACCTCTACAGTGGTTTCTCATTGTCAAATTTACAGGACTGTATTAGTCATACTGATAAGCTTTTTGATTTTGTCAAAATTTTGTTACTTAAACTTTTTAAAGAAGATTACATTATTTCACATAGTGTTTCTGGGAAGGCTGCAAACAAACAGTGTGCCGTGAAGCCTCAATTTGATGGCCGTCTTTATGGTGCTTAAATTATTACAATTAAGTTCCAAACTACTTCAAAAGAAAGATGTAACAGAAAAAGTGCATTCTGTACGGAATTTTGTACAGAATAAATGCACAAAAACATGAATAATATCCACATTTATATTCATATAAAACCGTCAAGAGCTGTACTATCACTTTTTGCAGTAGTTGGGAATTTCGACTTACATAATTAAACTGTGCTAATTAGTTCACATAAAAATATAATTATACTTTATATAAAAAGCAATGCTGTGTATAACCACAAGTAGTTCTCATCAGTGTCAGTTTGCATTGAATGTGTAATTGATGCACAAAGACTTTTTCAGGCTGGAATTCATTCTTTAAATGCAGATCTCTTTCAAACTTTCCACTGTTTTTGTACATGACATGGCAATGAAGACCAATATATATATAGCTTGAATATTATGATCTTATAGCAGTTAAGAATTTGTACATAAGTGGGATATTAGAGTCATCCTGATTGGTTGATTTTTCTAGTATTGTAATCATTTGTCTGGTCGTGTACATTGTTATAGTCACTTTTTCATCTCCAGTCATGAATCGTCTCTGATATGAATGGACTTCAGTGAAAGACCAAGTTCGACAGGTTGTATGGGAACACTTGATCTAAGTAAACTTGATGGTTGCTTTCTTGTTTACATACATATTAAACAGGCTTCTGTTTCACCAACACATTTACATATATGTAAATACTAAGAATGTACTTAATAACTTAAATATAACAAAAGCATCTACATGATCCTGATTTTAGACTGGAAACTGGTTCAAGGAAAAATGCAAATGGTTTCTGTTATATTGATTATACAATAGATAAATATATCAGAAAGTATCCTCACTGTTTATTTTAATTCCATAAGTAGTGGTGTGGGTAGGGGTTTTATTTTTGTGTTTTAGTAATGGGATTAAACTGCATTTTCAGCACATTTCAGGTTATATATGGAATACCCAGTTTTATTGTAGGAGGAAGTCTGAATCTGAGTAGAACCACCGTCCTTCCGTAAGTAACTGGCAAACTTTCTCATATAAAGTTTTTGGAGCGAGCGGGACTCAAACCTACAACCTTAGTGGTGAAAGATAAGTGATCTTGAGATGGTACCTTAGACCACTCGGCCACAGAGGACCCCTGGCGTGGGTTGTGGTGTGACAGTGTCATCTTGTGTTTTTAGTACTGGCAATTAAAATTGTCAACAAATTCACAAATTATTTTTGCTGATAAAAGATGGTATATATTTTAAAGTAATAAGTAATCTCTCTATTGCCGATACTTTTATTTGTCAATGAATCTATATCATAATTAACTTAAGAATTCTCTGTTGTTGTACTATTGTTTTCGTTGTCTGATACATTTTGTGTATTTAGAATTTGAACAATGTTTCTCTTTGAACAATGTTTATTTTAGCTTTATGTCCTAAAAGTCCATAGCCACTTCAAACAAAACACCTAAAAGTAAAATTTTTTTTTACTTAAATAAATAGAATACGAAGCGCTTTTACATTCATTGAATGACATTGTACTTCACGTTTATACAGAAATATAAATAGTACATGTATATGGTATATATTAAGTATTTTTAATTTGTTTCTAACAAATTGTCTTTTAAATACATGTAGATGATGTTTCTAATATATTATAAGTAGAGATGTGTCATCTGAACATGAGGAAAAGGAAAAGATTAAGCATAGTTCTGTGTGAATGTTCATAGAAGTTGATATACATGTTTAATCGAATATTTTATTTATTATAAGGGTCATTTCAGACATACATCGCAACCATCATGTAACTGTAAAAATAAGGTAACTGTGTTCGTAAAATATACAAACTGGATTCGTGAATGGTTACAGCTTACAGTAACATAGCAGTTATGGCGTGGTGCAGGTGTAAAAGGACAATGTATAAAAGTATTCAATATTTACAGCTATGGTACGGTTACGTTGCAGCATATGTGTGAAACAGCTTAACACATTTTGTATTTGATGTTCAACCTTGGAATTGAATTTCAGGCGAAATAGATCCTATTCCAGAGTCACCAGATCGGTCTGCAAATAAACCAAAAACTAAGGGAGGTAAAATGAGATCAAGAGATCATATGATGGCAGCAGCACGGATAGAAGTAAAAAGTCAAGAGTTGTATCGCAGTTGCCTCCCCTTTCACTGCTGCATGACATTTTGCTTAATTTCACTTTCTTTAAATAATGATTGATATGCCGACCCCCCCAACACCCTTGAGTTGGGAGTATCATAAGAACTTCTGCAAAGATCTAATCCAAATTTCTAGGTTCTATATTAGCCTAAGGTTGTGTTTTAATGTCACCAACTTACAAGGTTTTAAGTAATAGTTAATCTATCACAGTCCTAGTTATCTCCTAAGTTGGGTCTGTTCAACTCCAATAAAAAAAGCAGGGAATTCTATGCCTATACAACAGTTCATAGTTATTTAAAGGTTACCAGTCTGGTAGAGGAAACCCTCAGGATGGTCAGACCGAATATTGTTTGCGTCATTAAAATATTTGATAAAACGTGCAGTGTTACTTGTTTCTTTCATTTTTTTTAAAAAATAACTTTAATTGTATATACAAGCTGGTTTTGGAAATTGTACTTAGTGGCTAGCTACAGCACAACACATAACAAAAATAAAAAGTTGAATGAACTGTGTCATTGGATTCTTCCTGTACTTGCGACACTTCCGCTTCGATCAAGCATTTTTAATATAATGAAAATTATTCAGTAGAGCGGAAACATAATGTCAAATATTAAAATGTACACATTGTGATAAAGTATGTTATAAATAATACATAAATAAACTTGAAATAGTTCCCTATTAATGCAGAGTTTTCTCCAGCCCCAGTTTTTTGGGGGTCACTGATGATCCACTGGCTAAAAATATGGGGGTCATTTTCAAAATTTGGGGGTCATCAGTTGAATAGTTTTAAACTAAATCAACTTGAAAAAATGGTGGTAAAAAATACATAATTAACTAAAACAGTTTAACTTTCTGTTTCACACAAATTTCTCGATCAAAGCTGCAATTTAAGTTAATAACTTCAAAACATTTTAACTTCAAACGAATGTTTCACTTCTGACAACAAGTTAAAACAACTAGAAAATATTTTTTATGATTGTGGCCACAGGGCCATGAACTTTTTAAAATTTTCGCGTCTCGATACCTTATAGAAAACAAAATAACAAGTTTTTCAGATAGAGTAACGTCTGTACATTTTAAACAACTTTCTTAAAAAGTTTCACGATTTCCACATTTCATCTTAATATTACATTAACAACCTAAAACTGGGTAATATCAGTGCTATTGTTGCATCATACGTTTGTTTTCACAGTTGTTGTTTCCAAACTATAATATTGCTTTGCGGAAAATTATGTACGTAATCATAATCATCTATGCGATTGCATCAATATAGCATTTATAACCAATTAAAGCGTTTGCATAACTTAGTAGAACCGCGTGACCAGGGTTTCCCTGAATCAGACTATGTGATCTGCCAAAACAGCTGGCATTGTAAAACTAACTCTGAAACCAGCTTGTCGAAACAAATATGCGTAAATTGAATTTCTGTATTTTTAAGGTTGCGTCATAGTGGACGCAGGGAATTAACTTGATTGCGTCAAATGAGATTTAATTGCGTCAAAAACGCAAGAAACGCGCTCTGGAGAAACTACTGATTAATGAATAAACGGAGAAAAACGGAGAAAAAATACATGGTGCAGCTGACATGGTGGGTGGGGTATTTTAAAAATAAGTGCGATTCTTACGGTAGTAAAAAAAACTGGACCGATTTGCATTTTGGAATTTTAGAAGGCCTGGACTTGATAATACAATACAAATTATGAGTTTGACTAAAATCAAATGTATGACAATTACCAAGCATTTTTTTAAAACATAAAAAGAAAAATGCAGTTTATAACTAAAAGTATTTTAAATGTGTTTCATGAGGAGTCTAAGTTTGAGACATAGGTTTAGAAATAAAGTGCACATGAACCTCGATGGCTGTTGGGGCACTCGCACTCGGCCGTACAACCTATTGCTCTAATTTAAAATAATATGTTGAATAATTCAATGGTTGAATGTTCTTGGTAACAGATTCAGTAAAGTAATTTGCATATCAGAAGTTTAAATAAATATGTCATTAAATTATAACATCAACAAATGAATAAACCGAATGAGTTTGTTCAATTAAAATCCAATGACTGTAATCAACGAGGTACTAATTAAGCATATCAACAATAAATCAAAAATAGTATTACAAAAAATATAAATAATAGTGTTTTATAATTTGTATCAGAAGTGGGTTACTATTCTAATATGTGTCTGACATTACACTCAATTTATTATGCTATTTCATTCCTGAATGTATTTTGAAAATTAGGAATTTTCAATTAATGAATAAATGAAAATTCTACAATAATCTGCATAAAATAGTCGAAATTCTACATATAATGAGTCTTCTTATATAATTGTTATTAATGCAACTGAATGGTATCCAATCTTTAAAATCCTAAATACAATTTGACAATTTCCATATTCAGATATTCTATTGATAGTTGCAGAATTTTGAATAAACAGCCAATGTGCTACCTTACCATAAATATGCTAGTTTAAATGAATTAAAATAGTATACAACTTACAAAACAAGGTTCTGTTTTACCAAATAGGTATGAACATGTGATATCATTTTTAACTAGAATTTAAATCGAAACAAATGTATTATTTGTTAACATGTACAAACAGCTTTAGAATGTATGATTAATGGGAACTTATTTATCACATAATTTACGGTGCAGGAGTGTAATAAACCCAACATAATTTTTTTTATTTCACACCCGTATGCTTTAAACCAATTGAAAACTTTTGTTTACATCACGTGAGGATAAAATAGACCCAGTATTGTACTGTACGATTTTATATGCATTTACGTTTTCTTAAGACTATAATAGCATCATCAGAAACCTACAATCCAAGAAAACCATATTTTTTTCGTATTGGACTCGATCCCAAAAATCCATATTTTTTCCATATTGGACGGGACAATTCGTACGATTTTTTTACCCTTCCGAGTCATTGGGAGTTACTCCCCTTGTATAAAGTGTTTCGTCAAATTGTACAGTTTTGTTATATCACGTAAATACACATGACATAATTTTTATGAAAAATAGGAAATTTTCAAATCGTCAATAAAATCCGTTATGTAAATGGTACTTTTCCCGTCATTTGTCATTATTTATTATGGTGTGAAATAAACAGGTCATTTAACAGTGTTGAGTACAATACTGAATTCATTTGGACTCGTACACAGCAGTAATAATCTATATTTGGATTATTACTGCTGCGTACTCGTCCAATAGAATTCAGTATTGTACTCAACACTGTTAAATAACCTCATAATATTAACCTAGTGTAATATCACTTTTCACAATATCACGATTCATCACTAGGTGTATTCTGTATAACTCAACTTTCGTATGTAAATTGCTGAAGTACTTTCCAACTTGCCCGAATATATAAATGTTATTTTGAGACTCTGTGTCATATGACAACTCACAGAAACAAATGTGCCCAATTTTTTCTTGTTCCTAACAGAAGCGATCTGTTAAATAAATGGTAAATGTTATTTTTTTTTTAGTTATGTGATAAAACGAATCTTACATTCGTGCTCATTTATTATTAAATTTATTAAAACTTTTTGGGAAAAAATGACATAATGTTCGGCAATCCCAATATATTTTTTTCAACTCGTTTAATAAATTCAATAATAAATATGCACTCCTGTAAGATCCTCTATGTATGTGTTTTCGTTTTCTTCCAGATATATATGAAATCCAACATAAAGACAATGGTCTTATTCCGAATATGTACCTTTATTTCTTTGGAAAAAACCTAAGGACTTTATTAATCATTGCTATCAAAGATTGCCACCAAAATTACAAGCACTGGAACCAGAGGATATTAGCTTTCAGTCTGCAAAGATTTGCATAGTGAAAAAAGCCCAGAATCTGGCCAATTATATCCATTGCATTCGTTGATATGATGCCATTTTTTGTGCATGTCCAGATGTTTGCCATGGTATCATAATGGAATGTCCAGATAATAGCTGGGATTTCTTAAACGGGAAGTATACCGAACAAGCCTGTTTTAACATCGATTACACAGTAATGACAAATGGTAATGGATCTGCAATACAACAACCACCAGATAACAGCAAGGGTAGTAATGATATTAAAGAAGGAAGAACTTTTAAAGGTAGTGAGAAAAATGATACAATTAAAACCAATGCAGAAAAAGATTCAGTGATGACCAAAAGGAAAGCCTGTCTTAACAATATTCAAAATCCAATCTGGTACTAACAATTTTGAAGTATCGAGTAAAGCAAAATAAAAACTACAAACCCATAATAGCTATCTAGTTACAAATATACCAAAACAAGGCACGTTACCTCCCCGAAAGACAAAAACAGTAAAAATAAAAAAATCTGCACCAAAATGGGAAAAACAATAAAAACAAATCATGTATGACAGATTTGTAACAATGAATGCATAAATCTAAATGAATATGAGCCAGAACCTGAGTGTTCCGATGGAAGAGGCCGGGCCCGATTAGCTCAGTTGGTTACACATCTGAGTATCAATCCAGGGGTCTGGAGTTCGAATCCCCGCCCTACAAGTTTCTGTGATGATAGATACACAACATTTGACTCATTGTCATTCGTCTCTCACCGCTGATTCAAGTGGGAAAGTTATCAGTTACTTGTGGAGATGGGGTGTGCTCGAGTACTGGTTACCTTTCAGGGACCCAGGAAACAATGGTTACGTTAACTGATCGTCTGTTAGCTCTCGATGGCATAAAAATTACGCTTAATATTCAATCGATCAGAATGGAAGTAATCTAAGAATTTTGGAGAGCTTAATACGGCCATAAAACAGGAACACTTTCAACTGCCAATTACTAGTGTTTTGTTATGAATGACAAGTTGCTGTTGTGTTCCAACTACTTTTAATAACATGTATAGTGTATGGATGCTGGAGTATGCAAGTTAGACTAGAATAGAACAACTTTACAGAGACATGCAAAGGTAAATATACATCAGTGAAATTCATACACAGGCCATAATACAATAGTTATCACTAGTCGAATGTCAAATGCCAATTATTTTTCAAAACTGGATGCTAATCCAGGCTATTACCAGCTGGAATTGCATGGACAGCCAATTACTTAAGACATATTCACAATGCCATCTGGAAGATACTGTTTAAAACGTGTACACTGGAATAAAAGTGCACAAGAAATATTCAATAAAAGGTTAAGTTAACATTTAGATCTCTAAGGTTGGAGTAGTCAGAAGACACCAAAGCTCGCCTCTGGGTGTCTAAGTCCAAAAAGGACCATAACTGCCAAAATGCAATCTTGAGTTGTGGTTCTTGTCTCTGTGTGTTCCATTGATGATGGTGAACACACATGCGAATTTTCATTCACATCCAATGAGTGGTTGCAAAAGTTTAACCTGGGTGTCTACAGACGTCGTGGCAATAGCTCTCCTTGGACTTCGTCCCAGCAAGCTAAAAAGAACACAACGAAAGACTGAATCGAGCATTACAGAGATGGGAAGAAATAGGCTTGACACTTAATCAAGATAAATGTGTGATCAATTCCGTCATACAGTCGAAAATCGTTATCTCGATATTAGAGGGACTGCCAAAAAACTCGAGATATCCGAATATCGACATAGATTTTGTCTCAAAATCAATATTTATTTTTCATCACATGATAATTGTCATACGTCAGTTGTACTTAGCGTTCATATTATGGTCCATGCAGTAGAATTACACTGTTGTAACAAATGCTAATATCTGGGTCCTTTGAATTTCTTGGCGGTGTGAGATATAAGTTGAGGCTGATGATTGAATCAAATGATATTTAAACAATTTACATGCAATCACCCAATTCGATGACACGATGTTTGCAACGTTCTTTCAGTCATTAAAACTGACACCTTTGTCGTTGACCAGTAATTATTGTTGCACGCATAGATTTTTACATGGCATGGAAAAACACACAACATTAGCTCAACAATAAACATATTGGCACAAACATTCAATTAAATGTGTAAAATGATCAATCGGGGAACAAAAACTGCAATCAAGATATCCGAAATATCAACATGGACATTATTGAGTATTAAGGAATATATTTATATACGCAAAGAAGGGGAAATGTTGGGGATGGCAAAAAATAACGACACTACCGGAATATCGACTTGAGCGATACTGAGATAATGAGTTTCAACTGCATACATGTGAACCTTTTTGGAATGAAATGGGGGATCTTTTCACGCCATAAAATTTGAATCACAACTACTCTAATACCACAAATAAGTTTTCTGAATGAATATGAAAGTGGTGAAAGTAGCAGTCTATTTTTATTTTGTTTGTAAAAATTCAACCATGTAAGAGTGATTTTGTTTAAAAAAAAACAACCAGGGACGGTTGGTAGAAACCTTTTTTGACTGTATTATCAAGTGCTTATCTATATATCTGCTGTATAGAAAATATCCACTTTGATCCCGGGGTTTTCCCCGTCAAATAAAACAACACGACAAATAGCCAGATGTTTAAACCAAGATTAGAAAGTCGGGCATGTGCACTTCGATATCTTATACAAGAAAATGGCGAACGATTGGATGACTAGATTCCTTGGAGATTCAACAAGAATTTCCTCGTGTTATAACTTATTGTCGAGGAACGTTCAATGTCTACTTTGCAAATGATTTAATAGAAATAACTGCGTTGATATGTAGAATGAATAAATACTTGAACTATTTTAGAAATGATTTTGTGTCATTATTTTTCAGATAGTTTATTTTTGGTCTTGTGGCACAGTTGTGCTTTGAATTTCAAGTCGCACTTTTCTAAAAAAATTGGCCATGTTAAATCGTCTTTGGTATACAGTTATATGTATTGACTTTCTTTATCGTTGTTTCGGTGGTAAACTATATGAAAACCGATAAGACTATGAGATATATGCCAGTTAGTCGTGCTGTGCCTAATTTGACTGTAACACCTCTCGTGTGTAATCATGTTGAAAGTTTTTGATATCATTTGCAATCTGATTGGCTTACAACAGATAAAGGTGGAGCTTATGTATCTTGGTCATGTTTAGGACGATGATTGACATTCGCAGTGTCAATAAGTTTGTTTTTACAACAACTATCAGGGGGAGTAAAAATACAATACATGGGATATTGGGATTGGGAGAGGTTTTCTCTTTGATTCCGGGAGACTCTCGCACAATGCGGGAGAGTTCACATGTCTGCAACTGTACTTAAGACATCATTTGAGTGATGAAGGGACTAAATCCAGTGATAATCATGTCAAAGTTATATTAGAACTGCCACCATCAACAGATAAAAAAGGTGCTCAAAGATTGCTTGAAACAAATAACTTCATAGCTTTCGGATATGTCACAAATCTCAGCCAATATGTCAATTGTTAAGAAATGATATTGCATTTGAATGGAGATAATCAAGAAAAAAGGATTCAAGCAAATCAAACAATACTGAAAAACGAACCTGTATTATCATATTAAACACAAACAAATCCATCACAATCAGCTGTGACAGCAGCAAAGATTATATGGGATGCATATGGTTACAACATAACAAGCAAATCATAAATGCTTCAAGTTTGATGACTAATGTAGAAACGAGACCTGCAATATTCGAAAAAGAATTAAATGCCATGTTATTCTTGCTACAAGGTTCAATATGTATACGTATGGAAATAAAGTGACAGTGCAGTCTGATCACAAACCTCTGGAATCTATACTTAACAAGCCACTAAGCAGTGCACCGCCCAGACCACAAGGAATGCTATTGAGATTACAGAAATGTGATTTTAAATTGACTTAAATGCCACAAAAATAAAAGTTTATACCAGATATACTAAGTTGAGCTTATTTGAATAACTGTGAAAATGGAGGTTTAGACAATGACATTCAGTTACACTTACATCATGTGATTAGTAAATTACCAATCACAGATCAACGATTGAAGAAAATCAATCGTCAAATAACAAATGACACTAGGAACTTTGAAAACTGCTGAAAATGACAATATACGTGCTTAAAAACTGAATCAATACTAGAAAACTCTGACATGTACTGAATAAAATGTACTTTTAAGTATTTCAGTACATTGTCAGTAGCTTAATGGGTATAATAAGACTGTCTGTCAGCGTGTTTCAG
The DNA here is from genome assembly GCA_029582155.1 of Panopea generosa. Lineage (NCBI taxonomy): Eukaryota > Metazoa > Mollusca > Bivalvia > Adapedonta > Hiatellidae > Panopea > Panopea generosa. The sequence continues at coordinate 22,923,004 of CM055905.1, forward strand.
TCCATTTGGAAAATTCAGGTAAATAGTGCAATTCAGAGTCTCAGTTCCACTAGTGGTTTTATATATCACTGAGCGACTACGTGTTATATATTATCACGCTTGTCGTATATTGGAATAAGAATTGACTTAAATTACTATTATCGAGAATAGAATATGAAATAGACAATTAAAAGAAATAATATGTACAATACATTTCGCCATTATTTACGAGAGATACAATTGAATGATAAGTTCAAATATAAAATATAACTAAAACTTTTTAAGATGTGTCAGTGGGCGTGTGGTTAAGGCATTGAACACAAGATTTTTTTTCATCCAGGGAACTTTGAATAACGTTTTTTTAAATAAAATTTATATTTCCTGTTTTTAATTTAAAGAAATATATAATCCTAACTTGTTGACTTTTTGTCATTTTCTATACAAAAATGCTACTAAAAACTCAGAATTCATTTATTTATAGTTTACATAAAAAGAGTTATGAGCTTTTCAAATGGCAGTCAACAAGTGTCCGATTTCAGCAAAGGTATCAATAATAAAGATGCCGTTTCAACAAAAAGGAAACTGTCCAACTACATATATCGCCATTATTTACAAGAGAAACAATTGAATGACTAGTTTAAATATTAAAATAACTAAAATATTGTTAAGGTGTGAACTTCAGTACAATTTTGTTCTTTTATAGCATGGTTCGAATCCCATCCGGGGAATTTTATTTTAAATCAACTATTTTTTAATTCAAAGGTATCCATGATACAGATGCCGATATGACAAAAAGGCAACTGTTCAATCAGTTAATATATTTCGCCATTATTTACGAGAGGAACAGTTGATTAATTTTTAAATATAAAAATAAACTGTTATCAACATGTGGCCGTGGCCCAGTGGTTAAGACGTTAAACTTAATATGTAAATTGTTGTTTTTGCTATGGTTCGAATCCCATCCGAGGAATTTTATTTTAAATAGCCTTTTTAATCAAATTTATTTTTTTATCTATACAATGTTGTTACATCAAATGTATAATCTTAACTTTGTGACTTTTTGTCATCTATAGCTCACGAAAAAGCTAGTTAAGGCTCAAAATTCACTTATTTACAGTTTATATAACAGTTATGGACTTTCCAGCTGTGTAATATGATGTGCTATTCACCAGAAAAAACATAGATATTTATATTTTTTCTAGTGAATAGCATCTCATCCCGTCACATCATATTGATCAGCTGAAAAGTCAATAATTGTATAGATCTAACATGTATTTTTTATTGGACATGTTGCAACATAATGCATTAAAATAGAATAAATTAAAAACTAAACGTGTATATGTAAATAAATATCGCAGTCGCTATTTTTACGAATTTCCTCCTTAGTGATATTGCCAGTCAAGCACAGCAGGTGACTGACTATAAGCACAGCGTGATTTGTCTGGCACAGCAGGAGACTGCTGTCTGTTTTGTACCAGTATGTCACACGCACAAACTATCGGGATCGAAATGCTGACCTAGTTTGATATAGTTTCGATTTTAATAAATGTATCATAAATGTTTGTGTTTGACTGTTTTACAAATGCTGTTATATAAACTGAATATCCTTTATTACATCAGATGTTGTGTAGCAAACTTCAGTTTATTAACATCATCTAGAAGTTTAAGTTCAATTATCAATGGAAGTAGTTTTTATGACGCAATTAGAATACGTATATATTTATTATCGTATTGTACTTATTATGGGGTTTATAACAAAGTTTTAGCATTTGAAAGTTTCTTCTATTATAAACTCTGTGATACACGTACAGAGATACATAAAACAGTATCGTGGCTTTGAAACAACCGAAACTGATCTGGTTAATGTGTGTAATAGTATAGATTAAATAGGCCTATATTAATTCTGATATTTAATATTAGATTACACCAAGGAATTAGAGAAAGATAGTTCCTTGATTACACTGATCAGTATGGTCAGTCATAAAGTTAATTTTACTGCTTTTAATTCCTAATACAATAACGAATAGAAGGCAAAAAATGTTGTGCATATTAACATTGAACAAATCAAATAGTAGTCCATCTATAACATACGAGATATATTCTAAATGATAATCATACAATATAAATCTTAGAAGCAGTCACTAGCCGATGTTATAATGATAAATACTGTATTGGTATTGGTTAAAATAATATCTATATCACTATCACGTTTAAAACAGAATTTCTTTTATTTTACTACTTTTATGAGAGGGAGAGTCCATTTTGAATCCTAGTGAATTATTCAAATCACACTTTGGTTTGTATGCTATCTTTGTTTCAAAGCATGGGTATTAGTCCAAGTAATAGTTATAAATGCTATAAGCAGAATATTTTTTGAAAAATAAATAAAATCTGATTACTTTTAGTAAATATACCTGTCCCAGCTACAATAATAACACCTTATTAGTAATGGAATGCTCCAACTGGTGTCTACTCATGTGGTTTTGTTAAAATGGTGTGGATATCCCTACACAAATTTAACTGCATCAATATTTCGGGATGTGTTACATATTTGCTACTTGAGAAATGTGCCAAATTCAATATATGCATATGTCCAGTGTCAATGTCTCATGATTTGTTTATAGTCGAAGTTTGACATTATACTTGTAGATCTTAGATTTTAATAAAATCAGGTGGGCACGTATTATGCATGCATGTCAGTGGTGTAGCTTGATAAATCTAAAAGTTGAGGCCTATTTTTTTTTATGAAAAGGGTCCTTCCCCTGAACATTTTTAACATGTAAACACATTCTCTTACGATATGTGTAATATTTTCTATGTAAAACATATCAATATCCCTTACGGAAATTTAGATAATACAAGGATGTGTATCTTCCAATTTAAGGCATTACAGGATAACATGTCTATAACAGAATTATTATTAGCAGCAAGAACAATGGAGATGGCAAACCACCAAGCTTCAAAGATGGAATGTAAAAAAAACACAGAAAGTTAATTCCGTAAAGAAAACATCGAAATATGGTACTAGTAAACCGATGTCAAGAGCGGTACAATTTTCAAAGAAAGCAGAAATGCCCAAGGTCACAAACAACATGCAAAAAAGCAAACACACCTTGAATTACAGGCACAATTCAAATCACTTAACTAAATGCAGGAATTGTATGGAAAATCATGTCATTATTGTAATAAGAACAACCATTTTAAAGGGCAATGTTTAAAAAAGAAACAGAATGATGGAAGAAGTGTTAATGAAAACAATAACAACGATAACAAATATTCTTTTGGAATACAATCAGATGCAAGACATAACCATAAAAAATCACCGAAAACAGAAATTTACATTAATGGATATAAAATCAAAATCATTGTGGACATGGACAGTTCAATAAATATTTTGAATGAATGTGAATTATCAAAAATGAGAAAACAACAAAATCACGAAATCAAGAACAAAGGCATATGCGTATGGTCAAAACAAAACCTGCCAATTAAAGGACAGTTCACAACAACAGTCGAAACAAACAAAACAATTGCAACAGGTACATTTAACATTATGTCTGGTAAATGTGAATATCTGTTGAGTTATGACCTTGCAGTGGAAATGAATATCATACCGATTATAAAAGCAGTAAAATCAATCACAGAGGTATATGAAAATTACCCAGATCTGTTCAGAGGACTTGGAAAACTGAAAGATAGAACAATTAAGTTGCATGTTGATGAAAATGTAACTCCCGTTGCTCAACCACACCAACGAATCCTGTTTTATGTAAGAAAACAATTTGAGGAGGAACTCGAAAGGCTTGAAGAATTGGACATATTTGAACACGTAGACAGTCCAACACCTTGGGTATCACCTATAATTGTAGTACCAAAATCAAACAACGGAATAAGATTATGTGTGAATATGAGAAAAGCAAATGAGGCAATCAAGCCTGAAAGACATAACGCCAACTATAGATGATGTTTTATTACAGCTAAATGGAATTAAAGTATTCTCTAAGATCGACCTCAACAATGGATTTCATCAGCTCAAGCTAAGCCCAGAATCAAGGTATATCACCACATTTTCAACTCTCATAGGTTTGCAACAGCTCCCAAAATATTTCAAAATGCGATACGTCAATCGTAACAAGGTTTACACGGAATATTAAACATATCCGACGACATTATTGTACATGGCAAAAGTCCAAGAGTTTTCTAGGAAAGACATTATTTGTAAGTCATTTTATACCAAATTATTCAACTCTTACAAAACCATTAAGAAAACTGACACGTGATAATGAAGAATGGAACTTGTCACAATGCCAACAAGATAAAGTGGAAACCATGAAATTTAATACCCACGAAAATCAATGATTTCTCAGTATATACATCTGGTAAATCATTTACACTGGTTACTGACCATGGACCATTAGAATCAATATTTAACAACCCACAAGCAAACCAACCAATGCTATTGGAAAGATGGCGTTTGAGATTTCACATAAAATATCGTTCAGGGGAATCAAACATAGCAGATTACATGAGCAGGCACCCCTGTTCAGGTCCAGGAACTGATAGTATAGCAGAACAATACGTATCATATGTCGCACATAATTCAGTGCCGAAATCGTTGAATATTCAAGAAGTTGCAACTGCTACAAAGCAGGACAAGTTGTTGCAAAGAATAATGCAAAGTGTAAAATCTGGTAAATGGAACAAATCAGACTGTAAAGAAATCAAACAATACAACTGTTATTCAAGATTAGGTCATGAATAAAAAATAGTGGTAGATATTGAAAAGGGAGAAATACTGTTACGTAGAACATGATTGTGTATTCCGCAATCAATGCAACAAACGATAATAAACGTAGCATATGAAGGTCATCAGGGATTAGTGAAGACAAAACAATTTTTACAAGAAAAGGTTTGGTTCCCATATATTGACGAACTTGTAGAAAGTACTTGCAAAAGATGTATACCATGTTTGGTAGTTCCACCAAAATTTACTCCAGAACCGTTGAAAATGAGTGTTTTACCAAAGAAACCTTAGGATGAACTCTCAATTGATTTTTTCTCACTAATACTGTCCGGAGATTATTTAATGGTGGCTATTGATGACTACAGCTGCTTCCTGGTTGTCGAAATACTGACATCATTAACAGCAAAAAGTGTGATCCCACATCTTGACAGAACATTTGCAATGTTCGGAATTCCATCCATTAAACAGTCAAGAGCTCAGAAATTTTGCAGATCACATATGATTCAAACACAGGAAAATAACAACATTACACCCAGAAGCTAACGGTCATGCTAAAAAGTTCATACGCAGTCCAGGGATCAAGCTCTGTAACTATCGTGCTACACCGCACACAACAACAGGAATGTCACCAGCAGAAGTCATTTTCAACAGGCATATAAAAACAAAATTAACTGAATTCTCGATACAAAGAAATGATGAGAAAGGGACGCGCAAAATAAAAACAAAAACTTCAAAGTTACGGGTAAATCATGGAATTGGGCCCATTTGCAGGTTTTACACGTTATATCAGCCTATAAACCATGTATGTGGCTGAAACTGTGATCTTAAGGGTTAGAAGTATAGAGGGGTGCATGCTGTAGGTGTTTCCAAAGTTTTGGGCATTTTTTAAAATTCGTTTTCTGTCGGCACCTAGAAATATACCTCCAAAATTGTAGTTTTTTATTGTTATGCTGTTGCACTTGAAAAAGTACATACATGTAATAAGAAAGTGTTTTAAATATTCTAACAGAAAATTTCATCACAAAAATTTTGATGTATCAGTCTGAAGCAGAGGTAAAATATAGATTGAGATATTAATAAAGTGTGAAACAAGTCCTTGTTATACTTTTTTATGTTACTGATACCCTCTTCTTGTTATACCTCTTTATGTATGGGAATTTTTCATTACATTTTGTTGATTTTCATATATAAATGTCTTATTAGAGTTATAAATGTTGTAGAAACAAAAACATCTCATTTTGAAGTAATTTTAGGTTTTTATGGCAAATCCACTGAAATGAAATCTGGTGCCAAAAATTATGTAGAGTCAGTAACCACTCATAAGTTTCATATTTTGAAGACACTCACAGCTGTTGTATTAATTATGTTACTAGATACTTGTGGTAAGGTTTAAAAAATATACAAACCATGGACATATTATTCATTACTAATTCTCTGATAGACAAAACATAGTTACGGACACTACAAAATTGCATAGTGTCCGTAACCTGCAAATATATATGAAAGTTCCCATGTAATTTATAAAACATTCCTCTATATCAAAAGAAAAACTTTCCATATTAAACAAATTGCATCATCTTTGGCTCAAAAAAATCTATACTGGAGAATCATGCAACAAAATTGTGATATAATATTACATTGATTATTGCACGACTTCAATACAGGCAAAATCTGTCTTTGTAGTTTTGTGTCCAATCGGTACATTCGAGTGGCTTTGGATTAAATTGAGTCACTTAGAAGGACAGAGCAACTAACCAACAAGATATAAACAGTCAAATACAAAATAAATGGTAAGTCGGGAAGCAAAATATATTGTCAATTTTTTTCTGTGGTGTACGTAACCAATATTATGTAAATGAGAAATCAATGCTTTTTATCATTGTTATACCAGAAAACAGCATATTTTGGGGTTAAACTGGCTTTTAGCATATGTATTATCTTGACTTGGATTACATAATCAAAAATGGCAAAATTGGTTTAACAGTTTGAAAAAATGTAATATTTTGTTCCATTAATATTCCCACTTACTTAGTACACTTATAATGTTGTTTTTTTTAGAATAAATTGTATTACTACTTTCAATAATATACAAAGTAGCCGACACTAAAGGTTTTCAAGTAACAGTGAATAAGGGTGATGCTATAATATACCATAAGGTTACAGACACTACATATTGCAAAGATGTTTCCATTAAAGGCTCATTAAACTTCCGAAACTGTCGTTTTTAGTTTTAATTTAAGTCAGTTTTACTCTTCCAGATGATAGAAGACATGTTTATTTGATCACTGAGAGACTTTGCAAACAAAAAATTAAATATAAAGCACATTATTAGTACATAATTACAAACGGGTTTTGTTTACAAATTAATGTCCGTCTCTTTCCAATAAACACCTTAGGCAGAAAAAGTTGGGAGTTACGAAGCTTGTTCAGAAATGCATCGGTTGGTAATATATATATATATATATATGATCAATATACTTCAGAGAGAAACATAGATATGGGGAACTGTAGGGGATGAGGTTAAAAATTAAATAACCGCTTGCCGTTAGATAGTTTTTAAGAACATCTCCTTTATTCCCATCAGTGTATTAATGAACTGGAACCCAGGAGCTAATTTATTGCAAGTAAGCGACAAATCGTTCATATAAAACTAAAATTACTTTTTTAATTACTGTACTAAACAAACCACCCTTGGTAACCTCTCAATATTGACTGCGATAAAGTGATTTGTGAAGTAATAGCGTGTGTGCGATAGTATCACGCGTATATGCAAGGGAGGATCATGAGCAAGAGTTTCTAAACCAAACTAGTATTCCGTACTCATTGTTTTTCAGTGCATATAAATAATGTAACGCGTACTACATTTGATACAGGTTGGTACCATTTTTTCATCAAAGTATTCTAAGCACACAAGTGTGTGGAGAAAGTGGAATCTGATACGAGTGTTAACAACTGTAAATAAAAAAGCTGACAATAAGCTCTCCTTCTACATCGTAGATTCTTGCAGAACAAATATTGCAAGTTAATAACGTAAATGGAAACTTGAGGTAGCAAAAACAATAATTTCAAGAATTCAAGGAGGTCTATCTGAACTAAATAACCCTGAGTAAACGAAAGTGAAAAAAGAATGCATTCGTGAAGCTGCACTGATCAAAGGTTGGGCTCAGCTAAGAGAAACACAGTCTTAATAAATGTCTCAATCTGGCGTAAAAATTTGAACAAATGATTACCGGTACTCACTTTTATATTTGATGTTACACAACAGACAGTAGTGTTGGATGTAACTTTTAACTAAGTAGCCATATAATAGGCTTGAATTGAAGTATAATTATACAGGAAATAATGTTAGAGATTTTCCATTGCTTTTCTGTATATAATGTGCATCAAACACTTAATTTAATACACGCAATGCATTATGCTGATAGCCCATGTTACAATTTGACAAAAATTCTCATAATTTGACTATTGCAAGACATTTAATGTTCTCTATTTCATTAAAACTATTAAGATTGTATTGTATGTTTACATGATGATCAATTCATGAGTAAAGAAAGTTGCTTATTAAACAGAACTTGTCAAAATTAGTTTGATTTAATGTCATATCAATTTGGTAAGTTATGTAGTGTCCATAATCATTTGGTATTTTGTCTGGTAAATTTATGTAATTATTTTCATGTCCAGTTTTGGAAACAGAGTATATGTTGGATTACTAGTTAGTTTGAAACAACTCTGTCAAAGCAATAAATTTCATATATCTTGAGCTTTTTAGTTTGTTATGATAATGTTAATGTTATACTCTATTAAAATTGTGTTTGATAAGGTGTTGTCGAGAGATTGATTTTTTTTTTACACCTATCACTTATCTAGACACAAGCAAGTGATTATTTTGTTTATTTATTAATTCATATTTGTTGTTTAACAACAGGGTTTTTTCCTTCTATAGCAAACACCACTTAACAGCGTCACCTCGCCAATTTATTTCCCCTATGGCTAATAATTCCCCTAGTCGGGTCATTTTCCCCTTTTGCTAAAGGGCCCTTTTCGCGAAAAACATGCCCGCTTCGCATATTTTTAGAGATCGTAAGTTTATATATTCGTGTGGCATAAGGCGCCAATATGTGATAATACTGATTTGTTTTCACAGCTGACACCAACAATGGGGCACTTATTTAATATTCAACAAAGTTTACATTAACATAAAAGTGTAAAATCAATTTATCTTGCAGAAATATTGATTTTATAAGCAAGATATATATAAACTAGTGTTGAAATAAAAAAAATGGAATAAACTGGGTGTGTAATCAGCATGTATTTTTAAATATCCCCTATGGGGATAGTGCAGAAACCTTATCAGCTGGGTATTTTTGATTTATTGACATCTACCTGTATCTGGTAGGATAGACAATACTGCTATATCTCTATGCAGTGCATTTACTGAATTTTAGAAAACAATTCATTATTGAGATATGTTTCAAACTTTAGTTTAAGTTTTAAATGGAGCAAAAGGTGTGGGCCCCTTCCCCTTTTTCTAAAAAAAAAACCCTGAACAAATAATAATGGTTCAAGTAAAAACTAGGACTGACTTTGGTTGTTATATGTAACCTGTAGTGTCAGTAACCAGAACCTACCCTACCTGCAACAAACAGGAAAAAATGAATTTCTCATTTTCTTTAGGATAAACCACTTTGGTTTAAGCGATTCAATATATTAAACTTCCAAAATCATGTTGCTTAAATACAATTCTATTAGGTTGGATTTTGACCCCTTTGTGAAACACAATTGGGCCCAATACCGTGATTTACCCATTAACACCAGGAGATTACGTTCTAATCAAACAGTCAAAACGAAAACTATCAACGCCATTTGATCCAAAACCACTGGCAGTGCTCTAAGAAAAAAAAAATTGGGACTAGCCTAGGGCAAGAAGGTTGGAAAAATCTACTTGCCCTGGCTGAAAAATAACTTGCCCTGATCAATGGTTCACATGCCCATATTTGTAATACCAATACACCTTGCGATATAATATGAAATTTGTAAACATAGACATCAATGTATTAATTTTATGTAGGGTTAGCTCCCCTTAACATTATGCATGTCTAAATCACAAGTTTTAGAGTTTGAATAAAACCGGGAGAAGTGAGAGAATTTTGGGAGACCTGACTACGTCTCTATCAGTATGTCCAACTTATCAGTTGTATTTAATCTTTGTTCTTTATTGGCTATCATTTCTGTTCTGTTGATTCAGTGGCAGTGTGGGAGCAGGAGTATATTTAAAACATTATTTTAAATATCTTTCTCTTGTTTTCCCATGAACATTGTCTTCACTGAAAGTGGTCGACTTCAGTCGATTAAGAAGCCTCTTTGACAGGTGAGTTATGTCGGCTAGTCCTTCAGTTAACGCTTCTTTACAGTATTCGTTGTTACAATTCGTCTTAATTGTTGTTTTCAATACTATATTTAAATCATGCCAAAGAAAATTATGCGCTGAAACTACACAACCAAAAAGCAATGTTTAGACTATAATACCCCACCCACATTTTTCTTTACCATATATCAACTTTCACGTTTTCACAGAAGAAAATTTATATACATACAGTTCCAATTATTGTAAATCTACGAAATATTTATAAAAATTACCAGAACCTAACGCTGACATTTTACATAATGCAATCGATCACAAATTATCTGCAATAACATAATCAGATTTAAGAAATCGTTACCATTTTGGCAAAGGGAGTTAATTTTATACTCTTCAGAATGGAGAATTTGAGAGAGGCCCGCGAATTACGTCATCGTCTATTTTTTGGTCTTTGCTCGGGTAGGTGGTAAGAAACGTGAACCTTGGTAGTAGATATCCGACCAATTAGAGCGGTTATTAAAAATAGATTAATATATATTTAAAGCTATCCACCAATCACATTAGAGGAATAAAAATAAATAAATGAATATGCATGAGAAGTTTTCCAAAGTCGCATTATCGGGCATGTGGTTTGAAAAACACTGTGGGGGTCAATTATTTATACTGATTATTAACGGTCTTTAAACAACAGTTTGACTTGTGTCGTATCGAATTTAAGACAGGCCCGACGGGCAAGTAACTTTGAAAAAGGCACATGCCCGGATCCAGATTTGACTGCCGGGCATCGGGCTATCCTATTCTTGGAGCACTGAACCAGCAAGAAGATTTACCTGTTAACACCAGGAGATTACACTCTAATCAAACAGCCAAAACAAAATAAACTATCAACGCCATTTGATGCAAATCCAGCAATAATAATTGAAAAGAAAGGTTCCATGGTTAAAGTTAAACAAGGAAACAGAAACGTGACATGAGACACATTGCATTTTAAACCGATTCCAAGTTCAGCTCAGAGTTATACCAAAGGCACCACGGATAGAAACGAAAAGAATACAAACACCGCATGTGATTCACAAATATTTAAACCATGCATGTCAGAGAGAGAAAGAAACAAAAGGCCCAAGAGGGCCTGAGGACGCTCTACTGACTCATAGTGGCCATAGCACTTTTTGAAATTCTACTATGCAATAGAAACATCGGGGCGAGGTCATTTTTAACTCTAGGGACATCATTTGAACAAATCTAACAAAACTATAGTTGGTCATCATTACTACATAACATTTTGAAAATCGGTTGGACCGTTCATGAGAAGAAGATTTTTTAAGTTTTTGACTATTTTTAGTAATGGTGGCCATCTTGAATTTTAGATAGAAAAATAAATCTTTTGTATAGTCTCCTATGCAATAGAAACATCCATGTGAAGTTTCAGTTTAATTGGCCTAGTGGTTTCAGAATAAATGAAAAAAAAGAGAATTTTCTGTTTTCCCACAGTATCCCTATGTAAAATTCTAAGTCCCCTTACAGGGCCCCTATATATTTAAGCCCCTAAATTCTTATCTGCAATCAAACCCCTACACTTAGGGATAACTTATATCAAATATGTACAAATCCGACATACCGGTTCTTAAAGGCCCATCGCCGGTAGCTCCTACACACAGTATTATAGGCGGGGCTTATCACTAGCAGCCGACAAGTTTACTACAGTTATTTGATAATACTCATGTCCAACATAAGCTGTAACTACCAGCATAGCCATAGATGATACTGCCTATTGCAAGTTAATACACACTGAATTTCTTGTAAATATAATTGATTGATATTATGGAAGTTAATCTAAGCAACAATGTTTATTGTACATTCAGGTTCCTCAGTATTATGGATTAAAATAAAGGTTTCCCCAGATTAAGTACAGCAAACACAGCACTCAAATATATTGCAATGGACATCTTATCTGCATGCATAATAAACAAAATTGCTAATTAGATACATCCAATTTACAGTTTCATGCTGGGCTACATATAACACATCTCTGGTCATGATCAAAGAGATAAAGTGAAATTATTTGGGTCAAGTTCCATGGATTAGTACATTATTTACTGAGAGAGAATAAAACTATTTATGAAAAATGGTTTATCATATTTATTATGGACTTATATCAAACAGGCATACATGTTGTAATGAATTGTAAATAAATTGCTTGGACACAAGTAAAGGGCAAACAATTATTTGTGAGACAAAACATAAAAAGATTGAAAATACAGAAACCCCTTTAACATAATAGAATGACCCATTCCATTTAGGTTCACAATTTCCCTGGCAAAACTTACAAATGGAAGAAAATGTGGAAATACTTTGAAGGTTTCGAGGGAACAATTTCGTATATTATTTCATTTATTTGATTATAATGAGTGTGATTTCAAGATCATTTAGTTTCACCAGACTGGTCAATTAATGTTGATGAAAATAACTATAGTTAGACACAGAACTTAAAGGAATATTTATTGTCAGATGGCATTCAGGACAAAAATTGAGGCACAGATGGGGAAAGTGGGGAAGTGATTATGATGCTGATGATGATGATGATGAAAATAAATACATTCCTGTAGAACAATTATGGATATTGCTTCATGTCCGTTAATAACATTTCAACATCAGTTTTGGCTAGGTGAATTTTCATTTCCTAATCAAAGAAACAGTCATTTACCAAAACGTAGATACAGACAATATTGGAATATGTTTTCAAATGTAGGAGTTTGGTTCCTACTTCATTATGTAAGAAAAAAAAGCAAAGAATATTAAACCAACCAAGATCTAAATTATGCCAATTTGTGTTCTGAACCTAGTACATGGTTCATACACAAACACCCAAGGCCACCTATATAGCACTAAGTGTTTTTAATTGAAGGCTGTGACATAAGAACTGTATAAACAATAAAATGACATTTCATTTGCTAAAACACAAAACTAAAAGTTATTTCCAAAAGGAAGCTATTGTGAATTATGGGATTTAAAACAATGATCAGCCAAGGTAAGGGTGAATTGTAACTTATTTACATCCAAATAAAAAAGCAAGTATGCATGTATCTGAGATAAACCATAAACTACAATGTATAATCATTTGTTTATACATGTATATGAAAAAGGCAGAAATATTATGAAGATTGATCTTCCTAAACATGTAATTCACAAACTGAAAGTCAAACACATTATTCTACTCTGAGATATCAAACACTGCATGGCTCCTCACAAGTAGGTTATACACATCTCCAAGCAAGTGTTGCTGTTTACACCACATGACAAGGGTCAAACAGGGTTCAAAATTCAAATATTTAGCAAATTTTCCTTGATATTTCAATTTTGTAAGGACTACTACTACTTTGTTTCTGGGAGCTTTTGTGAATAAAGGGCATTTTTATAAAGACAAAATATGTCCCTACAAATGCACTTCTTTTTGAAAATAATGACATATTTGTTACTATGTTTTACAGAAAAACATCTCCCAATTCAACATTGTTGCAAAAAAGAGCCACCATTTGAAATTAGGCTCCTCCCATTTCTTTTTATAGAAAAGTTTGGGGTTTAAGAAAACAATTTGACTAATTCCCAATTTGTACCCTTTTTGGGCCCCTCCTGACCCCTTAAGACATAGGAACCCAGTCATTTTTACAAATCTTAACCTCCTTTACCTAACAATGCTTTAGCGAAGATAAATGCAAAATTATTTCCATTTAAAAAAAAAAAAAAAATATTACATCAACATGTGTCCCCTAATTGAACTCTCAGGGCATGGTCATTTTTAACCCTAGGGACACCATTTGAACAAATCTAACAAAACTATAGGTGGTCATCATTACTACATAAAATATTTGAAAATCTGTTGGGCTGTTCATGAGAAGATTTTTTAAGTTTTGGACTATTTTTAGTAACGGTAGCCATCTTGAATTTCAGATCGAAAAAAATCTCCTGTATAGTCTCCTATGCAGCAGAAACACCCATGTGAAGTTTCAGTTTAATTGGCCTAGCGGTTTCAGAGAAAGTGCTGTTAACAGACGACAGATGTCAGATGACAGACGACGGACGACAGACAACGCGCCATCGCATAAGCACTTCTGGCTTTTGGCCAGTAGAGCTAAAAACCAAAAACATGTTAGGATAATTCTGTGTAAGAAAGTGTAAAAAGTGCAGGTTATAATAAAGCCTGAAAATACTAGTGTTTGATTCTTATACGAAATGCAACAGGTTTAACTTTCACACACGTGTTTATCAATAACAGCAGAGCTACAGATAGGTAGCGTATTTGCGTAAAAACGCAATTGATTTTATCAAAAACGCAATTAAATTAAAAAACATGCGTACAAAAACCCATTCAGGAAACCCCAATACGCAAATGTTCAAAAACATGCGCGTAATCGATGTAAAATCGTCTCGGTACGGTATACATTCTTTTCGGTAGTTCTCAGGGTTCAAATTTAGACACGCATACTCACTTAAATCGAGTGGAAATTTAGAAAAGCGAGTGACTTAAAAAAGCACTAGTAACAAAATGCCAGTCTAGTAGTTTAGGTCAAAGCGATATTGACTTTGCCGACAATTTATCCTACCATCGGACCGTGTAAATGGCCAAGGGCACGCGCTGTGTCGTATCATTTTATACAGTTCTCGATATATATATACTGTTGCGTAATCAGTAATTTGACAACTGAGAGTGTATATATATTATCCATTTAAAGTTGAAGAATTGTAACACACAGCGTCGTAGAACGTATTGTCCAATCAAAATGTATCCTGTACACTATTTTGCATAAACAAAGGACATCGAATATTATGGCGCCCCATTTAAAATATTAAATATGTATAGGATGTAAATGCGGTGGATGTCGAATTACGATTTAACCATTTCAATAGTTTAAACCATAGTATGCATCTTTTCTTAGTTTAATGAGATAATCGTCTACAATAATTGGGAAATAAAAAAAAGAGTTTTTTTTTTTCTGTTCCTTTCGATCATTTAAATCCTTAGGGTGTCTTGTCTGGTTCCCCACGCGTGATCAC
Source organism: Panopea generosa (assembly GCA_029582155.1). NCBI lineage: Eukaryota > Metazoa > Mollusca > Bivalvia > Adapedonta > Hiatellidae > Panopea > Panopea generosa. Next base: position 22,938,138 of record CM055905.1, read on the forward strand.
TACTGCGCAGTTAATATAGGAATAGCCGGTAAACAGCGATTGAATGCTTTCATTTCCTCTTTCGCAATCATGTCGTCGCGAGGCAGGAAAAAACAAACCTTGCCGATCCAAAGTAATACTTTGCGCGGTTATTTTACATCGTCGGAAGTACAGAGTGACGAAATGTGCCGACAGATTATTGAAGATCTTCTGACCAGTGTAATTGTAGACACAAATGAGCTTGTGAGTGAAATATTAGACGATTTGTTGACACGGATAGTGAAGCCAAAAAAGCACTCTTCTGACGCTGTGAGTACAAAAACGGTAGCCAAATGGAAATTGAAGTATTCGTGGTTAGATGTTACTGGGTCTGCTACGGATCGTATGAAATGTAAAATCTGCACAAACATGCAGCAGCAATTAAAACTCACAAATGTATGGGCCACAGAAGGGTCCCCTAACTTTCAGTTATCTGGGATTGTTAGACATAGTCAAAGTGCAGAACACAAGTTTGCATATGCTGCATATGAAAAGCAGAAAATTAAGAGTATGGCTACACATAGTTCTATTGACACTGAGTTAGATAGTGATACCCCAGTGTCATTTGACAATAGTGATATAATGGTTTTAAACACTGTTTACATGGCAGCAAAGTCTGAAATTCCAACCAACACAATAAATCAGTTGCTAGAATTACAGACGAAAAATGGTTTGAACATGAAGTATACCAATCTTAGCTGGGACACACTTAAAGACATGCAAACATCTATTGCTCATGTTCTTCAGTTGGTATTAGTGAATGATATCAAAGCCTCTGATGTGTTTGCTTTAATGTTAGATGAGAGCACAGATGTAACTGTAGACAAGAGACTTAGTGTGTGTGTCAGGTTTGTAAAAGGAGGTGAAGCTCAGACCAAAATGTTTTGTAATGTGCATCTTGATGATGGATGTGCACATACTATTGTGAGCTGTATAGCTGAACAGTTTGAAAAATGTGGGATAGATCTTGCAAACTGCACATCACTGGCCACAGATGGAGCTGCAGTTATGTTAGGCAAAAAAACAGGTGTAGGAAAACAATTGATTAGTAAATATGCACCTTATTGTGTGCAAACACACTGCATGGCGCACCGGCTTAATTTAGCATGCACAGACTCTATCAAAAAAAATGAATTCATGTTGAAATTTCGAGAAGTTCAATTCACTCTACTTGTTTATAAGCGCTTCCAGTAACAGGACACAGGCATTGAAAAATATCCAGAAAATTCTTGAAGAGCCAAAAGTAACAGTTAAAGAGCCTTACTCTACTCGCTGGCTTGGACTCAGAAATGCAGTCAAGGCTGTATATGAGTGTTTTGCATCAGTCTTAGTGACATTATCCAAATTTGCTGGTGAGAAAAATGCAGTGGCAAAGGGTCTCAGCACGTACTTTAGCTCCTACAAAGTAGCATTAGTCATAGCTTTTGTTCTGGATATACACAATGAGTTAGCTGTACTGAGTTGTTGAAGGTGATCTTAATATTTAATTGTTTACATTCATATTTGACATTTTTGGTATAAGCAATACAACATAAATGCAATAATTAAAAATTTCAATTAACTTATATCAATATGTAAATTCACAATACAACTGTGAGATTATAATTTTAAAAAAAGAGGGATGTAGGACTGTAATCATATACTACATATTCATGAGTATAATTATAGACCCACTCACTAATGATAAGATAGCATGTGTATGAATGAACTGTTAGAGTTAGTATAAGAGTAGATGTTGGTGTCTGGCACTTCAGTGAATAATACGTATTAAACACAAACCAAGTCTTGTGCATATATTATATTTCCCAGTATCAGAGAGAACAAAACTGGTTTGATGCTTTAATGCTCGGTACTGGGCAAAAAAAGTTTTTTATACATTTTATGTTTGATGCAAAATCCTTGTCAAGAGTAATTCCTGCAAATTACTAACATTAGCAATGTACTTGTACTATAGATACATAGAGTGTTAACAAATTTATAAACAACTTTATCTTCTGTATTTCTTGGTCTTCGTTTCTGCCATCATGATTTCAATTGTTTGTGTCGGAGCGCTTACTTTTAACTTAAGCATTACAGATCAAAACATAAAATAGTTTATTTTGATACTTTTGAGAAAGTAGCACAGGGTTTATTTTGCCCTTTAACACAGTGCTTCCTTTACTTTCATTTATTTAGAATTCAAAATTCTTCACTTCAGTCAATGAATCACATGTATATTTTTATCTTATACCACGTTTACAGATACATAATTATATTTTCGGCATGGGGATTATTATGCCCCAGCAATATGGTTACTATTCATTCGTTTCTTTTTTTTCACTATGATATGATTTTAACAAATCATTGTCTAATTCTAGCAGACACAATTATGTAATTGGTCTTGTAATTTTTGTTTTACCAACACAACCCCTCACAGCTGGAACAAGATTATCTTTTCCAGTGTATACGTCAACTATTCATCCCAACAGCCAACGACCTCTTGGTGTATCTGGTGGTATAACCAAAACTACATCTCCTGGTTTCAGGTCTCTTTTTTCGGGAACGAATTAGTTCTGGTGTTAAGTCCTGGCAACAGTGTTGCACACATTTCCTGAATGCGACGTCATTTTAATAGAACAACCTGTTGTATCCAGTGAATCAGGTGTGAATAATCCGTCAATTTGTCCATGTAAGAAATGATTTGGTGTTAATGGTACATCATGCAATGGATAAGCAGAATGGTGAATCAAACGTCGAGATTTTACAAATGCTTCAGCACCTGTGAAAGCTGTCCTAAGTTCTTCGTCGGTAATGTTAGCTTCGCCAAGTATAGTTTAAATTGCCTGTTTTGCCACTTTTATCTTTATTTCGTGAACTCCTTCGAAATGTGGCATAAATGGAGGATTAAAATGTCATTCAATCCCTTAATTGGCTGTAGATTCCACTATTTGTTTTGGATCTAGTTCTCTGTCGGCACAATCGAAATTTGTACCATTGTCAAATTACACCTTATTATATAATGTTGGTAATCCTCTTTTATTAACCATGCGATACAAAATGTTAAGAAATGAAACTTCTAAATGAACTGCTCTACTCATTAAGCACATAAATAAGCATAAATAATGTTTCTCTTGTTGTTTGCCCCTGCCTTGTGTGGGAATAAGTGGTCCACCAGTCTACAGTAATGCAACTTATTTTTTTTATTGGTAAAGTGATTCTAAAATCTGGGAGTAGAGCCATAATCTGTGTTGCTTTTCGCCTTCTACACTCCATACATTGAAATCTCGAATTTCCTCACGACCCCATATTATCCAACATTTTGATGACAATTCTGCAAGTGTACATCTCACACCACAATTAAATTTCCTATAGGGCTCCATTGCAACATTATTGTCAACAACACTGTGAAAAATCCAAATCTGCAGCATGTGTCTTGGCTCAAATTCTTGACTGGTTCAATATCTGCAAATATAAACAAAAAAATACATACGCTGACCAGGTTGGTTTTTTTTAAATTAAAAGTTTTGAAGGACCTGTCAATTTCCAGAGAAATAATATGCCAACAATTCATCACCAATACCATTCGACCCATCAAATCGAAAATGTCACAGAATTGTCTGGAAATCTGGTATCAGCAACAAATTTTCAGTGGTGATTTCTAAAATATTAACCATTTAACACATCATAAGAATAAATAAATCACTACAATGTAAAGTCCTGAAAATAGAAGAAGAAAGGGAACTATAGTTTTAATACTACCTCCTTCATCTGAGGGTCCAGAGTATTCAAGGGAGATAATAGTGGCGCGAGTCCTGAAGATGGGGTTTTTTGTCTTCGAATGCACTAAAAGTACCAGAATATGTAAACTAATTTAATCTTGACCGAGTAAAACTGTAATTCATGCGTATATCTGCATCGATTCTGAAACAGTTCAAGTTTAAGTAAAGCATGGTACCGGTCAATATTCATGCTGTTTCCTGCAAAATAAAGTGATATTAATATTGCTATACCTGTCATCTAGAAATTGTGATCACTTTGTCATTTGTGGCCCTACAGGTCTGAAACTTGTACAAGTACATGTTCAAGTGTTGTCTTATCTGAAAATACAATAAAAACCTTATCAATAAATAAAAAAAAAAAAAATTAAGAAAAATCTATGACACTTCCCCCATGGATTTTTGGTTAAAAGTTAAATTTGAACATATCGGTAATAAGGCAACATGAATAATAGCCAACCAGCACTGTTTGATGACAAAATCAACTACAACACTTGTTATGTTATGTCATCACATCACTTCCTAGAGAGAAAGGGTAAAATCAGGTCTAAAAAAAAATTATACATGCATGCATAATGTCAAACTTCTGTGCTCGAGTACTGGTTAATCCCAGGAAACAGTGGTTAGGTTAACTGATTGTCTGTTAACCCTCGATGGCATAAAAATGACGCTAAATATTCAATCTATCAATCTGTGCATAGCTCTTCTCTGAAAAAAAGTATGCCAAACTCAGTCATGTACAATTGGTTACCAGTTCCTGGAGATTGCTGACATCACTATAACTATAGGAACAAACATTGTGAAATAAGATTTGTGAGTGAAATCACAGACAATTCACATACTCTGTTATTATTATCATTATATAATAATCAGAAATTTGAGAAATATTTATCTAATGGAGAAAATTAACATAAATCAACAATGAAGTGGTATAACCAATCGGACTAGGAAAAAAACTACTTTAAACATGGTAAAAATGTGAATCTTGTGGATTTGCTACCAAAGGTTATAACCTGTATGAGGAAATACAGTCAGAAAAGAGAGGACCAAATGCTGCAAATATAAATTTGTCACTTCCTACTGCGTGCATGGACACACCTACTGGAAATTCAGAATCCGTTTTCTTATGACAAGTTTGCATGTGGTCCCGCCAGCTGAAAGCGGCATGCAGCGACGTAGTAATTATGTCGCTGATGCAGACGAGATGGTAGCTGAGAAGGGTTTTGCCCAAGTCAGGAAACAGTTACGTGTAGAAAATGAAGCATGTGGTCTGTTGCCACACAATGGCATTCCTGCTGCAGTTGACAGTCAATATAACAATGCTCTGCCGTCTGCGGGTGAAAGAATACCACAGCAGCCAGCCACTCAAGTGATCACAACTATGGTTGAACAATGCAGTAAGCATGAAAAAAAATCATAGGCATGACATTTGGTAACAAACTGACTTGAGGAAAGAAAAACAATATTGATGAGTCTGCTATTATAGGTGATGAAAAAAAAGAGGCACACAGGCTCATGTCTAATATCCTACAGAGTGAGCAACTGATACTTGTTGACAAACTGACGACAGACAGCAACAGTCAGGCACACAAAGGAGTGTCAATAGATAACGACGAATACTGTAAAGAAGCTTCAACTGAAGGACTAGCCGACATAACTCACCTATCAAAGAGGCTTCTTAATCGAATGAAGTCGACCCCTTTCAGTGAAGACATGTTCATGGGAATCACCAAAAAGCATCATACCTACCTTCAGGGCTGCTTTGCGCGTGATATTTGCCACAGGGTCAACTTAGAGTTTTCGAACTTACACTTGGTCTGTGATGGCAACTTGAGCAAAATGAAAAAGTACTCACCTGGTATTGTAACATCAATATTACAATGTTATTCTGGCTGCTGTGGAACAACCTGTGCACAAAATTCATTTGTGTGTTCGGGCAAGCATCCATTTAACTGGAAGATGGACTTTGTTCCAGGCAATGCCAAATATTTTGCAATGACCACTAATGACAGACTTTTGGTCAAAAATGCAATAACAGCTTTATGCCTCGGAGAGGAGAGTTTGACAAAGACACGCTTTAACAGCAACACAAATAAAATAGAAAACATAAATAGAACATGTAATGTTTCGAACCCAAAAGACACTACTAACCCGAGAAATGCCAAGGCACATAAGTTGAGGGCAGGTTTACGCATCAACGAGGGTCGAGCCAACTCTAACATGGAGAAAATGACAGCACTTGGTGTTCAAATTCCATCAATAACCAAGGCAGTCAGGGCTCTGAAAAGTGTACAGGACAGAAATGACTATCACAAGAGACAACAATCGAGGCAACAGTACAAACATGCAAGGTTTATGAGACGAGTAGCAAATTTCAATAAATATGATGAAATTCATCAAATCGAATCCTACAAAAAGGGCATGTTAGACACCTAAAACCGCCAAATTAAAACACTCGCACAATGTTTCAGAAACACTTATCATCATTATAATCCCTATATCAAGGTTTAAGTACATGCTGCAGTCCAGATATGCAAAGATAATAATATCTTACAGAAATGTCCCCATTTACCTGAAAAATTAGGCAGGTGGGGTATGAAATAATAGTCAATAATTACCTGGAAATAAGCAATCTCTGTAAATGGCATGGCCAGAGCATGTCTGTGTTGTTTTACACCTCTTCCTTTGGGAATTGATGATTGGAGGTTCCAGTGAAAGGTGGTCAAAACGAATACATAAAGAATTGTGACATAAATGAGAGGCATTTATTACACCAGGCAAACGTGGTAAATATTGCCGTGTAGTACACATAAACATAAATCTGTGAGCATGGACTCCCCCAGTATAACCATATGGATATTTAACATAGTGTCTGCCATACATAGGACAAGTTATGTCTTTCTGCTTGGTTGCAAATTCAGTCAAATCCCAAAACATGCATCCTAAATTGTTAGTGATATTTGAGGCTAGTTATTTTAGTAAACAATATCATCAAATATTTATCAAAAAATTGAAAGTCAGCATCATCAGCCATTTTGGGAGGTCTCAAATACAGACACAATCACAACAATTTGAAAAAAGTTCCAATCATGGTCATTTACCTGCTTTTCTGGAAGAAATCAGCATCACTGCATCCGCCACATGTCAGTCTGTCCGATTGTGTTCACGTCTCACACCACAATTAAATTTCCCATAGGGCTCCATTGTAACATTATTGTCAACAACTGTGAAAAATCCAAATCTGCAGCATGGGCTGGGCTGGTTCAATATCTGCAAATATAAACAAAAAAAATACATACATTGACCAGGTTGGTTTTTTTTTAAATTAAAAGTTTTTGAAGGACCTGTCAATTTCCAGAGAAATAATACGCCATCAATTCATCACCAATACCATTTGACCCATCAAATCGAAAATGTCACAGAATTGTCTAGTAACCTGGTATCAGCATCAAATTTTCAGTGGTGATTTCTTAAATATTGACCATTTAACACATCATAAGAATAAATAAATCACTGCAATGTAAATTCCTGAAAATAGAAGAAAAAGGGAACTATAGTTTTAATACTACCTCCTACCTCTGTAGGTCCGGAGTATTCAAGGGAGATAATAGTGGCGTCAGTCCTTACAGAAGCTGGCCCACCATTAATTTCACATAGACCGTAATATTAGCACAGTAGACTGTCACACTTACAGTTGTGCTCCAAACTCCATGAGAATTTCCAGAATTTATATTCAATTCAAGCAGAACACAAAAAACAGTTAAAAACATGGGCATTAACTGCTTCCAATTTCACAATTTTGCTCAAAGCGAAAGTAGGTGTCCCTATTTCACATACAGGGGTCAAATCAGCCAAATTATGCAAAATTCTTACCGTCTAATAAATAGTCCCATCTGTGTGTTATAGCTACCAGTCCACTCAATTCTGCACCATTCTCTGGGAAAATGTATTCCCTTCACAATTTCACATTGCAATAGTACCTGTCAAGTGCATTTTCACACTCACACCATCTTGAACGACCACTGTCAATTTTCTATGGAACTACTTTCGGGTACTACCATTTTGACCTCCTGGTTCCTGGTCTAAGTCCTATATGTACCAGCATTGTGATGACCTTTTTCGTGATAGTATTTAACTGAATTTTTGTTACCCAATTCTGACTCTTAGCCGAGTTGAACATGTCTACACAACCGAGAAATCTGCCCAATTTTTAACCTTTAAAACCATTTAAATCTATCAATTGTTTTTATATTAACTTTCTTGTCAGTGACATGTGTCAGCTAAAGTCTCCAGCAGGGGTTTGACTTAATGGCAGATAGATAGATATCTCCGTCAAAAACTGGTATTGACACCCTCTTTTAACTGTTTCCATCAGTCATCACCTAATATCTTGTCCTTTTCTGTATCATGTTTTGAAACTTTAATGTCGCTGTATTTCACACTACAACTTTTGCTGCTTTACACACTACCTATTTCTGAATACATTCTCCTATAATATTTTAACATTTCATCATACTGCTCTTCTATAATGTTAACTTTTATTACTTTAATAATTTCATCATTCTTACCGGACACTTTATAAAAAAAATTGACATATCATTGATAGCTTCAATGGCCTCATCAATTGTTATTTATAATTCTTGCTTTGTGCTTTCCTAATTCTGACAAAATTCTTTCATTCAATTCCTAAACCTTGTAAATGCAGCTTTCCTCCTGGACTTTCTAATCTTTAATTTTGCCATTTAAGCTTCAGTTTCATGATTTTTATCCACTGACGTTATAACTAAATGCTTTTCAGACATTGTTACTGTATCAAGTATTCTATAATCACTTTTTCTATTTTTCTGTCAATGTGTCCGAATGGCGTATGTCCGATTACCACTACAATTACATTGATTTACTGTTTTGCGTTAATTTAGTTTTAGCATTATGATTTACTACATGGTTCTATATATTAACACTTCAAACCTTGCACTGCGACCAATTAATGTTCCGATGGTGATGGGACGATGGAAGTGATCGAACAATGACGATGGAAATTACGATTACTTCTTGTTTTATTTTCTCCGAATACACGAGGACGATAAATGGTTGATGAGTTATCAAGGGAAACAACCCTGTGAACATAATATTCCAATAACAAAGGGAAGTAACCCTAAACTACACAAAATACAATATAGAATGGTCTGCTTGTCATTCCTGCATGTGTTGGCCAATGCTCTGGTCTGCTTGTCATTCCTGTATGTATTGGCCAAGGCTCAGATCTCATCGCTGTATGTTTTATCAAAGGCAATCTTTGTTCTGCACAACTTTGCATGTGTCATTCAAAAACTCTGATCTGCTTGCCTGCAATTAAAAAAAAGAGACCAGTTATGCTATTTAAAATAGCTCAAACTAAGTAACTCGGAATATTCATGAAAGAAATATTTTTAATGGAAGTTATATGGCAACCAGTTTAATGGAGTATACAAATCAAATGATGTAAATGTAGTTTATATGCATGGTAATTCCACCTTCACCCAACAGTATCTTAGTTATATAATCACAGTCAATGCATCTTATCATTCCCATTATCAGAGAAGTGAGATCCATCACTAAAGGACAAAGGTCATGACCAATTATCACAGGAAATGTGGTTTGACTGGGATTCGAGCTCACGAGCCTAGATTGATTCTGACTATAGTACCAACTGAGCTAACCATGTGCCTAACTGCTCTACATGAACCTTATGTGAAAGTAACTTTATGTTTCTTAGTTTGCTGGTATTTATTACATCAGTAATTTTTGAACATTTTATTACATCAGTAACTGTTGAACATTTTCTATCTGTTCATTATTAAATTGTACCAAACATTATATTATACTGTTATTTTATTTATAGCAAATTTAATAATTCTGAACCAGGCCATTTCTTGTACTTCCCTCAACAAAATAGGGATTTAAGTTAAACTTAGTATTATAGCCACACATGTTAAATAGAGTAAATGATATAAAATGTATGTGTATAATCAGTACATCTCCTTACCTGTATTTTCTTGTCTTATAACCAGGTAAGCAGCAATTCCACAGAAAGATATTGTGGAACCAGCTGTGTTACCACCATCACAGTCTGTTAAATATACAAAATATACAACTGTGGATTTTTTTCCAACATTAAACCTTTGTATTGAATAAAACAACAATCAAAGAAATGTATTCCTCATTATGAGCGTTTATAAGCTTTGTTTATATACTAGTATATGTGACTGATTTACAAGGTTTGGTTAAAGCTTCTTTTTTAGCAGTCATTTGTATGTAGTTATATGGAGCCGAATCATATATAACAACACAATGACAGTTTCAATCCCTGGCATGGTAATGTAATTGCTGATTCAAGCAGGAAAGCAATCAGCAACTTACAGAGATTGGTGTTCTCAAGTACCGGTTAACCAGTGGCATGGTAAATGACCATAATGATATTTTGTTAGCCTTGATGACATACCGACAACCGTCACGGAAAGAGCGGCGTGGTTAATGACCATAATAATATTATGTTAGCCTTGATGACATACCCGATAACCTTCCAGGAAAGAGCGGCATGGTTATTGACCATAATAATATTATGTTAGCCTTGATGACATACCCGATAACCTTCAAGGAAAGAGCGGCAGGGTTATTGACCATAATAATATTATGTTAGCCTTGATGACATACCCGATAACCTTCAAGGAAAGAGCGGCGTGGTTAATGACCATAATAATACTTTGTTAGCCTTGATGACATACCCGATAACCTTCCAGGAAAGAGCGGCGTGGTTATTGACCATAATAATATTATGTTAGTCTTGATGACATACCCGATAACCTTCAAGGAAAGAGCGGCGTGGTTAATGACCATAATAATATTATGTTAGCCTTGATGACATACCGACAACCTTCAAGGAAAGAGCGGTATGGTTATTGACCATAATAATATTATGTTAGCCTTGATGACATACCAATAACCTTCAAGGAAAGAGCGGCGTGGTTAATGACCATAATGATATTATGTTAGCCTTGATGACATACCGACAACCTTCAAGGAAAGAGCGGCATGGTTAATGTCCATAATGATATTATGTTAGCCTTGATGACATACCGACAACCTTCAAGGAAAGAGCGGCATGGCTAATGACCATAATTGATATTATGTTAGCCTTGATGACATACCGACAACCTTCAAGGAAAGAGCGGCATGGCTAATGACCATAACTGATATTATGTTAGCCTTGATGACATACCCGATAACCTTCCAGGAAAGAACGGCGTAGTTAACTACCATAAAGATATTATGTTAGCCTTGATGACATACCCGATAACCTTCCAGGAAAGAGCGGCATGGTTAATGTCCATAATGATATTATGTTAGCCTTGATGACATACCCTACAACCTTCAAGGAAAGAGTGGCGTGGTTAATGACCATAATAATATTATGTTAGCTTTGATGACATACCCGATAACCTTCCAGGAAAGAGGGGCGTGGTTAATGACCATAATAATATTATGTTAGCCTTGATGACATACCAGATAACCTTCAAGGAAAGAGCGGCGTGATTAATGACCATAATAATATTATGTTAGCCTTGATGACATACCCGATAACCTTCAAGGAAAGAGCGGCGTGGTTATTGACCATAATAATATTATGTTAGCCTTGATGACATACCGACAACCTTCAAGGAAAGAACGGCGTGGTTAATGACCATAATAATATTATGTTAGCCTTGATGACATACCAGATAACCTTCAAGGAAAGAGCGGCGTGGTTAATGACCATAATAATATTATGTTAGCCTTGATGACATACCCGATAACCTTCAAGGAAAGAGCGGCGTGGTTATTGACCATAATAATATTATGTTAGCCTTGATGACATACCCGATAACCTTCAAGGAAAGAGCAGCGTGGTTATTGACCATAATAATATTATGTTAGCCTTGATGACATACCCGATAACCTTCAAGGAAAGAGAGACATGGTTATTGACCATAATAATATTATGTTAGCCTTGATGACATACCAATAACCTTCAAGGAAAGAGTGGCGTGGTTAATGACCATAATGATATTATAATTTATATTAGCCTTGATGACATACCGACAACCTTCAAGGAAAGAGCGGCGTGGTTAATGACCATAATTATATTATGTTAGCCTTGATGACATACCAATAACCTTCAAGGAAAGAGCGGCATGGTTATTGACCATAATAATATTATGTTAGCCTTGATGACATACCAATAACCTTCAAGGAAAGAGCGGCGTGGTTATTGACCATAATAATATTATGTTAGCCTTGATGACATACCGACAACCTTCAAGGAAAGAGCGGCATGGTTAATGACCATAATGATATTATGTTAGCCTTGATGACATACCGACAACCTTCAAGGAGAGAGCGGCATGGTTAATGTCCATAATGATATTATGTTAGCCTTGATGACATACCGACAACCTTCAAGGAAAGAGCGGCGTAGTTAATGACCATAATAATATTATGTTAGCCTTGATGACATACCAACAACCTTCAAGGAAAGAGCGGGGTAATTAACGACCATAATGATATTATGTAAGCCTTGATGACATACCGACAACCTTCAAGGAAAGATCGGCGTGGTTATTGACCATAATGATATTATGTTAGCCTTGATGACATACCTACAACCTTCAAGGAAAGAGCGGCATGGTTAACGTCCATAATGATATTATGTTAGCCTTGATGACATACCGACAACCTTCAAGGAAAGAGCAGCATGGCTAATGACCATAATGGTATTATGTTAGCCTTGATGACATTCCGACAACCTTCAAGGAAAGAGTGGCATGGCTAATGACCATAACGATATTATGTTAGCCTTGATGACATACCCGATAACCTTCCAGGAAAGAGTGGCATCATGGTTAACTTATCATCATAATATTATGCTAGCCTTGACGACATACGGTATAACCTTGCAGGAAAAAGCGGCATCATGGTTAACCTATCATTATATTATGTTAGCCTTGACGACATAAAAAGAAGCTTAATATGTAGGTCTTTTTATTTTGTTAAATTTTTCAATAGAATGTATTTTTTATTAAATAGGACAGACAGGTTAATTTCTTATATTTTGAGTAAAACAGCAACAACATTTCCATTTTTTTCTCTTCTGTTTAGTTTCTAAATTAGCCATGAATGTTAAACTGAAATAATATCACTAAAAGGAAAACTTTCTAATTCAATATGATTTTTTATTTTCATTTGATAACCAGAAATGCATCGATGGGACACAGATTCCACTGCTTTGCAACTACATTGAAGATGGCAGCTATCACAAATTTCAGCAAGTTTGACTATCACAAGAGGTTAGAAACTGTCAGCCGATCAGTCATGAACCCCTAATTAATATGTGCCAATTCTGTCCATTGACAAATTGGACCTGGGTCTCGTTGATATAAAGCCAAATATGACATCAAAATCTGTCCATCAATAAAAATATTTAGAGGTCGGAAACCATCAGCCTATCACAGTCCAAATCACTTAATTAATATGCCCCAATTCCATCCATTGTCAAACTTGGCATAGGTCTTGTTGATATAAAGCCAAATATAAATTTGTCAAAATCAGTCCATAAATAAAGACTTTAGAGGTCAGAAACTATCAGCCAATCAGAGCCCAGAACACCTAATTAATATGCAGGGATTTTGACAGAAACCGAACCTGAGCTGTAGTTTATCACCATAAATTTTTTACCAAATATGAATAAAATCCATCCAATCCTTCAAGAGATATCGAGCGGAAACCAATTTCTTGGCATTTGTCAATAATTTAAGTCCAAAAGGGGCAAAACTCCATAAAAAATCATCAGACCAGAATTGAATACAAACTTGACCTGTATTACCTGAATGTGAAGTCACACACCAAATTTGGTTAAAATCTGTTCATTAAAACTAAAGATATAAGCCTGGAACCATTTTTTCGTACGTACGGACAGTGGTGATACTATTAATTATGCCCCCCACACTGAAAATGGCAGGGGCATAAAAATCGGTCCTGTTCTGTAGGATTAACAATGTAAATAATGTTAAAATTAGACTCTGTCTGGCCACAGTCAAAGTGATGATTGGTATTCCACTTTGTGTCTATTTGACCTGTCTGTCGCCGCTGATTATCAGTAGCATGCAGAGATGAGTGTGCTTGAGTTCTGGATAATCTTCGAGGATCCAAGGAAACAGTGGTTAGGTTAACTAGTTGTCTGGTAGCTCTCAATGGCATCAAAATGAAGTCTAATATGCAATCAATAAATTATACGTTTCAAAATGCAGGGTTTCTATTTCAGATAAACTGTTAAGACATTCTAATTACTACAAAATATTAAAGTTCAATACCGGAGTACATCAATCCTGAATCATAATGATACACTTTTTAAACAAAGCATTCCTGTGTGCCATTGTGGTTTTGATCATAGTTATGATTATGAATAATGTTTGTGCAATGGTTATCCTCTACTGTAGGTAATTATGATTATGAATAATGTTTAGTTATCCTCTACTGTAGGTAATTCGACTTATATAGAGCTTATAAATAATCAGATAAAACTTTAAAAACAAATTCAGATAATTAAAATGAAATTAGCATAGAATAATTTCTTTAATTCCTTCACATACCTCATTTGTAGTCAATTATGTCAATATACTGGCAGCAATCGTCACCACTATTCATCTGGTTGGATCCATGGTACAGCCTCTCTATATCACTACTACAATGTCAAAGTCCCTCTCCAGCACCATCACTACTCCACTGTTAAAGTTGTCCCCTCTCCAGCACCATCACATCTGGCAGGTCCCATACCTCTATCCACCTCCACAGCAGCACCCCAGTATTGGTAAACAATTGGTAAGTACACTGCAAGTAAACTACAGCACAGATTATTTTATGTGAAAAGCATACAGACAGCCACATACATCTTACTTGAAAATGATGTAGAGGCAACACAAAACAATACACTTCTACTAGAATATACTCTTGCAGCTATAATAACAGCTTCAATACTCTAAAGTTCAATACACTATTACAACAAACAATATATCCACCAGCACATCATCACAATTGACAGGACCCATGGTACAGTATCTTCACTAGTAAAGCACCATTACAGCAGGACCCATGGTACAGCATCTCTTCACCACCACAACAGCAATCCAGCATTGGTAAATGTTTGGTAAACACTGCAATGTATTAAACAAAACTACAGTACACAGATCCTTAAAATACAATACACAATAGTACAATACTTTACTGCAACATTACTGTCATAGCCACACAATACGCCTACGTTACTATATTCTAATATATATATATATATTCTATATACTAAAGTACAATAAATTACTGTCTAAACCACAATGTTCAACCATTACCTTAAACCTCAATACATCAAAATACTATACAATTAAGTACAATACCTTACTGCAACATAAATGTCAAAGCCACAATATGCCTCCATTACTATAAACTACATTACACTTAAATACAATACAATGCACTACTATCAGAACAAAGCTATTTCATTGCTATTTTAGTAAAAAAAAAAACAACCTTATTTTTTACATTAATAACACTACTATCTACATTCAATATATATAAAATACCATTGTAAAGTTCATTGAAAACAGAAATACTATAATCAAACCTCTCCAACAACTCATTACTCTCCATAACACAAAACACTACCTATCTAACCCTACATATCTCTCAACACAAACAACATTCTTCCTCAGGATCTATGGTACAGCATCTCTCCACCATTATAGCACCATCACCATTGGCAGGACCCCTGGAATAGCATCTCTCCACCACCACAGCATCATCCCCATTGGCAGGACCCATGGAACAGCATCTCTTCACCACCACAGCACCATCACCATTGGCAGTACCCATGGAACAGCATCTCCTCTCCACCACAGCGGCAAACACTGCAATGCATTAAACAAAACTACAGTACACATATATAATGTATATGAAAAACCTGTTTGATGTGAAAGTCATAGTGAAGCACTCACACAGCTCTTAATAAAATACACCACAATACAAAACACTTCTACTACAAAAATACTTTTGCAGCTAGCATTATAAACTACAATACACTAAATGCTTCTACACATCAATACTGTTAAATTATGTTATAACAAAATTTACTTTATTCTACAATACACTAAAGTACAATAAATTACTGTCTAAACCACTCAACCATTACTGTCAAAGCCATAATCGCCTCCAGCACTAAATTCTACAATACACTAAAGTACAATACATTACTGTCTAAATCACAATACTCAACCATTACCATAAACTACAATCCATTAAGATAAAAACACTTAAGTACAACACATTACTGCAACATTACTGTCAAAGCCACAATATGCCTCCATTACTACAAACTACAATACACATGAAGTATAAAACTATGCAATATACCACATACTATCAAAGTAATAATATTTCTGTTATTATATTAACTACAGATACCATGTTTCCAGCATGAACCTACACAGACCATTCAACCATTTCAGAAGACGGCACCTTGGTATAACTAAAATAACATGGAAGTAAGAGTTAAACAAATAAGACCTAATACAAATACAATGAAAAGTAGTACTACATTCAATGTACATCATACCTTTACTACAATACTACTACATTCTGTCACAATGAAATACAATAGTATAGTCCATTGAAAACAGAAATTCCATTATCAAACAGAAACCCATTGTTGCAGATTCAACACCTCATAATTATATCTTCAGTGAGTGAAGACCTATAATTATTAATGAAACATTTATCATTAAAAAAATAAGAGTATCATATGAAGAGGTGACTTGACTGTGACAAAAAGCATAGAAATCTATTCAATTATCTTAGGAATGAAAAAATCTGATACTAGAATATTTTACAAAAAAATTACAGTTAAATGATTGAGTATTAGGCAAATGATTTCATAAAATACAAGAGATTACAGACTACTACAATTACTACAGCATGATTAAAACTCCCCAGAGAAAAGGAAAGTGAACAATGGACTCTAAAATCTAAGCTTGATTATCCTACTTTATCTTTATTTTTGTAAAACTTCCCAAGACAGCAGAGAAGTTAGTATGGAGTCCATGTTTTCCATTTTAACAATCAAATAGCGACTATAAAACTTCCCCATTCTCAAAAGAGTAAATAATGATATGCAGAGAAATCTTCATTGGATAGACTCATAAAGATGAAACTGTTGACAAAGGAGCCTCAACAGCTTCACTGAAATCTGTCTAACGCGCCATTCAGACAACTCTGTTTAATTATCAGAACATACTCTTCTAAGCCTGCGACAGAATCATAGGAATCTATTTTATGATCATAGGAATGAAAAAAATCTATCTTAAGACTCATGTATTTTGAAGAAAAAAATGTTTGTCTATGGAAACAGTTCCATAAAACACAAGAACTCACTTAATATTATAAATGTCAATAAATATGGATACTAACACCATAAAAGAACCTAAAGGTAAAAACAAAGGCAATATAAAGTGACGTGGATCTCGACACTGAATGTACCATGTAAACAATAATTACCTACATGTTCTGATGAAGGTTGAAAATAGAAGAAAAAAACTATTTAGACTATTTTGCTAATAAAACAATATGTTTTAACACACTAACTGTTCCATAATAAACAAAAAAAAATCAGGAATAAAACAGCACATATTAATCTTAATAGTTTTAAAAAATGTATGATAAATGTTAAAAAATATCATACCCATAACCCTAATAATAAAATTACATAAAATGAGAGTAAGAACTACCTTGGACAATCTTGAAAAAACATAACTAATGAAAAATGATCTTACTAAAAAAAATGCTGAATTCTTAAGCATAATACCTAACCTATTTCCCAGCCACAGAAATCCCCTACAAAAACGTCAGTACGACAACCTGTCTGGACGGCGAAACACCCTACCTATCCTAGTTCTAACCTCTACAACAGAGGCCGGAACTTCCCTAACCCTAACTGGAGTGTCGCTGTATCTGAGGGGGGGGGGGGGTCGTCTAGATCTAGTAGAGCGCCTAAGGGGTGCGGGTGGTGCAGGGACTGCTTCACGGACGGGAGGAGGGTGAACAACAACAAGCTGAACTGGAGCAAGCTGAACAGGCTCGGCAAGCCTGACACGGACAGCGGCGGGAGGAGAAGCAGTCCGAGGGACAGCAACACAGGCTGTGGGGCTGACGCATACAGCCGTATGGTCAGTAGCGGACGGAGGGATACAGCGACGGACAGAGAAACACGGACCTACCGGGGTGGGGTCTGCCACAGAAACAGGAGCCCTTAAGACAACTACCTGAGATACCTCATCAGCAACTGGACGTGAATCCTCACTTGGCATGGTATGGGTACCAGTCACCTGGAAATAGAAAAAGAAAAGTTTCAATGAAATGTGTAACAATTAAATGTTTATTAATGGTTGTATAGGGGGATGTGTGTCTGAGATTACGTTGTTGTTTTTAAAGTTTACAAAAAATATTGTTTGCTAATTGTTTAACGAGAAAATACACATTTCAATTACCTTAAAAAAATTTTTTTAAAAATTTGACCACAACCATTTATTAGGGGTAAACATTTGTATGGGGAAAATACAGTATAAACAAATTTTGACTGACCCTGATGCAGATGACGAGAGGTTTGAAAAATCTCAATTCTAAGCCTTTTGGGGACCCTCATGAGCCCAACACTTATGTCAAGTCTTATAGAACCAAATCCAATTTGCTATATTAACAGGCAATACTTATCTCAAATTTAAAACTATTTGTAGTCCAGTTAATAATGTCAAAGACTGGGTCTCAGACTATATCTGTTTTTCACAGACTGCACAGGGAACCTACAGTGTTTTTTTTCACCATTTTGGGAAGATGACCGGTACTCTTGGAATTGGGAATTTTAGCGGCATTTTCATTAACATTGGGAATTTTTTTTTGCATTAAATATATTTATATATTGATAAAAAGTGTACACTTGCTTATCAGGCCATTTAATTAAATAATCAATGTCATACTAAATTCAGAATGGGGAAAAAATTCTTTATTTTATCAAGGAAGTATGGCAAGTTTCAATTTACATTTTTGAAGCTTTCATTTGGGAATTTTTACCATTCAATTGGGACAAAAAGATACTATTTGCCATTGGGAATATGACCCAATAACGGCTACAAAAATGGCCGAAAAAAAACACTGACCTATACAAGTCTCCCATTCCTTTGATTTGTATAAATATCAAATCCTCACTCATAGGAATAATTGACATCAGTAAGTAAACGTCTCACCATATCTTTTTTTTTTAAATCCCAATTTTATATGTTTTAAAACGCCACCTCATTGAAATTCAATCCCCTTATCAGACCAAGTCTTCATCCTAGTCATGTGCAAACACTATGGAACATTTGAAAGAGATCCAAATATAAATGAAGGAATTACAGTCTGGGCGGTAGCAGCAGACTGCATAACAGAAGGACAGACATGAGTAAAACCAGTATACCCTCCTCTAATTTTGATTTATGGACTAGTATACTAAAAGTAATAAATGGGGATAATCAAAACATGAAGCAAGGTAAAAGTTATGGTTCTTAGACAATGCACTCCCCCATAATGTCCTCTGTCTTTGTAGGCAGTTTGAATAAATTCATTTCGGCACTTTTAGAGTAATGCCCACGACAAATAAATTTAATAAATGGTGGTAATTCAAAAGTAAACTAAGTAGTCAGTGTTAATAGTTCTTGTATATTGCACTTCCTCTCAATGTACTCAGAAATTGTGTAAAGATTCAACAAAATCCTTTGAATAGTTTTTGAGTTATGCTCCGGACAAAAGTGTAAATTATTAAAGGGAGATAATTAAATCAAAGGACTCAAGGTCCTGAGAGGCACAATTTGTTTATTTGTTTGAATATTTAGAGTCATTGCTATGCCATTTAGGCCTAAAAGACTATCAGCCCAACTTCTCTTTCCTGGGGTCTTGGAAGGTTAACCAGTGCTGGAGTACACGACCTCAGCAAGAAACGGATAACATTCACACTTGAATCAGCAGTGCGAGATGTAACAGTGAGACTGTTACTGTTAGAAACACATGTTACAAGAAATGGGATTGGCAAAATGATCTTGAACTAAAGATATTGAGGTTTGAAGGAAAATTTCTCGTAGATTTGTCTTTTTTTTGCTTAAAACAAATTCTACAATTTGTTTACAAATTAAACCGTTTCAAGTGGTGATTTTTATCCTATATTTGTTAAATTAGATACTGAGAAAGCCCTTGACGAATGCATTATTTTCTTTACTTGTAAAATGCTCTTAATAATGCACTAGGATTTAAATTCGATCAATGAAAGAGGCGATCTTCCAGATAACCTACAACTTTTATTACATACTTTTAAATGAACTGATCGAAATTTATACAACATAGGGCCTATTGCAGCATATTACAGAACCTCTCTGTATTAATTTTAACACAGAAAATTTAGCCCCTCAAAAAATAAGCAATGTAGAGTTATGGTTCATACACTGCCCTTCCTCTCAGTGTCCTGTCATTGCGTGAATATCCAGTGAAATCACTGAAACAGCTTTGTGGTAATGCTCCGGACTCGAATGTTAAAGATAGACACACACAGATGGATGGACGGACAGGGACCATAACCGTATCACCCTATGCCTTTGGTAACGGAGTAATGAAAGAATGAATAAATGAACAAATGAGTGAATGAACAAATGAAGAATGATTGAATGTGATTGGATAATGATCGATTGTTTGAAAAGATAACAAATAAATGTATGAATGAATGAACGACAAACCTCCTAAAAATGTAATTAAATTAACAATGTAGGGTAATAAGCAAAACAGAAACAATTAACTTGGGGGTATTGAATATTAAGGTTCATATCAACAGTTATTTATTGAATGACAATGCCAGGTACTTGATGAAGCATGGTGGTAAAATGTTTTATGTGATATTGAATAATTTCCAAGATGCAAAAAAAACAGTTCAATGCTCTTGATCACACCTGTAGATCCATGGAGAAATAATTGACTTGACCCTGTTCACCCATTAATTGCCCAAGTTCACATTCACTACAAGTTTGTTTGTGTAATATTACCTCTGTAAAGGTCACAATAACCTGAAAAGCAAGAATTGTACACATTTGACAACAATGGCCAGCACATGTTCGTGTAATGCTCATGTGTTTTGATATTCTGAGTTTGAATGAAGAATACCAAATGTTCCTAAGTCCCCACCCCCCTTGCTAAATACTGCATGTACATTTGTGATACATACTATCAGTAGTGATGGCTGTAAAATATGTTTCTTTGTTATCATTTCCTTTTTTAGACCACATTTTAATTATTATGTAATAGATGTTACTTAAGTCCATGTTGTTTGTAAATCTTTCATGTATATTTATATGAACATATCAATTAGCGAGCATTAAATTGACATGACCAACTTCATTAATTACTTGTTTATTTGTTCTTTCATTCATTGTTCTATTTCATGGGTTGATGGGATAAGACCATGGGTTGATGGGATAGGCCCATAGGTTGATGGGATAAACCCATAGGTTTATGGGATAGACCCATGGGTTGATGGGATAGGCCCATGGGTTGATGGGATAGACCCATGGGTTGATCACCTCTGCCAGGCCTGAGAATCATGTTTTGTTTTGCTGAGCAAGACCTGATTAACAGACAATGCAAAATAACAAATTTAAACATAGTAATATTGATTGCACAATTCGTGTTGCAATAACTTTCAAATGAGCTTAGATTGAGTAATTGAAAATAAGGCTAACAGAAACGGTTAAAAACTATTGATCGATTGGTTGTTTAGCATCATTTTATGCTATCAATAGCTAACAAAGCTCAGTTATAACTTGACCTTTACCACTATCCTGGAAAGTTAACCAGTACACAAGCACACCCATCTCCGTAAATAACTGATAACTTTCTCACTTGAATAAGTAATGAGAAATGAATGACAACGAGATTGCCTTACAGGTTTTCAAACTCACAACCTTGGACTGCTGACAGAATTGCACAAATTGCAGTAATTTGAACAAATGACTGATGGAAGAAACAGAGACCGGATTTAGGTGGTTTTTTTTACTTATGTTTACTTAAGATCAAATTGAAAAATAGTAATTTATTAAACATAAAATTTTAAGACAGCTAGTATACTTGCTTTAAATAGGGTATAGCACCATTGTCAACACATTTCAGATGGTGCTAGCTCAGTTTAATATCTTCAGATGGCTATATGGATGGGAAGTTTTGAGGCAGGAGTTAAATTAATTTTGGGATTGCAGTTTTACCCCCTAAACATCATTTTTGTTGTACATAACTGGCATCTTAATTTACAAAAATAATGTTTTTATGGGTCACTTGAGCCAGAGTCATTTTGGTGGGTGCAAACTTGAGAATTTACAAAGCTACTATCACAAACAGGTCACACAACACCAATGCAATGCCCATATACAACAACAACAGCAGACAGGAATTATATACTAAACAAAGGTTCTCAGCAGGGGTTTGACTAAATGGCAGATAAATGATTGATTGATTGATTGATTGAATATTTAGCATCATTTTTATGCCATCGAGGGCTAATAGACGATCAGTTAACCTAACCAATGTTTCCTGGGACTAACCACTCCATCTCCGCAAGTACTTGATAACTTTCCCACTTGAATCAGAGGCAGATTAATGAACCTGGAACCTTGATACCAGTAGCCTTATAGCATTTTGTTATATCACATACTCGTATTTAATTACTCGACTGTTTTTAAATGCACTGTAAGCGATCCTGTTAAATTAGTGTCATACATAGTGGAAAGTTCCCTCAACTTTTTAAAAATGCAAACGTAATTCCAATACACAAAAAGGAAGATAAATATGAGGCAACTAAATACAGTCCTTAGTAGGAAATGCCAAGTCTGAATTTGCCCCTATTTCTCATGGAGTTCCCCAAGGTTCCATATTTGGTCCATTACTTTTCATTTTATACATTACTGATCTCACATTACATATAAAAACAGTGAAACTGATATGTATGCAGATGACTCAACATTCTGCACTTCAGTAAAAACTGTTGGAGAAATTCAGCAGAGATTACAGACTGACTGGATTTCTATAAATTCCGGTAAATGATGTTCAAGAAATTTGATGTATATCAATTACAAAAAATTAAGTGTATAGCAATATGAACAAGACAAAAACTATCTGTTCATAAGGACTGCCTTACTCTTGTCATAAATATACATCTAAAATATCTAAGGACTTGAATTTTCAGAAACTTTTTTTTAAATTGTTTTCTTAAAAATTAATGTGCTCATAAGCTCTGTAGCAGGGGCATTTGTGGTATAATCAACCGGGTTCAAGAATTCTTCCAAGATCCAAGTTTGGTGAAGATTCAATAAAAAATGAAGTTGCTATCGCGTTTACACGAAGGTCAACGGACAGACGATGGAAAATTTACCATGACATAAGCCCTTCTGGCCTTTGGCCAGTAAAACTAAAACCCTAGAAAATGACCCCACCACAGCAATCATCAAACTGAGAATGTATGGGTTTTGGTACACAGCAAGGCTTGCTAGCATATACCTCTTGACCACCTTCTGAATTTATAGAATATATGGTTGTGCCTGTATTCAGTAGGTGTTTGTGAAAGTGTGTTACAACTACATCTTTCTAGATATATTGTGGAACATGATTGATGGCTTGTCAAATCAAAACCCGACTTTAAAACAAAATCAAAACTCAGATAAATTATCCAGTCACTCTCAAATAATTCTGAACCACTTTTTCGGGGATTTAAACCGGGGATTTAAGGTTTTTTCCAGGGCTTTATTGGTTTTATTGTATTTTTAACTGTTCTTAAATTTGCTTTTTTATCTTTTATAAATGCCACCACCTTGTAAAATGTCATGCCCCCAGGGGCGTTAATAAGGGAATATACCGTATATTCAACTGTTTTAATCAGATGGTATATTTTTGACTTCCTGCCTACACAGAGCTCACAAAAAGTGACACATGGTAGTTTGAAAAGTTTTCACACTACATAACTATACAATTATATTCCATGATGCAAATAAGATAAAGAAATGAGCATGTACCAACTTTATGAAATACATCACCAGCTAAATTAATTTTCACAATGATATCAGTATCTTGCATGTACACCTGACTGCAGGGATTCAATCTCATTTCTGCAAGGATCTTTGGACCAAAGAAGCAATGGGTCAGAGTATTTGAATTAATACAAAAAAAAATATAAAAAAAAATGGGTGAGGATGGGTGTGGGTATAGGGGTGAGAGTCTTTGGGTCGGTAACAAATTTGAAATGGGGCAGAGTATTTGATTTAATACAAAAATAAAATAAAGAAAAAAATGGCTGGGGATGGGGATGGGGATGTAGGGGTGGGTGGGGATAGAGGTGAGGGTCTTTGGGTCGGTAACAAAGTTGAAATGGGGTAGAATATTTGATTTTAAAGGGATGATATCAGGATAAAAGTGCTATAAATGTCTGAAAAAAATAATTTAAAAATAGATAAAGGGTATATCATTAACATTAATATATAAAATCCAAAGGGTTTGGTAAGTCAAATTCATCAAAACGTGACATATTCGATTATTATTAATTTCATTTTTATTTTGAATGGGGTTTAACACCATTTCTTTAGGTTATATATGGCATATCCAGTTTTACTGGTGGAAGAAGACCTCAGACAGTAGAACCACCATCCTTCCACAAATAACAGGAAACTTTCTCACATAAAGTTTTTGGAGTGAGCAGGACTCAAACCTACAACCTTAGCAGTGAGATGTAAGTGATCTTTAGATGGCGCCTTAGACCACTCTGACACGGAGAACCCTTAATCGATTAATTCATTTGAGTGCAAAACTTGAAACGAAATCCCCATTCTAAAGATAGACACCACTTGATTACCTTTACATCGTCATTTGGACACTTTCTAAGATAAAATTAATTGTATTACCGGTACGTGTAAACCTGTATATATATATAATGGATCATATTGAACTCAAAATGTAAGCACGTGACTCATTTAATACGGGCCCGATTAGCTCAGTCGGTTACGCGTCTGACTATCAATCCAGGGGTTGTGAGTTCGAATCCCCCGCCCGGCAACAGTCTCCGTGATGATTGATATACGACATTGTGTCTCATTATCATTCGTCTTTCACCACTGATTCAAGTGGGAAAGTTATCGGTTACTTGCGGAGACGGGGTGTGCTCGAGTACTGGTTAATCCCAGGAAACAGTGGTTAGGTTAACTGATCGTCTGTTAGCCCTCGATGGCATAAAAATGACGCTAAATATTCAATCAATCAATCAATCATTTAATACGTTACAAAATATGTTGCAATTTTAAGTGGGAAATCTATTTTAGTCTAACCTAGGCACGTAGCCCAAGTTAGGAAAATCCCTTTTCAATATCATATTGTTGCATGTTTTAAATAGATATATAGGGTCTTTGGGTTTGTAACAAAGTTGAAATGGGGCAGAGTATTTGATTTAATATAAATCAAAATTAAAAATAAATAAAATAATGGGTGGTGAGGGCGTTGGGTGGGAGGGGGTATAAGGGGTGAGCGTCATTTTTATGTCATCGAGGGCTAACAGATGATCAGTTAACCTAACCACTGTTTCCTGGGATTCACCAGTACTCGAACACACCTCATCTCCATAAGTAACTTATAACTTTCCCACTTAAATCAGCAGTGAGAGACGAATGATAATGAGTCACAATGTCATATATCAATTATCACTGAGACTGTTGCCACTCATGGATTCAAACTCACGACCCCTGGATCGATTCTGACACGTAACCCACTGAGCTAATGGGCCTGGCTCACACAAAGTTGAAATGAGGCAGAGTATTTGATTTTATACAAAAAAAAAAAAAAAAAAAAAATGAGTGGAGATTTGTGTTGTGTGTGTGTGTGTGTGTGTGTCGGGGGAGGGGGGGGGAGGGGGGGGGGGGTTAACATGATATTCTAGCACTTGTTACTAGCAGTGATTTCAATTTGATCGCAACACCAATCACAGTTGTTTACAAAGTAAGTCAATGTGAACATCATGAATAAAAATAGTCTGCAAACTTGATGTTGTACTTATGAAAGTATTAAAAGTACTTGGTTTAATAGTAGTACTAGATATTCCCTTTTCTAAATGTATGATATGATCACTGTATCATCAATGACTGATCAGTTGTTTAATTTCTTATATTCAGACACCTGAAGCTGATGCTGACACAAACACAGGACAAAAACCAGATTTACAGTTGGAATATGCAGACCAAGGATATCAGCTTGAACCAATCACACATGATGTTGAACCAGAAGCTGGCCCATCACAAGATCAAATAGAACTTGTGGTAGAACTGGTGACGTACATACAATGCGTCTGATTTTCATTTGTTTCAAAAAAATTATATCTATAAAAATATTTGTTTTTTTTTAATATTTTCATCTCCTATATATATTACACATACATGTGACTTCATGTGCAATCTGAATCATAAATATTATTGATTAATGTTAAAGTTCATTAACCGAAATTATTCTCTTACTATTACAGGGTCAGTGTTCTTATAATTTTTCACATGTGACTGGAAAGGCTGAGGACAGTGACAGTGACTATGGATCCGATTATGATGGTGATGAAGATGAAATGGAACTATCTGAAGATGTTGCAAAAAACTTACTCCAATTCTTTGAAACAAATTGTGATTAAATGATAAAATAAAGAAAATATATATTGTAAAGTCTTCTTTTTTTATCGGACTATAAAAAATGAATTCGGGCTATACATTTTTGGAAAGTCTATAGCCCAAAGGGGCTATAGTCCTGAATTTTTTTTCGCACAGACTGAGTTTAGTCACCAAAAAATTAATAGTTTGTTCAGAAACAGAGAAAAAGCTGACATAAACATAAAACTTTAACCTAACCCGAGCTAAACAAAAAACCTTAACCCAAGGTTTTAGAGCCCAAAGTTGTTAAGGTTTTAGAGCCGAAAGTATGTAAATTTAGGTTTTTAAAGTAAGCTCTATATATTGTGTGTTTAACATGATATGAATGTGGTTATGAAGTTTAGTCACCGTAACATGAGTTGTTTGTTCAGAAACAGAGAAATGGCTGAGCTAAACATAAAACTTTAACCAGCGGACGATAACAACAATGACGCCGACACCGCCAGTTCTACTCATGTTTTGTTCTTAGAAATAATATTACTACCTTCGACTCGATACCCTCTCGTCATTTCTCGTTAAATGGGAATGAAATTGGAATGAAATTCGAACTTGCGTTTCTGTATTGAAACTAGTTTTATTCTATAATTGCATTCACTAGTGAGCTTGGAGCTCATCAGACGACACTCTAGTATCAATCTGATCACCTCAGCCTTTATGCTACACAATAGACCTCTGACATAATAAGGTTCCATTTTGGAACTACTTTCTGTCACATGATAGAAGAAAATGGCAGCCCCCTTATTCCACCTTTGTGGAAGTTGTGCCAAAGAATTTTATTTACTGTCTGGGAGGAAGAAATTTCCGTATAAACATGACCCATGTCGAGTGTATAAATAAAACAAATCGATATAATAGTATCATATATTCAACTTAATGACGGATACATAATTTGTTACTTTCACTTGGATGAACAAAGACTTGTAACACAGGCGAATAGCATTGGTATATACAGTATTCTAGAGCTATACACGAGGTGTATTATACGGAGGATACCAAAATTACCCGATGTGTCACGATTGACTGTAGTATATAATAGTCTTCTGATCTAGATTTCTCCTAGCATCCTATTTGTCTACTTATAAGCAGGGAGCTTAACTAAATCATGATAGAAAATGATACTATGAAACTTAACAATAAATACTTTACCCCACCCACTATTTTAAACATATAGGTGATGTAAATGATATTTATATTTGCACTTTTACAAAAAAAACATTTACATACATTCAGTTCCAATTATTGTAAATGTATCAAATATTTATAAAATTACAAAAATCTAGAGCTGACGTCATACATAAATCGATCTATCTTGAATTCTTAACAGAAAAATATTTGGATGTTCCAAATTGGCGCCATCTTGATCAAGGGGAGATAACAATTACAGTTTAACAATTCCTTTGTGAGGGAAACGGACTATTACCAAATTTGTCTATTTTTTAACATTTGGGGAAAGCAGTAGAATTTATCTACCAGCGGTAGGATCACATGTATGACTTTTTTTATATGTATTGGGGGCGGATCTAGGATTCAAAATTAGAGGGGGTCAATCAAAAGGGTTAATCATTTGGTAAATAAACTTAGATATGTAATCTTAGATGATTTAAAATGTTTTGATCGCAGAAAAAGATCTTGAATTAAAGATATTGCAGTTTGAAGTAAAATTTCTCGTAATTTGTTGTTATTTTAGGTGCAGTATACAAATTTTGAAATCATAAGTTCTTCCAACGATTTTAAATACAAATTGCTGGGAATGATATTGTTTTGATGAGAATTTCATTCTGCATTATAGGAATTTTTATTTGTGTTCCTGAGATGAATGGAAGTGGAGATAGCTGATATGTTGCATGCGCGAGCGTTCACAAAATATTAATCAGTTGCCTTTCCTGCTCTATATAATTCCATAGCTATACTCAGCGACTATGAAATTGTATTCCAATCGTGTCCTCTCAGAAGAAACTGCATCAAAGTATATTTAACAATTGGATTGCTGAAAATCTCCTCTCAGGAAAGAGTCAGCTTAGCCAAATATGACCCTGGTGACAGAATCAGCTAGCTATGTTGAACAGCTAGCTGTATTATTTCTGTCATCAGAGGAGTTTTAGTGTGGGTCGCACATAAACTGTATATCATTATGGAGCCTTTGTAGATCTTTTTTATGTGTGTCTCAATAGCTAAATAATAAAAAAGTTGCCCATCCACGCCTCTTTAATCAGGTTGAGTTGGGACTATTATATATATAATTATGTGATGCTTACTATTGCCCAACCAGTAACATTATACCGACTGTGGGCTGACATAACATATAACTACCCAAGTGCCGAGTGTATGGAAGGATTTATATCAATACAAAAACACTGGTAATGCCTTTCATTCCAATTTGTGACTATTGAATACTTCAGGGCTTGAAATTTCTAATAAGAACTACTTGTCCTCCCATTTTAATTTATTTTCAAATGCTTAAAATCATCAAAGAAACATTAAGGTCAATTTCTTAAATCTTACTCGTCCTGACTAGATGTTGACTCGTCATGGTGAGCAGACGAGTGAAATTTTCCAGCCCTGTACATGCGATTTTTGTTGTTGTCAATGGTGCATCTACTGGCGCACTCCACCCTTAAATTCCTATGTTTTATTAAAATCCACTGTTTTTCTGATGAAAAGCATGTGTGCCTGTTCATATTTTGGGTTGTGCCCCCTCACTAAGTGTGCCCCCCTCAACTGAAAACCTAGATATGTTCCCTGGTTGTAGTGTGTGTATTTTTATAGTTTTGTTGGTGGGTTGTTTGTCTGCACTGGTCATTAATTTTCCAAATATAAACTGGGCACATACGTTACCCCATCCCCTGCATCCCCTGGTGATGACAGTAGATCTGCCCCTGGTTGTAGTGTGTGTGTGTGTGTGTGTTTTAATGTGTTTGTCAGTGGGTTGTTTGTGTGCACTGGTCATTAACTTGCCAAATACAAACTGGGCACATACTACGGTACCCCACCACATGGAACCCCTAGTGATGACAGTAGATCTGTCTCTGGTTTTATTGTGTGTTTTAATGGATTTGTTGGTGTGTTGTTTGTGTGCACTGGTCATTAACTTGCCAATAAGCTGGATACATAAAATGGCACCCCACTCCCGGATCCCCTAGTGATGACAGTGATTGGCTGTGCAAAAGTCTAACTAGATGACTCTGAACAGGTGTTTTAATAGTGCCAGGAATTTTAAAGCAGGTTAAAACACGTATGTACGAACCAGATATATGGAGTATCCCTCCCCACCCCAGTCTCCCTGACCTAGCTACGCCTCTGAAAACGGCGGCATATGTACGAACCAAGATATATGGAGTGTCCCTCTCCCACCCAGTCTCCCTGACATAGCTACGCCTCTGAAAACGGCGGCATATATACGAACCAGGATATATAGCGTATCCCCCACCCCATTTTCCCTGACCCAGCTACGCCTCTGAAAACGGCGGCATATGTACGAACCAGGATATATGGAGTGTCCCTCCCCCACCCCAGTCTCCATTTTCAAACCGACCCGGCTACGCCCCTGCTGAACACAAACATCTATCATAGCTGAAGGTGCATTTTTTTCAAGCCATTCCTAGCTCGTTCTACAAAATGAAATTGAATGCAAATATACTAAATATGAATCGTGTTGTTTAAAGAAAACTTTTGCTGGCCATTTCCCGCCATTTTTCTCGCAAACACGGAACCTTCGTGTTCCGGTTTCACATGTATAATTTTAAAGATTTGCCTATTTGAGTTGTTCCATTCGATGTAACAAATGCAAACTGACTAAATGTACATAGATCTACACGCTGAGAAGTCTTCCAAATGCTGACGTCACTACATCTACAAAACTGCTGACGAAACTACGGATACCCATAACTAATATGCACTAATACACACGAAATCACTTAGAAAATAGAAGTTTGGAAGTTAAATAAATCAAACCAGGATCACTGTAGAAATTTACTTAACTTGGTCAGACGCGCGAACGAATGAGGGCGTTAACAGGTCTCACACCAATTTATAAACTCTGGTTGGCACGTGATCACTCAAATTGCAATATCACGGGGGTAGATCCAGTACGCGTTCTTCGCAACCGTAAGAAAATGTGTTTTTACTTTAGCGTCTCTTAGTGTACAGTTGTTGATTTTTGCTCTTTATTATGTAGTAAATCTAGATAAACTATGTTTGCACGCCTGACATTAATAGGGAGACACAAATGAAAGAAGTGAAACTTATGTTTTACTGTTTGTCAACCTCTGCACTACGAAAATATGGTCGGAGAAAAGTTGGGTCGCGTAGCATATTTATTTTTAAAGAGATTTTTTTTGTGTCCAGTGTGTACACTGCTGACAAAATAAAAAAGAGGAACAAGTTTATAACGTTTGCTGATATATCCAAATCTGCTTGTTGTTCAGTGTAATATCAAGACTCCTTCAGACTATGAGTCTTTGATAAATGTGTTCTGGGTTATAGTGTTCCACCAGTGCTTTCCAAATTGGAAAATGTTTTTCTTGGAATCCGTGTGATCAAAACTGACGCACGTGTACGACGAGTTGTTTTCATATATTCAAGATCAATTCTTTGATAGTATGATACTCGAAGTATTTGGCACTGGATACAAATAGTCTAAATGCTTGAACTCAGCAAGATAAATATAGATCGGCCGATTTATTTTAATTTTCAATTACCAAATATATGGTGATCTACTTTATCACCAAGAAATAAGTCAGTGTTCTTTTTATGTTTGTCATAATTTTGATTGTTGATTGTCATTTTAAACTCGTGGAATTTTTCTGTTAAATATGCACAGGTAGATTGATACGACCTGAGCAAAACAAAAAGTCAACAATATCTAAGTAACGCAGAAAACAATGTTTTGTAGCTTTATACCATGATACATAATAGTATGTCAGTCATGTGCATTTAGCTGCAATGTGTGTTTTCATCGAATATACACATGTGAATATATACGACCTGAACAAAGCAAGATCACGCACTGTAGTGACAGCGCATCGGCTGTAAATTAAGTATCGCAGAATTATTTTTTATAGCTTTATAAATATTATTAATACATAGTATGCCGGCTCTGTGCATTTAGCTGTAAACAAACAAGTAAATGTATGGACTTATCGAATATGCGCATGGATTTATACGATTATCGCGTATATAGTGTTTACGACACATTTGATGTAAACGACTGAAATGTTCCGAGCTTTATATATTGTGTATGTCTTGTGTTTGAAGTTGTAAAGAAATTTGTAAATGTATTTTTTTATCAATTGACATGGTACCGTAATGTGGTCATATGAATGAATGGCATATTGCCTATAATATAAGCTAAAAAATAAGTACCAAACTATTGACGGATGCAGTATCATTTTATTAAAAATTTCCCGGATGCCGTAAAATGGTCTGGCGAATGCCGTTCATTTGGTTTTGAACATTAAGAGGTAAAAATGACATCGTTCCATAAAACAAATACTAATGCAACATATTTATTAATTAAGTTTGCATCTGGCATTTAGATCTATTTTGGTTGATTGTTTTATCGTATGTTTTATGCAAGTTTCTATAAAAAAACGCGTACAGGCACATACCCAGTGAACATGGACCGTTCGCCATGCACAGGGACGAATCTATTCATTCCAGGATTTCAGTTTAGAGGGGCGAACTTAGGGGGCGTAACGCAAAATCTGAACAGACACACATGTTTTTCAGTTAAATTATATAGTGAATTTTAGTATAACATAAGAGTTATGTGTGAAAGGGGTGGTGAGGAGAGCGGGGTTGGGGGAGGGGATAGCCTCGATTTTTTTAAAGCGTAAGTCTGCCATCGGTGCATACGAGCAAAAGAATACCAGCACATTTTGCTCTAAACAAAAACCCTTGGTAGCCTCTCAATATTGACAGCGAGTAAGAAATTCGTTACGTAATAACACGTGCGACAGTAACAACTACTAACAAGTGTAAATACACTCGGAACACCTTGGCTATTACTACGTAATAACCTCGGAAATAATACGGGGGCCGCCATATTGCTGTGACCCGGCCTTTCTGTCGAGTACCAGACTAACACATGGCCGGACTACATTCAAAATGGAGACTATCAACCTGAAAACGTGCTCATTATGTTTGCTAAAGAATAGAGACATGTATAATGTTATTGGTAGAAAAAGCTTTGAAATAAAGCCTGCACGTCGAAAAGTCAGCCATTTTTGTTTACGATAATAATGGGAAGTAACTTGCCGGGGCAAATTACCAATTGGTGTATTCCTACAATTATTTACGAGGTCTAATACCGAAGGATGACGGAATTTGCCGAGTATCTACGATTGGTGTAAATATTATACATGCGAGGATGAATCTTGAAGAAAAAGTAACACAGTCAAACTACTAGTATATCATTTTGTATACAGTAGAATCTACTTTTTTTGTCGCACTATTTGCGAAAAGCGAGAGAGACTAATTTGAGTCTGTCTGTCTGTCTGCCTGCCCGCCCGCCCGCCCGCCCGCCCGCATGTCCGTCCGTCCGTCCGTCCGTCCGTTCGTCCGCCCGCCTGTCTGTCTGTCTGCCTTTCTGTCTGTAATAGCTTAAGAATACCTAAATCAAATAGTTTAATATGTTCTTACAATGTCTATTACGACAAAACATAGGCTGATGGCGATTTTAGGGGTTGGCACTTTTGTCGTTGTAGAGTTGTGCCTCTTTAATTTGTGAAAAATCGTGTGATTTTTTGGTTTCCGTGCAATAGCTTATGAATGCCAGAATTTTTTTTCCAAATCTTAATACAATGTTATAATTACAAAATTTTAATTGTGAAGTATGATATCAAGAGTTAGAAAATATCGCGTGCTTGTGTCAATGTATACAATATTATCTCATTTTTTATCAGAGTTTCATTCTGTTTTCAGTTTTGAATTCCTTGTAAAAAAAATCGTCAAATATGGATTGTTCTCATTTTTGTCTTATCCTTATCGCTAGAGAATTACTGGAAATCGAAATGGGGTAACTCAGAAATTTTCATCAACACTTTTATAGCTTTTTCCTCTGCAACAGTTACAAAGTTCAAAATTTGGATATATGATACTTTGCTGGTGCTTTATGAAAAATGGGCTACTGTAACCTACTTATACAGAGAAAGTTGAATAAACCTCTTTCATTTTATCGCAAAGAGGGGGATATAAACTTACTTGTTTAGTTTTATTATATTTTATTGCAAACAGTAAAAACAACTTTTAAATACATTCATTCAACATATACACACATTGCACAATCTATGATATGGAAAGTATAAACTTATATACAAATGGGCTGGGCCACAAGTCATACCAACTTAATTTCGGCCCGTCCCGAAAATGGCAACTTAACATCATAAAAAAGTAATGCAAAGTTAAATTAGAAATAACTATGTCCTCGTTGGTGTCTTATAATATGATCAGTTATTGATACTTATTGTTAGACATGCAGTTATTTGGGTTGGGTGGAAAAATAACGGAGAAAAACAAGGTAAATAACACATCAAATCACAAAAAGGCGATTATCACTTTTCTACTAACAGAAACATCGCGATTGATTATATTTAGGGGTTTTGCCGTCATGGATGTATAATATACGTTCGATACAGATTTATTGCAGACATCAATATTTAAAAAAAAAATAAATAAATAAAAAAATAAAACCAATAAAGATAACAACGATATATAATATTAGTGACGGATGCCATAACTTTTCTTATTGTGTTTATGAGCCCCTTATCCAAAGGTCGTAATACGCACACTACCACGGAAGTAGTCATATGTGTACTTCCAAACAATATCTGAACATGAGAAAAAACAAGCAGTTATAGCAGTTTCTGATAACTTAGTATAATTCACTGTGGGCATTTAATAGTTTATCTATAATCTTTTCCGGGGTAGGAACCCGTAGCCCCAGGAGCAGTATACAACCCTTCCCACACTGGTGTAATTAACAGCCATCTCCCCTAAAACTTACTAGAATGCAGTATTTGCTTATTTAAATATCAAAATGTTCGGGGAGAGGTTCCCGTATCCCCATCATCATCAGGCTTTCCCCTGTGGGAAACAATGAACCAGAATGCAATTTTGGCACTAAGATAAGAAAAAAAAAGAGCCACACCCCCTCCCCTCAGAACTATATTTTTCATATTAATATCTAAATTCGGATGTAATTCATACCATTCGAATACAAAATAGAAGGACTGACAGGATCTGAAAAAATCCACCAAAAGGCTACGTCCTAGATCTTTTTCTGAACACAAACGTACACGAATGCAGCATTCGGGGTTCCAGATAGTTTTCCGGGGTGACCCCCTCCCCCTACCCCACATACTAGGGAAATCACCCACCCACCTTGCTCCCATTGCATGAGGTACCAGGTTTAAAACCTATTGGAAGTTCGTATTTTAATACATCTTGTATTTTTTTTCTTCATAAGAACATCGTAAAATCTCTATATAACGCAGCATTTGGTATTAAAGACATCAAAATGTCAGTCCAGGGGATACCCCCGCCCCAGCGGGAAGGGGACGATACATTCTCATATACTCTCTCCTCAGGTTGCTCCACCCTCTCCACCAATAATTGAAAAGCTCCTACGCCCATGAATCCATATACAAATAAAATACCTTAGTGAATTTATAGAAGGATTTTCAATTAAATTAAACAAGCAAAGAAATGTGACGAATATTACTAGCTCAATAGACAATATAGATAATACTTTGATGTGCGAGTTATTTCCCTTAGTTAGTTTGACGCCATTTGCAAAGACGCTTGTTACCAACTGATAGTCTGAAGAGGTGAAAACGTAGCTGGACACACGTTATTCATATTTCTGCCGTTTAACAACATCTTCAAGATTGCTGTGTACCCTTTCATTTTCTTTACTTGACCAAGCACCACGTTATAGGCAACATCTGCATCTACATTCTCTCTCTCTCCGCCTATTCATCTGCATAGTGGTATATGAGGGACATTCAGTAGATTATGTTATATTGGTAATAACATGCAAACAACAAATAATATCTTGATAATATTAAGTTTATACTTTCAAAGTAAACACCTTGAACAGAAATGAACTTTTCCAATCTTTTAACCACTTCCAGGTTATGTCCTCATAGTCTGTTTTGTGTTAGTCTCATTTAAGTGCCGTGAGGTTAGCCCCTTTGACAATTAACTAAAAAAGTATAAAAATTGTTCGAAAACCTGCTTTGATCAGGTGAAATATCACATTTCTGTTGGCGATGCAAGACCCTGGTCCGTCTTTGTTGGCCATAATTTGCTGCCATCCTTTCTATGGGGCTTGAAATTGTTCAATTTTTACATAATACCAGACTCAGCAGATGGTCAGCATCATCGGATCCTGGGATAACTTTGGTTCATAGTGTTATGAAGTAAAGTGTACATTAATATATATAATATATATATATGTGCTCAAATGATGTTCAGCATCATTGTGTCCCGGGATAGTTTAGGTTCATAGTGTTATGAAGTAAAGCATACATTAATATATATATATGTATATATGTGCTCAACTGATGCTCAGCATCATTGGGTCCTGGGATAGTTTAGGTTCATAGTAATTTGAAGTAAAATGTCATGAAGATGTAACATAAATCTGACCTGCGGCAGATAGGCGTACATGACATGTTTTAAATGTATGTGATAATGTAACTATTATATTTGAATGTATTATTATTTTCTTCATATTTTGCACATGATTTGTAGTTAGATTAAATGTAAGTGAGACAACTCTTGTTTACTCATTAGTCTTTATCATAGTTTTGACTTTTTGACAAATAATCAAAAAGTCTAGCGCGTTGTCTTATGGACTTCTCTTCTGTTGTCTACTTTTTTATTAACACATACCAAAGTAAAAATTACACATATTTTTTTAAAAATAAATCAGCAGTTTTATTCACTTGTGTTTCAATTATCTGAAATAATTGATCTCGGTCAGTAAGTAGTATTTAGTTAAAACTTTGCGCAAGTTAAAGATTTACGCAAATAACAGCACCCTGGTATGTCCCAAACTTAATACTTATACCAGAGAAACCGTTATTAATTAATAAAATAATGATGTGTACATCTTAGTTCTCTCAGAGTCATTTTGGCCAATTATCACATCAATTAAAGTATCTCTGAATGAAAGGAACTTTCTGATATGCACTTAAACAAACTAAAACGTAAACTGAATTGATTCCCATTAACTTTATTGTAAAACAATGTCTTAAAACTTGAACAATTAAAACATGATCCTTTTTTTGCCAGGTGTTGAGATGTCTTCATAATCAGGGGTCGAGATGTCTTCATAATCAGGTGTTGAGATGTCTTTATAATCAGGTGTTGAGATGTCTTCATAATCAGGGGTTGAGATGTCTTCATAATAAGGTGTAGAGATGTCTTCATAATCAGATGTTGAGATGTCTTCATAATCAGGGTTTGAGATGTCTTCATAATAAGGTGTAGAGATGTCTTCATAATCAGGGGTCGAGATGTCTTCATAATCAGATGTAGAGATGTTTCCACAATCAGGGGTCGAGATGTCTTCATAATCAGGGGTCGAGATGTCTTCATAATCAGGTGTAGAGATGTCTTCATAATCAGGTGTTGAGATGTCTTCATAATCAGGGGTTGAGATGTCTTCATAATCAGGAGTCTACATGTCTTCATAATCAGATGTAGAGATGTTTCCACAATCAGGGGTCGAGATGTCTTCATAATCAGGGGTCGAGATGTCTTCATAATCAGGTGTAGAGATGTCTTCATAATCAGGTGTTGAGATGTTTTCATAATCAGGGGTTGAGATGTCTTCATAATAAGGTGTAGAGATGTCTTCATAATCAGGGGTCGAGATGTCTTCATGATAAGGTGAAGAGATGTCTTCTTAATCAGGTGTAGGGATGTCTTCATAATCAGGTGTAGAGATGTCTTCATAATCAGGTGTAGGGATGTCTTCATAATCAGGTGTTGAGATGTCTTCATGATTAGGTGTAGAGATGAGATGTCTTCATAATCAGGTGTAGGGATGTCTTCATAATCAGGTGTTGAGATGTCTTCATAATCAGTTGTAGAGGTGTCTTTATAATCAGGTTTAGGGATGTCTTTTTAATCAGGTGTAGGGATGTCTTCATGATCAGGTGTCAAGATGTCTTCATAATCAGGTGAAGAGATGTCTTCATAAACAGGTATTGAGATGTCTTCATAATCAGGTGTTGAGATGTCTTCATAATCAGGGGTTGAGATGTCTTCATAATAAGGTGTAGAGATGTCTTCATAATCAGGTGTAGAGATGTCTTCATAATCAGGTGTTGAGATGTCTTCATAATCAGGTGTAGAGGTGTCTTTATAATCAGATGTAGAGATGTATTCATAATCAGGTGTAGGGATGTCTTCATAATCAGGTGTCGAGATGTCTGCAAGATCAGGTGTAGAGATGAGATGTCTTCATAATCAGGTGTAGGGATGTCTTCATAATCAGGTGTTGAGATGTCTTCATAATCAGTTGTATAGGTGTCTTTATAATCAGGTTTAGGGATGTCTTTTTAATCAGGTGTAGGGATGTCTTCATGATCAGGTGTCAAGATGTCTTCATAATCAGGTGAAGAGATGTCTTCATAAACAGGTATTGAGATGTCTTCATAATCAGGTGTTGAGATGTCTTCATAATCAGGGGTTGAGATGTCTTCATAATAAGGTGTAGAGATGTCTTCATAATCAGGTGTAGGGATGTCTTCATAATCAGGTGTTGAGATGTCTTCATAATCAGGTGTAGAGGTTTCTTTATAATCAGATGTAGAGATGTATTCATAATCAGGTGTAGGGATGTCTTCATAATCAGGTGTCGAGATGTCTGCAAGATCAGGTGTAGAGATGAGATGTCTTCATAATCAGGTGTAGGGATGTCTTCATAATCAGGTGTTGAGATGTCTTCATAATCAGGTGTAGTGGTGTCTTTATAATCAGGTGTAGGGATGTCTTTATGATCAGATGTAGAGATGTCTTCATAATCAGGTGTAGGGATGTCTTTATAATCAGGTGTAGAGATGTCTTCATAATCAGGTGTCAAGTTGTCTTCATAATCAGGTGTAGAGATGTATTTATAATCAGGTGTAGAGATGCCTTCATAATCAGGTGTAGAGATGCCTTCATAATCAGGTGTAGAGGTGTCTTCATAATCAGATGTAGAGATGTCTTCATAATCAGGTGTAGGGATGTTTTTATTATCAGGTGTAGGGATGTCTTCATGATCAGGTAAAGAGATGTCTTCATAATCAGGTGTAGAGGGTCTTTATAATCAGGTGTAGAGATGTCTTCATAATCAGGTGTAGGGATGTCTTCATGATCAGGTGTAGAGATGTCTTTATAATCATGTGTAGAGATGCCTTCATAATCAGTGTAGCGATGCCTTCATAATCAGGTGTAGAGATGAGATGTCTTCATAATCAGGTGTAGAGATGAGGTGTCTTTATAATCATGTGTTGAGATGCTTTCATAGTCAGGTGTAGAGATGAGATGTCTTTATAATCATGTGTTGAGATGAGATGTTTTTATAATCATGTGTTGAGATGTATTTTTAATCAGGTGGTGAAGTGTCGAGGGATCAAAATGTCCTGATACCAAGCAAACAGCTCTCAAAGATATATTCTTTAATATCAAACGTTTCAATCAAATATTTCATACTGTGTTGATCTGTTTGTTTATTTATAATATATTCTACAGTTACAATGTGACATAAAATAGGAAATTATGACATTGTGTAAATACATCCAAAACATGTAAGGTGAGGCATACACCAATTGTTTTATTCTAATGTCTCATAAAAAGCAAATATCTTATAATCATCTGACCTCTATGTTTCTGATACATTTCAGGAAGGCCAACATGTCATTATTTGAATTTCTGACAAGAACACATACTTCCAAACAAAAACTTGAAGATTCTATAATAACAAGACAATTTGATCAAAGATGACAATATGATGTGTATATGTCATGGAGGAAACAGCAGTTTAACTTACATTTTGTGACATTTATTGGAAATTATCTATGTGTAGAGCTCTTTCTAAAAGAAACACATGTTAACATGTCCAACAACTATGAAGTGATACGCTTCTTGCTTGAGGCTGGACGAAAAGAACACCCATTTGCAATGCAAGTGTTGTTGAAGGCAAGTCCCAATATACAGTTTGATAATCTCTGTGTACAAACAGTTCATAGACAATGCATAAGCTATGAATTTTGGAAAATTGTCACAAAACTCATCAAAAAGTTGATTGATTACTAAAGGCAGGAGTTTATAATGTCGTGGAAAATACATGATAGAAATGGTCAAAGGGAAATAACTCCCAATATATATTTTTTACCATTATATTCAAAATTTCAAATGATCATGACTTGACCCTTTGAATATAGCATTTATAACAGTAAACATGAAACACAAGGCCTGTAAGTGCTTGTATAACTTCCATGCTTTTCTAAACAAGTAGTTAAATGTCTTAAGAGAGATAGCATGTTTTAGAAAATCAAATAATTACTTACATAAATGTGTTCCTATCATTGATTATGAACAACTGTCCTATCTATAAAATACATATCTAGTAATACTTAAAGCTTTCATAAAAAAATCAGATTATGTTTGGAGGAAGACCAGTGACCTCTTGTCCAAGAGGTTGTTGTGTCCAGAAGTAGTACCATTAAAAATATAATCTTTGCATTTCATTTGTGTTTTATGTTTATATTGGCTGTAATTCCTCCAATATTATTCATCCCATGTGAAAGTTTAAGTCTTTATTCACTGAGGTACAGGATATTTTTGTATTTTTCAGGGACTATTTTGTCAGAGTGTATGACGATAGAGACAACTTGAATGAAACTCGGCCACCAGCATTTTCATGACATTTTGGATAGAGTGAAGGGACGAATGCATATAGTGAAAAAATGAGATATGGTGATGGCATTAAAGTGACACAGAAAGACTGCTAAATAAGTCTCCTGCATGGATTAACTTGTGCTATATGTGTCGAAACGTTTTTAAACTTGTGACAGAACACCAAAACTATAGAATTTCAGTTTAAATATACATAGTATTAAGCATACGCTTATACACAAGTGAGATGACATGTCGAGTACAATCCATTATCGAAGATTTATCAATTAGCCTAATGTTTAATTTTAAATTGAATATAAGCCATAATTTGGGTAGGTAACAGCGCTTGTCAGTAATTAGCCATTTTCGGTAAATTGGTGATATGTAATCATGACAGACGCAGTCGCCATGTTTGTGCACACA
This sequence comes from Panopea generosa, assembly GCA_029582155.1. Classification (NCBI taxonomy): domain Eukaryota; kingdom Metazoa; phylum Mollusca; class Bivalvia; order Adapedonta; family Hiatellidae; genus Panopea; species Panopea generosa. Next base: position 22,979,074 of record CM055905.1, read on the forward strand.
AAGTTAATGTGTTTTATCAGTAAATTATCACCATTCTGCCTTTAAGTAACCAAATGTTTATTAAAGTGTGACTCCTAACAAACATTTATCCGAGCACTCGAAGGGACTTTACGCTGTATGATCAGCAGGGCCTTTGTTCCAGTGATCATCGCACCAGCGCACCGCAGGTGTGAAGAACATGTACATCACTCCCACGAGAAATTTTGAACAAGTTATCGATATTCAATACATAAATGGTTAATGATGTGTAATAAGACTCCTTGGGGCCGTGAAAAAAACTTTGATATACTGAAAAATTCGATATGTATAACTTCTATATATTTGCAGTTTTTCCATATAGATTTAGAAGGAAAAAAGTTGGGACTTGAGAAAAAGTTTGATATACCGAGAAATTCGATATATTGAAGTTTGATATATGGGAGTTATACTGTATAGGCGAAAAAGTGACTGAGCGGAGAGCAACAAAAAAGTAAATCTTTAATAACTTTGCCAATTTTGATGTTAGTCACCTGAAATTTGGTATGGAGACAGGCTATGGTGTTAAAAATCAGGAAACAGACATTTGCATCAGGTTGGTTTACTTTAAATTAAAATTAAAATCAAAATTTAAAATATAAAGAAAGTACAAAAAATTGTTTGTTTTGGTCCCTGAATGCCCTGTATCAGAGAAATTGTTCCAACTTCCTATTCAGAAGTGTTTTTCTGCTGAATTTAAAATCAAATTGAAGTCTATGAAATATTTTAACTTCATTTAAAATCAATGAAAATTGCTTAATTTTTAAAATGATTTAAAATATGGACAAATTCTTTGAGAAATGGGCTTCAAAGCTGGCTGAAAACTGAGAATTGCATCTAAATGGAGTGTGTATACTGTGGACCTGTTGCACCAATAAAAGTTATGGAGTATTTAGGTATCGGGACCCAAGAGACCTGCCTTCTGCTGGGCATTGATTCAGAAGTTGTCACAGAATGGCACTATTTATAGAATTGCATGACCTTGATGTGCCACCATCTCAACAGGCCAGTCATTTATGTAATAATAAATTGTGCATCAACGTCGATCACTTTACTTTGGAAAGTAATTAAGACAACAATAGTCAAAAAGCCTGCTTCAGTAATGGACAGTGTATGGGTCATTTAACTGGAGAGGTTTGACTCCCAGATTGCCTTTTGTTGTTTCATTAAAAGCAAGCAGCTTGACTAGGTAATTGCTTGTTCACCAGATGTTAGCTTGTGTATATTATAATATAGGTTATTTATCATGTAAGTCATTTCTTTATATGTTCATGAATATTAATTTTTAACCTTAACCCAAAACTCTGTTTACTAATCAGGTGTGGAGATGCCTTCATGATCAGGTGTAAGGATTAGTTATTTTTATAATTAGGTGTAGAGATGCATTCATGATCAGGTGTAGATATGAGATATCTTTTTAATTATGTGTAAAGATGTCTTCATAATCAGGTGTAAAGATGAGATGTATTCATAATCAGATGTAGAGATGAGATGTCTTCATAATCAGGTGTCAAGATGTCTTCATGATCAGGTGTAGAGATGTCTTTATAATCAGGTGTTGAGATGTATTCATAATCGGGTGTAGAGATCAGATGTCTTCATAATCAGGTGTTGAGATGTCTTCATATTCAAGTGTAGAGATGTCTTTATAATCAGGTGTAGAGATGTCTTCATAATCAGGTGTAGAGATCAGATGTCTTCATAATCGAGTGTAGGGATGTCTTCATAATCAGGTGTAGAGATGTCTTCATAATCAAGTGTAGAGATGTTTTTATAATCAGGTGTAGAGGTGTCTTTAAAATCAGGTGTAATCTATCTTCATTATCAGGTGTAGAGATGTCTTTATAATCAGGTGTAGAGATGTCTTCATAATCAGGTGTAGAAATGAAATGTCTTTATAATCAGGTGTAGGGATGTCTTTATAATCAGGTGTAGAGATGTCTTCATTATCAAGTGTAGAGATGTCTTCATGATCAGGTGTAGAGATGAGATGTCTTCATAATAAGGTGTAGAGATGTCTACATAATCAGATGTAAATATGTATTAATACTCAGGTGTAGTGATGTCTTCATGATCAGGTGTAGAGATGAGATGTCTTTATAATCAGGCGTAGTGATGTTTTCATGATCACGTGTAGAGATGTCTTCATAGTCAGGTGTAGAGATGTCTTCATAATCAGGTGTAGAGATGTCTTTATAATCAGGTGTAGAGATGTCTTTATAATCAGGTGTCCAGATGAGATGTCTCTATAATCAGGTGTCCAGATGAGATGTCTTCATTATCAGGTGTAGGGATGTCTTGATAATCAGGTGTAGAGATGAAATGTCTTTATAATCAAGTGTAGGGATGTCTTCATAATCAGGTGTAGAGATGTCTTCATAATCAGGTGTAGAGATGTCTTTATAATCAGGTGTCTAGATGAGATGTCTTCATTATCAGGTGTTGAGATGTCTTGATAATCAGGTGTAGAGATGAGATGTCTTTATAATCAGGTGTGGGGATGTCTTTATAATCAGGTGTAGAGATGTCTTTATAATCAGGTGTAGAGATGTCTTTATAATCAGGTGTCCAGATGAGATGTCTTTATAATCAGTTGTCCAGATGAGATGTCTTCATTATCAGGTGTAGGGATGTCTTGATAATCAGGTGTAGAGATGAGATGTCTTTATAATCAGGTGTAGGGATGTCTTCATAATCAGGTGTAGATATGTCTTTATAATCAGGTGTCGAGATGTCTTTATAATCAGTTGTCAAGATGAGATGTATTCATGATCAGGTGTTGAGATGTTTTTATAATCAGGTGTAGAGATGTTTTCATAATCAGGTGTAGCGATGTCTTTATAATCAGGTGTAGAGATGTCTTCATGATCAGGTGTAGAGATGAGATGTCTTCATAATCAGGTGTAGAGATGTCTTCATAATCAGGTGTAGAGATGTCTTCATGATCAGGTGTAGAGATGAGATGTCTTTATAATCAGGTGTAGAGATGTCTTCATAATCAGGTGTAGAGATGTCTTGATGATCAGTTGTAGAGATGAGATGTCTTCATAATCAGGTGTAGGGATGTTTTCATGATCACGTGTCAAGATGTCTTCATAATCAGGTGTAGAGATGTCTTCATAATCAGGTGTAGAGATGAGATATCTTCATAATCAGGTGTAGAGATGTCTTTATAATCAGGTGTAGAGAAGGTTTTTATAATCAGGTGTCCAGATGAGATGTCTTCATAATCAGGTGTAGAGATGAAATGTCTTCATAATCAGGTTTAGAGATGTCTACATAATCAGATGTAGAGATATATTAATAATCAGATGTAGAGATGTCTTCATGATCAGGTGTAGAGATGAGATGTCTTTATAATCAGGTGTAGAGGTGTTTTCATAATCAGGTGTCAAGATGTCTTCATAAATCAGGTGTAGAGATGTCTTCATAATCAGTTGTAGAGATGAGATGTCTTCATAATAGGGTGTAGAGATGTCTTCATAATCAGGTGTAGAGATGTCTCTATAATCATGTGTAGAGATCTCTTTATAATCAGGTATCTAGATGTCTTTATAATAAGGTGTAGAGATATCTTTATAATTAGGTGTAGAGTTGTCTTCATAATCAGGTGTAGGGATGTCTTCATAATCAGATGTAGACATGAGATGTCTTCATAATTGGGTGTAAGGATGTCTTCATAATCAGGTGTAGGGACGTCTTCATAACCAGGTGTAGAGATGAGATGTCTTCATAATCGGGTGTAAGGATGTTTTCATAATCAGGTGTAGGAATGTCTTCATAATCAGGTGAAGAGATGAGATGTCTTCATAATCAGGTGAGGAGATGTATTCATAATCAGGTGCAGAGATGAAATGTCTTAATAATCAGGTGTAAGGATGTCTTCCTAATCAGGTGTAGAGATTAGATGTTTTCATAATCAGGTGTAGGGATGTCTTCATAATCAGGTGGAGAGATGAGATGTCTTCATAATCAGGTGAAGTGATGTATTAATGGTAAGGTGTAGAGATGAGATTTCCTCATAATCAGGTGTAAGGATGTCTTCATAATCAGGTGTAGAGATGAGAGGTCTTCATAATCAGGTGAAGAGATGTCTTCATGATCAGTTGTAGAGATGAGATGTCTTCATAATCAGGTGTAGGGTTGTTTTCATGATCACGTGTCAAGATGTCTTCAAAATCAGGTGTAGAGATGTATTCATAATCAGGTGTAGAGATGAGATATCTTCATAATCAGGTGTAGATATGTCTTTATACTTAGGTGTAGAGAAGGTTTTTATAATCAGGTGTCCAGATGAGATGTCTTCATAATTAGGTGTAGAGATGAAATGTTTCATAATCAGGTTTATAGATGTCTACATAATCAGATGTAGAGATATATTAATAATCAGATGTAGAGATGTATTCATGATCAGGTGTAGAGATGAGATGTCTTTATAATCAGGTGTAGAGGTGTTTTCATAATCAGGTGTCAAGATGTCTTCATAATCAGGTGATGAGATGTCTTCATAATCAGGGATAGAGATGAGGTGTCTTCATAATAGGGTGTAGAGATGTCTTCATAATCAGGTGTAGAGATGTCTCTATAATCATGTGTAGAGATTTCTTTATAATCAGGTGTAGAGATGAGATATCTTCATAATCAGGTGTAGAGATGTCTTTATAATCAGGTGTAGAGAAGGTTTTTATAATCAGGTGTCCAGATGAGATGTCTTCATAATCAGGTGTAGAGATGAAATGTTTCATAATCAGGTTTAGAGATGTCTACATAATCAGATGTAGAGATTTATTAATAATCAGATGTAGAGATGTCTTCATGATCAGGTGTAGAGATGAGATGTCTTTATAATCAGGTGTAGAGGTGTTTTCATAATCAGGTGTCAAGATGTCTTCATAATCAGGTGTAGAGATGTCTTCATAATCAGGTGTAGAGATGAGATGTCTTCATAATAGGGTGTAGAGATGTCTTCATAATCATGTGTAGAGATGTCTCTATAATCATGTGTAGAGATCTCTTTATAATCAGGTGTCTAGATGTCTTTATAATCAGGTGTAGTGATATCTTTATAATTAGGTGAAGAGTTGTCTTCATAATCAGGTGTAGGGATGTCTTCATAATCCGATGTAGACATGAGATGTCTTCATAATTGGGTGTAGGGATGTTTTCAAAATCAGGTGTAGGAATGTCTTCATAATCAGGTTAAGAGATGAGATGTCTTCATAATCAGGTGAGGAGATGTATTCATAATCAGGTGCAGAGATGAAATGTCTTAATATTCAGGTGTAGGGATGTCTTCATAATCAGGTGTAGAGATGAGATGTCTTCATAATCAGGTGTAGGGATGTCTTCATAATCAGATGGAGAGATGAGATGTCTTCATAATCGAGTGTATGGATGTTTTCATAATCAGGTGTTGACATGAGATGTCTTTATAATCAGGTGTAGAGATGAGATGTCTTCATAATCAGGTGAAGAGATGTATTAATGGTAAGGTGTAGAGATGAGATTTCCTCATAATCAGGTGTAAGGATGTCTTCATAATCAGGTGTAGAGATGAGAGGTCTTCATAATCAGGTGAAGAGATGTATTCATGATCAGGTTGTAGAGATGTCTTCATAATCAGGTGAAGAGATGTCTTTATAATCAGTTGTAGAGATGAAATGTCTTCATAATAAGGTGTAGAGATGTCTCCATAATCAGGTGTAGAGATGTCTTCATAATCAGTGAAGAGATGTCTTCATAATCAGTTGTAGAGATGAGATGTCTTCATAATCAGGTGTGAAGATGTCTTCATTATCAGGTGTAGAGATGTCTTCATAATCAGGTGTAGAGATGGGAGGTTTTCATAATCAGGTGAAGAGATGTTTTCATGATCAGGTGTAGAGATGAGATGTCTTCATTATCACGTTTAGGGATGTCTTCATAATCAGGTGAAGAGATGTCTTCATAATCAGGTGTAGAGATGAGATGTTTTCATAATGAGGTGTAGATATGAAATTTCTTCATAATGAGGTGTAGAGATGAGATGTCTTCATGATCAGGTGTAGAGATGTGATGTCTTCATTATCAGGTGTAGATATGTCTTCATGATCAGGTGTAGAGATGTATTCATAAGCAGGTGTAGGGATGTCTTTGTTATCAGTTGTAGAGATGAAATGTCTTCATAATCAGGTGTAGAGATGTTTTCATAATCAGGTGAAGAGATGTCTTCATAATCAGTTGTAGAGATGGGATGTCTTCATAATCAGGTGTAGAGATGTCTTCATGATCAGGTGTAGAGATGTCTTCATAATCAGGTGAAGAGATGTCTTTATAATCAGTTGTAGAGATGAGATGTCTCCATAATAAGGTGTGGAGATGTCCTCATGATCTGGTGTAGAGATGTCTTCATAAGCAGGTGTAGATATGTTTTCATAATCAGGTGTCAAGTTGTCTTCATAATCAGGTGTAGAGATGAGATGTCTTCATAATCAGGTGTAGAGATGTCTTCATAAGCAGGTGTAGAGATGTCTTAATAATTAAGTATAGAGGTGTCGTTATAGAGTCTAAAGATGAGATGTCTTCATAATCAGGACTTGTGTAGAAATGAGATGTCTTCATAATCAGGTGAAGAGATGTTTTCATGATCAGGTGTCAAGAAGTCTTCATAATTAGGTATAGAGATGTGTTCATAATCAGGTATTGAGGTGAGATGTTTTCATAATCAGGTGTAGGGATGTCTTTATAATCAAGTGTAGAGATGTCTTCATTATCAGGTGTAGAGATGGGATGTCTTCAATATCAGGTGTAGAGATGAGATGTCTTCATAATCAGGTGTAGAGATGTCTTCATAAGCAGGTGTAGAAATGTCTTTATAATTAAGTATAGAGGTGTCGTTATAGAGTCTAGAGATGAGATGTCTTCATAATCAGGACTTGTGTAGAAATGAGATGTCTTCATAATCAGGTGTAGAGATGTTTTCATGATCAGGTGTAGGGATGTTTTCATGATCAGGTGTCAAGAAGTCTTCATAATTAGGTATAGAGATGTGTTCATAATCAGGTGTTGAGGTGAGATGTTTTCATAATCGGGTGTAGGGATGTCTTTATAATCAGGTGTAGAGATGTCTTCATTATCAGGTGTAGAGATGAGATGTCTTCAATATCAGGTGTAGAGATGAGATGTCTTCATAATCAGGTGTAGAGATGTCTTCATGATCAGGTGTAGGGATGTCTTCATGATCAGATGTCAAGATATCTTCAAAATCAGGTGTAGAGATGTCTTCATGAACATAATAAATTGTGCATCAATGTCGATCACTTTACTTTGGAAACAGTAGTCAAAAGGCTGCTTCAGTAATGGACAGTGTATCGGTCATTTAACTGGTACAGTTGTTGGTAATGGTAGGGTACAGTTGTTGGTAAGGTATGTGGTGACAGTCATTTAACTGGAGGGCTCGGCGCAAGACTTTTTTAACTTGATTTTTTCAGAAAATGTTTTTTTGATATTTTTTTGTTAGAATTCTTTAAATACACAATCTGTAAAAGTATTGTAGTTATATTCAAAATATTTTTTAAGTTATTCAAATAATTAAAATATATTCTATCTTGGAATGATAATTTTCAGAAAGTTTTAAATTGACTCAGAAACTTATTTCCAATGATCATTCCTGGCAATCCTTGTTAAGACTGCCTACCTAAATAGTTTGACTGGTTTCAAATAGTAAATAACTAAGGTACATTCTGAAATGATGGAGAACCTTTTTATTTAGTTTTAAACAAAAACAAAGAAACATATTTTCACAATAAGATGACTATTTCAAATGATACACATAACTGTTTTAAAGTAATATTCAAACTAAAAATGTTGGTCACCTATTTCAGATGTGTTAAATTATGGTATAGGAAAATGACTTGTGCTGTAGCAATTATGAAACTAGATGGTTGTTATCTGGTCATACCTTTGGATGTCACGTTCTTATGAAATAGAATTATTGTCTAGTTAAACAGTGTTTAAAAGCTATGCTTAACAGTGGAACATTGTGTGGAAGTTTCCTTAGAAAACCATTTGGTATGATCGGATAAATGGAGATTTTACTGCATACAACTACACACAAAGGTTAAATGACACCAAAAAATAGGATACCAGGGTCACTCTGCATGTACAAAACAACAAATTAACATACATACTTGTATTTGTAAAACATATCAACAAATGTATAATAAAAACATGCAGAACTGCAGAGTTTCAGTTAATTCTATCAAATATTTAATGTATTAATGCTTCTTATGCCATGCATGAGCTATAGTGGTCCTGTTATTGTCATCATTATTGACACCCTGGAATCACACATGGGTACCACACATATGAACAAAATATGATAAAATGGACATGACACCACTTCGTTATCTGCTAATTGCCCAAGAAGCTGTGGACACCATTGTATCCATTGAGCCTGAACAAAGCATGTGATCTAAGACTCAGAATCTAGTGGTGATGTACCAGTATCTTTGTTAGATTATGATATTTTTAACCTGATGACTGTTACAGATAGATATAATTTATATATAGTTTGTGACCCACTTTATTTGAAAGAAAATTAAACCACTTTATCTGATGATGATTTTTATATTATCCACATTGAGATAATCAGATTCAAAAGGGTAACAACAGTTCTAGTAAAACAAGAGAACTAAAATAAGTAGACCAAGATTGAAAAAAATGCTGTAAGGTATGATAGATGGTGGGAAAGACCGGGTAGGCGGTAGTAACATTGTGAAGATAATACAAGTGGTGGTAATCACATTATAAATGGTGATGGTACTGTAGATGTGGATGGTGGCAGTATGATATGTGGTAATATTTGAGTGACAATTGCTTGGTAAGTAGTGATGGTAGGGTAAATGGTGGCAATTTGGTAGCTAGTTAGTAATCACATAATGAGTGGTGATGATACAGTAGGTGGGGAGGCTTATAAGGGTATCACAGGTATTGAGGACATGGTTGGTGTTGATGGTAAGGTAAGTGATAGCGGTGGGTTAAGGTACTGTAGGTGGCTGAGTATAGTTGGTTGTGATAATATTGTTAATGGTAATTGTTTGGAAGGTGGTAGATGACACTGTGGGTGATAAGGGTAAGTTTGCAAAAATAGTAGGGTAGGGCTTGCTGGTCAGTGGTATGACAGGTAACATGTAATGGGATCATGGTAAGTTTTGATGGATGGGTAGGTGGGTATGTGTGATGGTATTGTGGGTGATGATTGTACTGGGAGTATGTAATGATCGAGGGTTAGGATTAGGGGTGGCAGTAAGGTTGATGATGATAGTATAGTCATTTGTGACAGTAGGGTAGGTGGTGGCAGTGTGATGATGGTACAGTTGTTGGTAATGGCAGGGTAGGTGGTGGCAGTGTGATGATGGTACAGTTGTTGGTAATGGCAGGGTAGGTGGTGACAGTGTGATGATGGTACAGTTGTTGGTAATGGCAGGGTAGGTGATGGCAGTGTGATGATGGTACAGTTGTTGGTAATGGCAGGGTAGGTGGTGGCAGTGTGATAATGGTACAGTTGTTGGTAATGGCAGGGTAGGTGGTGGCAGTGTGATGATGGTACAGTTGTTGGTAATGGCAGGGTAGGTGGTGGCAGTGTGATGATGGTACAGTTGTTGGTAATGGCAGGGTAGGTGGTGACAGTGTGATGATGGTACAGTTGTTGGTAATGGCAGGGTAGGTGGTGGCAGTGTGATGATGGTACAGTTGTTGGTAATGGCAGGGTAGGTGGTGGCAGTGTGATGATGGTACAGTTGTTGGTAATGGCAGGGTAGGTGGTGACAGTGTGATGATGGTACAGTTGTTGGTAATGGCAGGGTAGGTGGTGGCAGTGTGATGATGGTACAGTTGTTGGTAATGGCAGGGTAGGTGGTGGCAGTGTGATGATGGTACAGTTGTTGGTAATGGCAGGGTAGGTGGTGGCAGTGTAATGATGGCACAATTGTTAGTAATGGCACGGTAGGTGGTGGCATTGTGATGATGGTACAGTTGTTGGTAATGGTAAGGTAGGTGGTGATGGTACATTAGTAGTGATGACAGGGTAGGTGGTGGCAGTGTGATGATGGTACAGTTGTTGGTAATGGCAGGGTAGGTGATGGCAGTGTGATGATGGTACAGTTGTTGGTAATGGCAGGGTAGGTGATGAAATGGCAGGGTAGGTGATGGCAGTGTGATGATGGTACAGTTGTTGGTAATGGCAGGGTAGGTGGTGGCAGTGTGATGATGGTACAGTTGTTGGTAGTGGCAGGGTAGGTGGTGGCAGTGTGATGATGGTACAGTTGTTGGTAATGGCAGGGTAGGTGGTGGCAGTGTGATGATGGTACAGTTGTTGGTAATGGTAAGGTAGGTGGTGATGGTACATTAGTAGTGATGACAGGGTAGGTGGTGGCAGTGTGATGATGGTACAGTTGTTGCTAATTGCAGGGTAAGTGGTGGCAGTGTGATGATGGTACAGTTGTTGGTAATGGCAGGGTAGGTGGCGGCAGTGGGATGATGGAACAGTTGTTGGTAATGGCAGGGAAGGTTGTGGCAGTGAGATTATGGTACAGTTGTTGGTAATGGCAGGGTAGGTGGTGGCATTGTGATGATGGTACAGTTGTTGGTAATGGTAAGGTAGGTGGTGATGGTACATTAGTAGTGATGACAGGGTAGGTGGTGGCAGTGTGATGATGGTACAGTTGTTGGTAATGGCAGGGTAGGTGGTGGCAGTGTGGTGATGGCACAGTTGTTAGTTATGGCAGGGTAGGTGGCGGCAGTGGGATGATGGAACAGTTGTTGGTAATGGCAGGGTAGGTGGTGGCAGTGTAATGATGGTACAGTTGTTGGTAATGGCAGGGTAGGTGGTGGCAGTGTAATGATGGTATAGTTGTTGGTAATGGCAGGGTAGGTGGTGGCAGTGTAATGATGGTACAGCTGTTGGTAATGGCAAGGTAGGTGGTGGCAGTGTTATGATGGCACAGTTGTTAGTAATGGCATGGTAGGTGGTGGCAGTGTAATGATGGTATAGTTGTTGGTAATGGCAGGGTAGGTGGTGGCAGTGTAATGATGGTACAGTTGTTGGTAATGGCAGGGTAGGTGATGGCAGTGTGATGATGGTACATTTGTTGGTAATGGCAGGGTAGGTGGTGGCAGTGTAATGATGGTATAGTTGTTGGTAATGGCAGGGTAGGTGGTGGCATTGTAATGATGGTATAGTTGTTGGTAATGGGAGGGTAGGTGGTGGCAGTGTAATGATGGTATAGTTGTTGGTAATGGCAGGGTAGGTGGAGACAGTGTGATGATGGTACAGTTGTTGGTAATGGCAGGGTAGGTGGAGACAGTGTGATGATGGTACAGTTGTTGGTAATGGCAGGGTAGGTGGTGGCAGTGTGATGATGGCACAGTTGTTGGTAATGGCAGGGTAGGTGGTGGCAGTGTAATGATGGTACAGTTGTTGGTAATGGCAGGGTAGGTGGTGGCAGTGTAATGATGGTACAGTTGTTGGTAATGGCAGGGTAGGTGGTGACAGTGTGATGATGGTATAGTTGTTGGTAATGGCAGGGTAGGTGGAGACAGTGTGATGATGGTAAAGTTGTTGGTAATGGCAAGGTAGGTGGAGACAGTGTGATGATGGCACAGTTGTTGGTAATGGCAGGGTAGGTGGTGGCATTGTGATGATGGTACAGTTGGTGGTAATGGTAAGGTAGGTGGTGATGGTACATTAGTAGTGATGACAGGGTAGGTGGTGGCAGTGTGATGATGGTACAGTTGTTGGTAATTGCAGGGTAGGTGGTGGCAGTGTGATGATGGTACAGTTGTTGGTAATGGTAAGGTAGGTGGTGGCAGTGTGATGATGGTAAGTTGTTGGTAATGGTAGGGTAAGTGGTGGCAGTGTGTTGATGGTACAGTTGTTGGTAATGATAAGGTAGGTGGTGGCAGTGTGATGATGGTACAATTGTTGGTAATGGTAAGGTAGGTGGTGGTAATGTGATGATGGTATGGTGGTGGCAGTGTGATGATGGTACAGTTGTTGGTAATGGTAGGGTAGGTGGTGGCAGTGTGATGATGGTACAGTTGTTGGTAATGGCAGGGTAGGTGATGGCAGTGTGATGATGGTACAGTTGTTGGTAATGGCAGGGTAGGTGGTGGCGGTATGATGATGGTACAGTTGTTGGTAATGGCAGGGTAGGTGGTGACAGTGTGATGATGGTACAGTTGTTGGTAATGGCAGGGTAGGTGGTGGCAGTGTGATGATGGTACAGTTGTTGGTAATGGCTGGGTAGGTGGTGGCGGTGTGATGATGGTACAGTTGTTGGTAATGGCAGGGTAGGTGGTGGCGGTGTGATGATGGTACAGTTGTTGGTAATGGAAGGGTAGGTGGTGACGGTGTGATGATGGTACAGTTGTTGGTAATGGCAGGTTAGGTGATGGCAGTGTGATGATGGTACAGTTGTTGGTAATGGCAGGGTAGGTGGTGGCGGTGTGATGATGGTACAGTTGTTGGTAATGGTAGGGTAGTTGGTGGTAGTGTGATGATGGTACAGTTGTTGGTAATGGCAGGGTAGGTGGTGACAGTGTGATGATGGTACAGTTGTTGGTAATGGCAGGGTAGGTGGTGACAGTGTGATGATGGTACAGTTGTTGGTAATGGCAGGGAAGGTGGTGACAGTGTGATGATGGTACAGTTGTTGGTAATGGCAGGGTAGGTGGTGGCAGTGTGATGATGGTACAGTTGTTGGTAATGGCAGGGTAGGTGATGGCAGTGTGATGATGGTACAGTTGTTGGTAATGGCAGGGTAGGTGGTGACAGTGTGATGATGGTACAGTTGTTGGTAATGGCAGGGTAGGTGGTGGCGGTGTGATGATGGTACAGTTGTTGGTAATGGCAGGGTAGTTGGTGGCAGTGTGATGATGGTACAGTTGTTGGTAATGGCAGGGTAGGTGGTGACAGTGTGATGATGGTACAGTTGTTGGTAATGGCAGGGTAGGTGGTGACAGTGTGATGATAGTACAGTTGTTGGTAATGTCAGGGTAGGTGGTGACAGTGTGATGATGGTACAGTTGTTGGTAATGGCAGGGTAGGTGGTGGCAGTGTGATGATGGTACAGTTGTTGGTAATGGCAGGGTAGGTGATGGCAGTGTGATGATGGTACAGTTGTTGGTAATGGCAGGGTAGGTGGTGACAGTGTGATGATGGTACAGTTGTTGGTAATGGCAGGGTAGGTGGTGGCAGTGTGATGATGGTACAGTTGTTGGTAATGGCAGGGTAGGTGATGGCAGTGTGATGATGGTACAGTTGTTGGTAATGGCCGGGTAGGTGGTGGCAGTGTGATGATGGTACAGTTGTTGGTAATGGCAGGGTAGGTGATGGCAGTGTAATGATGGCACAGTTGTTGGTAATGGCAGGGTAGGTGATTGCAGTGTGATGATGGTACAGTTGTTGGTAATGGCAGGGTAGGTGGTGGCAGTGTGATGATGGTACAGTTGTTGGTAATTGCAAGGTAGGTGGTGGCTGTGTGATGATGGTACAGTTGTTGGTAATGGCAGTGTAGGTGGTGGCATTGTGATGATGGTTCAGTTGTTGGTAATGGTAAGGTAGGTGGTGGTAATGTGATGATGGTATTGTGGTGGCAGTGTGATGATGGTACAGTTGTTGGTAATGGCAGGGTAGGTGGTGGCAGTGTGATGATGGTACAGTTGTTGGTAATGGTAGGGTAGGTTGTGACAGTGTGATGATGGTACAGTTGTTGGAAATGGTAGGGTAGGTGGTGGCAGTGTGATGATGGTACAGTTGTTGGTAATGGTAGGGTACGTGGTGACAGAGTGATGATGGTACAGTTGTTGGTAATGGTAGGGTAGGTGGTGGCAGTATGATGACAGTACAGTTGTTGGTAATGGTAAGGTAGGTGGTGACAGTGTGATGATGGTACAGTTGTTGGTAATGGTAGGGTAGGTGGTGACAGTATGATGATGGTACAGTTGTTGGTAATGGTAGGGTACGTGGTAACAGTATTGTGGGTGGTGATGGTACATAAGTAGTGATGGCAGGGTAGGTGGTGGCAGTGTGATGATGGTACAGTTGTTGGCAATGGTAGGGTACGTGGTAACAGTGTGATGATGGTACAGAATGTTGGTTATGGTAGGGTAGGTGGTGACATTGTGATGATGGTACAATTGTTGGTAATGGTAGGGTAGGTGGTGACAGTATTGTAGGTGGTGATGGTACATTAGTAGTGATGGCAGGGTAGGTGGTGGCAGTGTGATGATGGTACAGTTGTTGGTAATGGTAAGGTAGGTGGTGGCAGTGTGATGATGGTACAGTTGTTGGTAATGGTAGGGTAGGTGGTGGCAGTGTGATGATGGTACAGTTGTTGGTAATAGTAGGGTAGGTGGTGGCAGTGTGATGATGGTACAGTTGTTTGTAATGGTAGGGTTGGTGGCAGTGTGATGATGGTACAGTTTTTGGTAATGGCAGGATAGGTGGTGGCAGTGTGATGATGGTACAGTTGTTGGTAAGATATGTGGTGACAGTGTGATTATGGTACAGTTGTTGGTAATGGCAAGGTAGGTGGTGGCAGTGTGTTGATGGTACAGTTGTTGGTAATGGCAGGGTAGGTGGTGACAGTGTGATGATGGTACAGTTGTTGGTAATGGCAGGGTAGGTGGTGGCAGTGTGATGATGGTACAGTTGTTGGTAATGGCAGGGTAGGTGGTGACAGTGTGATGATGGTACAGTTGTTGGTAATGGCAGGGTAGGTGGTGGCAGTGTGATGATGGTACAGTTGTTGGTAATGGCAGGGTAGGTGGTGGCAGTGTGATGATGGTACAGTTGTTGGTAATGGTAGGGTAGTTGGTGGCAGTGTGATGATGGTACGGTGGTGGCAGTGTGATGATGGTACAGTTGTTGGTAATGGTAGGGTAGGTTGTGGCAGTGTGATGATGGTACAGTTGTTGGTAATGGTAGGGTAGGTGGTGACAGTGTGATGATGGTACAGTTGTTGGTAATGGTAGGGTAGGTGGTGACTGTGATGGTGGTACAGAATGTTGGTTATGGTAGGGTAGGTGGTGACATTGTGATGATGGTACAGTTGTTGGTAATGGTAGTGTAGGTGGTGACAGTATTGTAGTTGGTGATGGTACATTAGTAGTGATGGCAGGGTAGGTGGTGGCAGTGTGATGATGGTACAGTTGTTGGCAATGGTAGGGTAGGTGGTGGCAGTGTAATGATGGCACAGTTGTTGGTAATGGTAGGGTAGGTGGTGACAGTGTGATGATGGTACAGTTGTTGGTAATGGTAGGGTAGGTGGTGGCAGTGTAATGATGGCACAGTTGTTGGTAATGGTAGGGTAGGTGGTGGCAGTGTAATGATGGCACAGTTGTTGGTAATGGTAGGGTAGGTGGTGGCAGTGTGATTATGGTACAGTTGTTGGTAATGTCAGGGTAGGTGGTGACAGTGTGATGATGGTACAGTTGTTGGTAATGGCAGGGTAGGTGGTGGCAGTGTGATGATGGTACAGTTGTTGGTAATGGTAGGGTAAGTGGTGGCAGTGTGATAATGGTACAGTTGTTGGTAATGGTAGGGTAGGTGGTGGCAGTGTGATACTCACATTACCAATCACACTACCAGCTGTATCGTCTACACCCACCATATCAACTATATTACCAGTTGTACTGTCTACAACTATGATACCATTTACACTACCAGCTGTGCTCTCTTCATCCACCTTACCAACTACACTTCCAGCTGTACCCTCAACACCCACCATACTAACTACACTACCAGCTGTTCCCTCAACACCTACCATACCAACCATGCTTCAAGTTGTACCCTGAACACCCACTGTACCAACTATGCTTCCAGTTGTACCATCCACACCAACTATATCATCAATACTATGAGCCATACACTCTGCACCCACCATGCCAACGACACTACCAGCTGTACCCTCAACACCCACCATTTTAACTACACTACCAGCTGTACCCTCAACACCAACCATACTAACTACACTACCAGCTGTACCATCAACACCCACCATACCAACTATGCTTCCATTTGTACCATCCACACCCACTATATCATCTATGCTATGAGTCATACCCTCTACACCCACCATACCAATTGCACTTCCAGCTGTACCCTCTATACCCTACATATCAACTACGCTACAGTCTGTAATGTCTACATCCATGATACCATCTACACTACCAACTGTATCCTCAACACCCACAATACCAACTACATTACCAGATGTACTATTTACACCAACCATACCAACTACATTACCAGCTGTACCCTCAACATCCATCATACCAACTACAAAACCAGACGTACCCTCAACACTCACCATACCAACTATGCTATCAGCTGTACTATCCACACCCACTATACCAACTATGCTACGAGCCATGCTCTCTACACCAACCATATCAACTACATATCAGCTGTACATTGTACACCCACCATACCAACTACATGACCAGCTGTACCCTCAACACCCACCATACCAATAATGTTACAGTTGTACCAACCACACCCACAATACCAACTATGCTACCAGCTGTACTCTCTACATCCACAATACCAACTTCACTACCAGCTGTATCCTCTACATCAATCATACCAACTACCCTTTCAGCTGTAACCTCAACACTCACCATACCAACTACATTACCAGCCGTACCCTCTACACCCAACATACCCACTACACTTCCAGCTGTATCCTCTACATCCACAATACCAACTACAGTACCAGATGTACCCTCTACATCCGCCATACCCACTACACTACCAGATGTACCCTCTGCACCCTCACTACCAACTACAGTACCAGATATACCCTCTACATTCACCATACCCACTACACTACCAGATATACCCTCAACATCTACCATACCCACTACACTACCAGATGTACCCTCTACACCCACACAACCAACTACAGTACCAGATGAACCCTCTACATCCACACTACCAACTATAGTACCAGATGTACCCTATACACCCACACTTTCAACTACAGTTCCAGATGTACCCTCTACACCCACACTTTCAACTACAGTACCAGATGTACCCTCTACACCCACACTACCAACTACAGTACCAGATGTACCCTCTACACCCACACTTTCAACTACAGTACCAGATGTACCCTCTACACCCACACTTTCAACTACAGTACCAGATGTACCCTCTACATCCACCATACCCACTACACTACCAGATGTACCCTTTACACCCTTACTACCAACTACAGTACCAGATGAACCCTCTACATCCACACTACCAACTATAGTACCAGATGTACCCTATACACCCACACTACCAACTATAGTACCAGCTGTACCCTATACACCCACACTACCAACTATAGTACCAGCTGTACCCTCTACACTCTCCAAATTAGTTATGAGAAACCAAGGTTTGTCAATATCTAAAATATATTCTTTTGGTTCTTTAACAGCAATTTTAAAATAATTAGATACTGTTGGCTTCTAGTACTGATATATTAAAAAGAATAATACTGAGTGTACTAGGTAATTAGAATAATATCTTATTCTAGAAGTATTCAAAAGGGATATATTGGCTAAGTAAAGTTATAATTGGTATAAATTAAAAGTGTTGAGTAATATTGTTAGATTGGACGGCCCTTTTATTAAAAAAAAAAAATGCAAACCAAAACATTCACTGCAAATTTTAATAATCAGATGTTTTAACAAAATATCAACAAAATTAATGGTTGTTTTATAGCACAACAACTATATTAATCATCACTGGGTTTAGTAAAATTTAATTTCAAGTTACAATAGTTTTGCACCAATATAAATAAAGGTCTCAAAGATATTATTTGGTGTAACTCAAGTTACAATAGTTATGCACCAATATAGATAAAGGTCGCAAAGATATTATTTGGTATAACTCAAGTTACAATAGTTTTGCACTAAAGAATAAGTGTATTTGAGATACAATATTTTCAAAAGTAAATATCTTCAAAATTATTTAAAATATCATGACCAAATTTTAACACAAGATGCACATTGTAAAACTACAGTAGTTTATGCAAAAAAAAAGAGTTACAGTAGTTTTGCCCTGAGCCCTTGATATATTATACATTTTTATTCTCGTGCGTGCATATTCATAATATAGTATGAAATGATTTTCTATCATAGACACTAACACACCAATTGCCTGGGATGAGTTGTGGCCAGGTTTCGAACAGCTTACAATTGTGAGTGAATTAAATCGAGCGTCAAATGAACCGTGAATTTCTGTCTTAGACCGAGATCAGACAGAGTTGTTTGAAGCAGTTGTAGCTTCTCCTCCATATCTAACTTTGTCACTTTGACTGTTTCTCATACCACTTTATTTGCTGTCTTTTGCATGTATTCTTAGTCAGTGGCAGAATGTCCATTGATGCAATCAGAAGACAATTTGTACAATTTGCACATCTGAATGTGTATTTCCAAGCTGGGCCCTGATTTTCATTGCTGCGGATGACAAAATGAGGTTTTGTACAGGTTGCAGATTCCTGATGACTGACTACAGTTGTTGAGTGCCTCCATCATTTTGTCAATGTCTATGATTTGATTGCCTTCCGATCAATATTTTGTGTTTTGTTGACTGTTTCAGGTCTGTGATGCAAGAGTAGCACATCAGCTTCTTGACTGGTACATGTAGATGTGGACGTCTGACTGCACAGTGAAAATGAAGAGGTAGACCGCTTTATCAACCTTTAAGCTGCTATGCTGTTGCCGCCACTGCTTTGGCTACTGTCGGATGATGATGATGATGAGGATACTTTGACGAGGCTTTTATTATAAGGTGTGCAGTTTTTCTTGAACATAGCATGTTTTCTCTTTCTTTCACCTTTCATGGTGGAATAATAATATCCCAGTTTCTACACTCATGTTTTTATAAAAGTAAGAATTAATGAAACAGTTTCATAGGACTTGGACCAGTAACCATTGGGTCAAAATGGTAGTACCCCAAAGTAGTTCAGTAGAAAATAGACAGTGATCGGTCAAGTTGGTGTGAGTGTGAAAATGCACCTCAGAGGTACTATTGCCGTGTGAACTTGTGTAGGGAATATATTTTCCCAGAGAGTGGTGCAAAATTGAGTGAACTGGTAGCTATAACACACAGATGGGACTATTTCTTAGATGGTAAGAATTTTGCATAATTTGGCTGATTTGACCCCTGTACATGCTGTATGTGAAATAGTGACACATACTTTCCCTTTGAGCAAAATGGTGAAATTGGAAGCAGTTAATGCCCATGCTTTTAACTTTTTTTTATTGATCTACTTGAGTAAAATATGAATTTTGGAAATTCTCATGGAGTTTTGAAACAACTGTTAGTGTTACAGTCTATAATGGAAATATTACGGTCTATGTGAAATTAATGTTGACTCAGCTTCAGCTTATGGTCATAAATCTGACAGGTTTGGTTGCTTATCATGATTATGTTACAGTCATTATGAAGATGTTCCACAAGCCTTAATCTGTTTGGATGCTGGCCATTTTTAAAGGACAGACAGATTGGTTACTTCCCTTGAAACACATAGCATATTGTACAATAGGGAAAATAGCTTGTTGGACTGAGGTGACAAAGATGTAAAAAATACAATGAAAAAATAAGTGACCCAAGCAGAGACTCAAACTCACACCTCCAGTGTGATAAGCAAACACTCTACTGATATCACCATAAAAGCTATGGTGAGACAGTAATAATATTTTAATTGTTGTAGCAGCATTCTTATGTGATTTTCAGTTTTACAATAAACCAAGAAGTAATATTCATCTGGCTGATAACTTCTGTAAATGAAAAGTAAATAGACAAACAGGTTAACACACCTGATGTTTGCTAGTATTTAATGTCTTATATTTGTGTTGTTTATTTCCATTATGGATAATTTGTCAGAAAATCATGGTAACTGGGTGATATAACAACATATTGACACTGTGTAAGGTATCAATAAGCAATGAATTTTAATTTCCCAGGGTGAAGTTTTTAAATAAAAGTTTGTCTTTTAATGTTTACTACAAACTATTTGTAAATGCAATGTTTCATGTATAATTACGACCATGACCTGTTCAGTATAGCAACATGATTAACTAATATAAAACTATGTATTTTACGATGTACATGTACATGTATTTTAAAAGCAGACACAAATTTGGAGGCATCAGTGTATCAAAATATCTTTTAAAATGGTATAGATGTCATATTATATTCCATTTCCACAATGTTTACAAAACAGGCTGGAGCTGTATAGAATGTGTTTCTATCCTTGGCTGAGAGAATTTGTTATTTTTGGGCCCCATCATTTCAAAGAGTTGTTAAGGGGCATTATGTGTTTCCTCTATCCATCCCTTGGTCCGTCTTTCATTAAATCATCTGAGGTCAAGCCAATTTTCTATACTAGCACATAGTAGGGACATATGTATATTTCTAGTGGTACTCATATTTTACCATGATTGACAGACATATGGAACAACAATGTATCTTGTATTTTTCATATATATGTGATCTAATCCTGGATTTGAAACTATGCTTGTTTTAAGGTGTGATTCTACTTGAATAAAGATTGTGATGATTTGGTTCTGACAAGTTGCTGTATCTGGGAAGCACGAGTTAGTGGTAAATACTGCCTCCAAACCACAATGAGGTAATGTTTAGTGCACAGGCGTCATTTATGTAGGTTTATTATTGAAAGAATTATTTCTCCTTTTTGTAATTTTCTTTGATGGGCATAGTATTATAAAATCCGAGTGGGTTTGTATGCGTGTATCCAAGTGGGTTTCTATGCATCATATTTCATCCAGTGTTGATACTCCAATTTATAGTTTCAGCATTATATGGTTCAAAGGAGACAACACAGTCTTAACATGTAATTATACCATCATTGTATACATACAATTCAAACAGGTAAATCCTACCTAAAAGTATTGGTACTTGTAGACAAAACATAATAAATTCAAACTGGTTTATTGTGCATGTTTCTTTTGTTATGTATGAGGTATGTCCCAAAAGTAATAGAACACATTTAGAAATATGACTTTAAGTGTTTCAATCAGAACAAAACTTGGCATGGATAATTTTCAATATCTAAACTATAACGTGCAAAATTTCATTATCGTACACCACTATTTAACATTAATTTTGACAAATCAGTATGTATATGTTACAAAGTACAGGGGAGATTGACTTTATTTGTGTGACGTTAAATTGACATTCAAATGAAAGTAATTTTTTTTCCGAAGTATGAACCACTGTGCAAAACACAGATCTTGTGGTACTGCACCCACTTCTGGTACATGCCATGATACTATGATGACTCGTAGATCCTAACCACAGAATGTACACTCCGGCACATGGCCCAGATGTACTGAAAGCGCTTTTCACAAAGATCAGAAATGAATCCCAGGAAAACCACACAAAATTTCAGTCGTCCAGATCGTTAATGGTCAGTTACTTTCGTCTCACCATTGAAAACCCGTTTGTACCACTAATAGATAAGACTCCAGGATATGCCTTTTGTTGAAGACCTGTGTGAAATAAGCTTCAGAGTATAATGTAGGGTCATATCACACCCAACACAAAATTTTACCACACTCAAAATATCCACTCTAGGCATGATGTCGTCCAATTTCTTTACCATTCAAATTCGCACTTGCTATTTTAAAAGTGCGCACAACAATCAAATGTTTATCGATAACGTCGAATTTTTAAATGATATTCGTACATGATCTGATATTACGTCCACTATTATTTCATAACATTTGGCACAATATTGAGGAAGATGTCTGCTTTCAAAGGCAATATTGTTTTTTTAAATGGCGTTTAATTTCAAAGTCCCCCGTACTTCAAAACTCGCGTAACTATGGTGCCGTTTGCATGAACTTAGCTATGACTGAAAGGCGATTTGATGTTTTATGACAATAGAAGATGTGTCGATCTATCCATTGATACCACTGGTTTGCATGTGACACCCTAAATTAAAAAATGACAGGGTCGTCCTATTACTTTTGGGACATACCTCGTATATATATGTGAGTGGTGAGTTAGCTTGGCAGTTAATGCTGTTATAAAACTAAGTTGTTACAGAGGTAATTGTGGAATACTGTACTTTGTAAGGTGTTGTGAAGTACTGTGGAATGTTTGTTATGTTTTAATGTTTGTCTAAATGTATTGGTGTTTATATTGCAGGCTCTTTGACAATCTTTGATGATCTTTGATACTCTTTCTGCATTAAATAAGAACCATGGAATAGTGTTGTTAACTATTTTCCAAATCCTGGTTACCTGTACATTAGTTCAAACTTTCTTTTCGGTCGAGCCAGAGATCAAACCTGCGACATTAAGCATGCGCAGCGGACACCTTATCCATGATATCACAGGTGTGGTAAATAACAAGGATATATAATTGTTATAGGTATAACATTGTGTATATAACATTATTAGAAGATAAAGACTGTAACATTACTTGATTTATTACTGTTTCTTCTCACTCATGTATAGTGCACACCCACCTTTTTACACCTAAATCTCAGGAAAAATATAAATCTGTTGTATCTGTATATAAGGCAACAGTCTCCTAGATGATTGATATTCGACATTGTGTCTCAATATAATTTGTCTCTCAACACTGATTCAAGTGGGAAAGTTATCAGTTACTTGGGGAGATGGGATGTGCTCGATTACTGGTTAACCTTTCAGGATCCCAGGAATTGATGATTAACTGGTCGTCTGTTAGCCCTCAATGGCATAAAAATTACGCTAAGTATTCAATAAACAAATCTTATATTTCCCCAGATGACACATGGCAGCATCTGATAGATATTTAGTTTATACTAATTCATTTTAGTTAGATTGCAGTGAAAGCTCAGAGCTTATATGAACCGCTTTCTGGGTAGAACTGGTACTGAGTGTTGTTTTATGAGAGGCATCGGGTCAATCTGGGGATTGAATCTGCAACCTTCAATTTGTCTACCTCCCCACTTGATATATATTTGCCACAGTTATCACTGGCAGCAGTCAAAATTTTATTTAATCTGAGAATCAGTCTTGTTTTATATCTGTTGAAATTATTATTTACTTTTTGGCAGTCAGGTCAATACAATTAATTTTTAGACATTTATGGTATATCATAATAGGTCTGAAGGGTATATATTTTGCTTAGAGAATATTTCTTAGCATCATGGAGACATCCTACAATTTGTACATAGAAAGAAACATACTGAGAAGGAGTACCTTTGTTCTTTCTTCAGTTGCATTTAGTTTGAAAGTTATGATGCAGAGAAACTGACTGGATCTTATAACTGGAGATCTTCAGTGTGCATAATGCAGGTTGCAAGATCAGACATTTTGTTGTCACATTACAGTATGTATCCAAACAATTGGGAGTTACTTGTTTGTCTATGGCAGAGTTAAAGTGTATGTATTAAAAGACTGAAATGACACTGTTTGACACAGTTTGTTGTCTGATATTTTATTCAGAATTCCAGGGCTTTATATAAATGCTCACCCGGCTGTCCGGTTCAACTGAATCATGGGTACAGAAAACTAAAACATAAAGTTGCTAGTCCGACTGGACAAGTGAAAATTCAGAAATTAAACACAGCATCTTTTTTATGCTCATCCTCTGTTTTTTTAACTTAAATAAAACAGTTTATTTAGTTATTCCAAATTTTATATCCATATGACTATAGAACCATAATTTTAGATTCAGTAAGGACAAGTTGTTTTTGGTCAGGACAAGCAGATTTTATAAATACTTTTTAAAAAATTAATGTAATGGCCTGAACTCTTTAATTCCAAAATAGTGCCTTAAATTTATTTATATTGGAAATACAAAACTGAATGATATATTGTATAGTAGGTTATTTCTGCGGTTTAACATTAGCACCTCAGAATTATTTTCAGCAGAGTTGTCAGGAACTGTTCATATATAAATACTTGGCACACTTTTTTAAATCACCAATTAACATAGTGCTTTTAATTATTCTACATTTGTTTGCAGTTGAGTACTGTCATGTTGTGGATACACAGGCCCCCTACAGAACTTCCAACACAGAGTTGTATACACATGTGCAAGGTGTTTGCTGCTTTCACACATGGTTGATTTCTCTGTAATGTCACATGCAGTCTGCCATGTGATGATGCCTTTGTGTGGTTGTGACTCTGCTTTATTGTGGAATGTGTCATTGAGGGCTTGTGTGGAACCACAGTGCAGTAAAGTGTCTCCAGAATGGTAAGCATCTTGGAAGTTGTTTATTTATAACAATTTAATAACTAATATTTATTATATCACTTTCAAATACATTATTCTGTACTATATTTGTTCGATTGTTTCATGAGATGAAAGTCACAACTTTGATATTGAGGGTATTACTTATTATATACTTAATTGAACTCGGAGGACAAAAAAACACAATTAGCAGCTCCAGTGGAATTTTGTTATATATCAAAAATGTGTTTGTGACAAGTGAAACTTTTATTTTAATTTATGACGATTCGCATTTGTGGGTCAAGTTCGATGGCAAACACTTTAAATTTGAATATGATTTATGCCTTTGCTATATGGTACCATCTAAATCAAGCAGAAATGCTTTAATTGAGACAAATGATAATGTTGTTCTTCCTGAAAATAATATACATTTACAAACATTAACAAAATATTAATGACCAATGTAACTTTATGCTAGATGGCGATTATAAATTTAGAATAGGTAAGCAGTGTGATTGTGTTGCCATTGACAACAATTTTCATACAGATATACATGTACTCCCTGATGATATATAATTGCTACGTTAATCATTGGATAAAATTGTAAATATTAATTTGCATTTACTGCTTGATTTTGAACAAATGGGTCTTAGGGTAGCAAATGGGCGGGTATGTGAGGATAAAACTACTGGAGATTTTACCTGTGTCTCTAGTTCTGAGAAAAGTGTAGTGGATTATTGATTGATTGATTGATTGAATATTTAGCGTCATTCTTATGCCATCGAGGGCTAACAGACAATCAGTTAACCTAACCACTGTTTCCTGGGATTAACCGGTACTCGAGCACACCCTGTCTCCGCAAGTAACTGATAACTTTCCCACTTGAATCAGTGGTGAGAGACGAATGATAATGAGACACAATGTCGTATATCAATCATCACGGAGACTGTTGCCGGGCGGGGGAACTCACGACCCCTGGATTGATAGTCAGACGCGTAACCGACTGAGCTAATCGGGCCCGGCCGATTATTGTGGATTATTGTATTGTTAATCCTGTCTTTCTTCCAGTTTTTACTTCATGGACCATAGATATCCAAAGTGATTACTGTTTGGTTGAATTTTTTTTGATTAGCACATTTTGCAAAAAATGATAATTATAAATTTCACAAATCTGTCGCTCAGGATAGAGCATCAGATACAGGGCTTGAAAATTCCACTTGTCCGCTTGCATGACGAGTGAACATTTGGTCTGGACGAATAAGATTTAAGAAACTGACCTTAATATTTCTTTGGCTTTAAGCATTTAATTAAAATGTTGGAAAAGGAGGATGAGTAGCTTTTATAAGAAATTCCAAGCCCTGGGATTCATGCAAAACATTTTTTAAATTGGATAACCTAAAGAAAGATTTGTATAAACATAAGCTATAGTCTCAGAAATTTCAATCTGGCGTTTATGATTTAAGTAATTATTTAGATAATATTCATTCTAAAGACAATATTGACATCAATATAACATTTTATAAATAATATCGATGAAGTGTGTATACCCCTTTTTGAAAAGAGATTGTGGTCATATTATAACAGAAAATGTATGCAGTCAAAGGGAAGTAACTCATTTTTGAATAATGAGTGTCATACACTTAGAAAATCTTTTACAAGTTTTGGAATGAAACAGACCCATTTTTTTCAAGCAAACCAGTAGGTAATATATTTTTACTAATTTAAGACTGTTTTAAAGGTGAATAACAGTAATTAAAATGTGCAAACTGAGAAATAAGTTGTACTTAAGACAATTATTATTGCTAATTAATAATGCTAATGTTTTACATTTCAAATGTTAACAGAGAAAACTAGTTTATAAATTAGTTATATATGAAAACAAAGCTCAATATTGAATACTAGTAATCAATATATTAAGTGATAAACTTTATAATGACTATATTGATGTATTTTGATGTAAGAAATGGGAGACAGCTCTTCCAGTCTTGTCTGCTACAAAATAGTAATCCAGAAATGTATTTATTGTTGGTTAAGTCTGGTTTTGTATTTAAAGAAAAAATATATTTCAAGTTACTGGTAATGTTGGTTTGAATGACTTTCTGGCACTCATGTAGACATCATTGCCAGGAAGGAACTTCATCAATACCAGAATCAGATGCCAATGTAAATATTTTCTCTGTTTATTTTCTATCAGTTTTATTTGACAAACACATGTATATAGTACTTACCTTGAGTAATTATCTAACTACATTTGTTAATAAAGTGTGGGGAGGGGGGCATCTTTAGACCTCCTGTTTTATGTACTGGTAATATGTAATTTATTGTTCCAGGGTGTTACATGAGTGATGGTACAAACAGGATTACTGTTCCTGCAGCATTTGGTAGATCATTGTATCATTTATAATGCCTTATTTTAATGTTAAGATTTGATTCAAGACCTAAATATTTATATTTCAGTGCTCTCTTGTCATTGTTAATATTGCAGGAATCGCACAGAACAAATTGTAAGCCACATATATTGTTGCAGACAAAATTAATGCGGTTGTTATATAATCATAATTAGCATATGAATCAGTGTCAATATTTGAATGCAATTGTCCCGGTATTAGACTGTGTTACAGATGGAGCATCTGAAGATGTGTTCTGACATTGTGTCCAGCAGACCAGTCGTCTGGCAGAAATATTGTGTTGCAAATGAAGTTTTTTTTTATTCTCTACGTTATAATTTGTTTTCATTGATGTACTTGTGATCTTTCATGGCTCAGTGCTCTAAGGCATTGTATCTCACTGCATAGGTAATATGTTACTTTATGTGAGAAAGTTTGCTTGTTATGTCTTGTGGAAGAACATTGTCTACTCAGATTCATTCTGAGATCTTCCTTCTCAATACAACATGATAGCGTATGTAACCTTAAGTGTGTTGATAAAGGAGTTAGTCTTTATTAAGACACATAATAGGAGACATTTATTAAGGACTGGAACAGTCTTACAAGAAAAAGTAAAGAAAAACAGATTTGCTTTTTTTTAAAAAAAGAAAAGAGTAAAATTACAACTCATGTACAGTGTAGAGAGAGCAAACTTTATTTTTTATGAATGTGTCATTATTTCTGCAAAGTATTCCAGACTTGTTTTATAATATGTGTGTCATTACTCAAGTCTTTTTGTGATAATCAATTTCAATATAAATTGAGAACACCTATGAGTTGTCTTTCTTTGTTTTATTATATTATAAGTAATTTAAATTATAGCTTTTCCCTGTTGCATAAAGTCAAAATAGCTACTTCAGTATTCTGAGAACTTTATTTTTCATATAAAGAACCTTACTGGAAATGAATATCTCAACAGTCAACAGTTATCTTTTTATTATTTAACATAGTTTTGATGATCTTGATGGAATCTGGTAGTGAACATGGAAATCTGAACAGGGACGAGATGCTGTTTTTTACAGATTTACTGCTGGTACGTACAGTGTTTAATAAATGTGCTCTACCAAATTGGATCTGAGAAATCAAAGAAATATTAACTAGAATATTTTTCAGTGTTGTCAATAAACAGAAAAGAAACCTACAAACTGTCAGAGTTTTAAAGATACAGCTATGTGTATTTGTTTTTGAAAACAAACAAGATTGTAAGACAATGTTGTGGTTTTTTTTCAGATCTAAATAAACAAAGTTGATTTTATGAAAATTAAGTCAGACAGCTTATCAAACTCACCTATGCCAAAATACCAACATGACAAAGACAAACTTTTAAAGGAGATTCACTCTATCCTTCCAGGGAAAAAATAAAAGGATTAGACTCGGATCATTTTGGGTTAGTAATGTAGAAAAATTCTATTTTTAGATTAATCACAATTTTAATCATTAATCAATAGTTTTAAAAAGTCCAATTAATCAATTTAAAAATTCAGCTCCAATTCCTAAAACTACAAGCTGATTCTATGCAGAGTTATTGCCCTTGAACTTGAACTTGATTTTTTTTTTTTTTTTTTTCTTTTTTTTTTTTTTTTTTTTTTTTTGAATGGGGTTTAACGCCATTTTCAACACATTTCAGGTTGTATATGGCATATCCAGTTTTACTGGTGGAGGAAGACCTCAGACTGAGTCAGACTGAGTAGAACCACCGTCCTTCCGCAAGTAACTGGAAACTTTCTCACATAAAGTTTTTGGAGCGAGCGGGACTCGAACCTACGACCATAGCGGTGAGAGGTAAGTGATCTTGAGACGGCGCCTTAGACCACTCGGCCACGGAGGACCCTCTTGAACTTGATAAATATCTGTATTTACCGTATACATTGCAAATCTTGTGGAACAAACTTATTTGACAGTTTTCAGACAATTGACTTAAAACTTTGCATACATAATTACCATGAAATGTAATTGTGTGTGATTTGATTTTATGATACTTAATTGATTCCACGCAGAGTTACTGCCCTTGCAAATTTCTGTTTACAATATTGCAGTTCTAATTGAGAAATTCTTCCAAAGGTTGTTTTCAGTCATATCGCGACGGTGTCTACTTGAGACAGTATTCTAAGCGCTGTCACACTGGAGTATCATGCCGCAGACACATGGTATGATACCCCACCCAGTCACATTATACTGACACCAGGCCGACCAGACCTAGAACTCTCCTCTAAATGCTGAACATCAAGAGAGGAAGCTTCTAGTACCATTTTTATAGTCTTTGGTATGACCCGACCGGGGTTGAACCCACAACCTTTCGCATGCGAGGCGGACGCTCTACCACTAGACCACGCCGCGGTCTTCTTCCAAAGGTTTTGGGAGATAAACTTGAAACTTTGTAAACATGATCGAAATCAACCATAGATGAGTGTAGATGTGCATGACTACAATTTTGTGACACTGACTTAATTCCATGCAGAGTTATTGCCCTTGCACTCAGTAACATTACTGTATTTATAAAATTAGTCACTGTACTGTAACCTTTTGAGAAAACATGTATGTTCAGGATACATTGTTTTGATTTTATTTTGAAACAAATCTTGTTTTCACTTCTGTTTTTTTAGTCCTTTAGCAAAGATGGCATTATCAAAGTGACTGGTGTGATGCCAGAAGGGAAGACTAACTCTTGATATGTTTCTTCTTCCATTGTTTTTATCTACAGGAGGTAAGCAACACTCAGGAATAGATAATACCTAAGTATTATATAACACACAGGTGCTTTTTCTAAATACAGTCAACCCTGTCTTAAGCAGCAACTCAAGATAAAGAGCAAAAGTGACCCTTTAAGGCAGGTGTCTGCTTAATACAGGTTGTTTAAAAGTAAACTAATAAAAATGGTAAATAGAAAATGTGGCTGTTTAAAACAAATGTTTGCTTAATAGAGGTGACCACTAACACAGTTTGACTGTATACAAATAAATCTGGAGCACAGACTGGTAATGTTCTTTTTTAATATATATATATATTTTTTTTTAATGGGGTTTAATGCCATTTTCAACACATTTCAGGTTATATATGGCATATCCAATTTTACTGGTGGAGGAAGACCTAAGACTGAGTCAGACTGAGTCAGACTGAGTAGAACCACCGTCCTTCCGCAAGTAACTGGAAACTTTTTAATATATATATGGTGGTACAAGTTTTCATAACAAATCATATTAGCTGTATATTTAGATACTATTGAAATACATCATTAACATCTAGAAACTTAACATAAAGTGTACTAGTTCAGTCCAGTTACTTGATTCACTGTTTAACGCATGAATTTTAAGTGGTGTACTAGAAAGGTTGTTAGACACACATGCCAGAGGTCATAAGTTCAGGATTGACATGATCTCTTTTCATAAACAACACCCAGTACTGTTTAAATTTGGTTTTATTTGAATATTTTGCATCATTACAGATGATTAGTTAACCTAACCAATCTTTCCTGATATTCTGGAAAATTAACCAATACTCAAGCACACCCATCTCCACAAGTAACTGATAACTTTCTCAGTTGAATCAGTGGTGAGAGACAAATGACCATGAGACACAATGAATCCCTGGATTGACAGTCAGATGTGCTACAGTTTGAACCCAGCAGGGCCCAGCTGGTCCTATGTTAAAAATAGGCTCAAGAGGAGTTCATATGCATTTTGGCATAAACTTTTTTTTTTCCACATCACATTGAAATTTTGTGACATTCCTTACATTTACCAGTGTAACAGTCTATCGTGGTCATTTTCACATTCTCAAACGTTTAATACTTGAATTGTGACTTTTTACGCCCATTAATGAGTTCTGAACCATTTTGTGTAATTAGCATATTTCCTGATTCTGATTTTTTTTCACCACAAAATATACTACTTTCTAACTCTTTCACAAACAGTTGACAATATTAATGTTTATCTATATACTTGTCCCCACATAGGAACAAGCAGCAGCTAACTGTACAGTAATTGGAGATTTGGACAGTGTCACCTGGGAAGCTGCAGTGTGTATACATACAGATTATAAACAGATTAGTCAGCCAGGTAAATATATCTACAAACAACGAAGTTCATTTGGAAGCAGAAATAAAAAGTTTAAGACAAGGTTTTGTTTAATAATAGCAGATTTATGAGCCAGACGTACCGGATACGTGCAAATTGATAAAATAGTTAAAACAAAAGTAACTTGGGTTTATTCAGAGAAAAGTTTGATCTAAAAGCTCATTCTGACAAAACAGAATTGAAGAATCAGCTGGACAAAACAAAGCAGTTGGTTCACTCGTCTAGATTTATTACCACATTTGAACATTCCTCTTGTTGACAGTGGATCTCTGACCGGATTGTTTCTCAATGGGTGTAGAGGCCATCTTAACAGCTATGTTGTACGTTTTGTAATTTTATTGAACGATCATGTGACCTGAGAACATACAGGTGAAGGTGATGGTCATTACAGTTTTCTTTTAGGAAGAGGTCAATGGCAGAGAAAAAGTATTCAGGGAAATTGATATTAATCTAGGTTAAGTGTTTGAGTAAAAAGAAAGAATTTTTTTGGAAGTTCAACATATAAACAGTGTAAGTGACATTGAGGACTAACAGATGATCATTTAATTGACCACTGTTTCCTAGGATCCTAAATGGTTAACCAGTACTTGAGTCCCAGGATCCTGAATGGTTAACCAGTACTTGAGTACACCTAGGATCCTGAATGGTTAACCAGTACTTGAGTCCTAGGATCCTGAATGGTTAACCAGTACTTTAGTCCCAGGATCCTGAATGGTTAACCAGTACTTGAGAACACCTAGGACTCTGAATGGTTAATCAGTACTTGAGTCCCAGGATCCTGAATGGTTAACCAGTACTTGAGTACACCAAGGATCCTGAATGGTTAACCACTACTTGAGTCCCAGGATCCTGAATGGTTAACCAGATCCTGAATGGTTAACCAGTTCTTGAGTCCCAGGATCCTGAATGGTTAACCAGTACTTGAGTACACCTAGGATCCTGAATGGTTAACCAGTACTTGAGTCCCAGGATCCTGAATGGTTAACCAGTACTTGAGTCATAGGATCCTGAATGATTAACCAGTACTTGAGTCCAAGGATCCTGAATGGTTAACCAGTACTTGAGTCCTAGGGTCCTGAATGGTTAATCAGTACTTGAGTCCTGGGATCCTGAATGGTTAACCAGTACTTGAGTACACCTAGGATCCTGAATGGTTAACCAGTTCTTGAGTACACCTAGGATCCTGAATGGTTAACCAGTACTTGAGTACACCTAAGATCCTGAATGGTTAACCAGTACTTGAGTCCCAGGATCCTGAATGGTTAACCAGTACTTGAGTACAACTAGGATCCTGAATGGTTAACCAGTACTTAAGTACACTTAGGATCCTGAATAGTTAACCAGTACTTTAGTCCTAGGATCCTGAATGGTTAACCAGTACTTGAGTCCCAGGATTCTGAATGGTTAACCAGTACTTGAGTACACATAGGATCCCGAATGGTTAACCAGTACTTGAGTACACCTAGGATCCTGAATGGTTAACCAGTACTTGAGTACACATAGGATCCTGAATGGTTAACCAGTACTTGAGTACACCTAGGATCCTGAATGGTTAACCAGTACTTGAGTCCTAGGATCCTGAATAGTTAACCAGTACTTGAGTACACCAATCTTATACTTGAATCAGCAGTGAAGGACGATTGACAATAATCCCAATTTTGTATAGCGTCATCTTGGAGACTGTGGCAAAAACATATAATTGAAAGTCAGATGCACTACTGACTGAGTTAACCTGTCCAGGCTAAAAATAGATTTATCTTATTTATAGTTTAAAGGGGAACGCAACCCTGTGTATAAAACAGGATAATATGAATAGCTATGAGTTCAGCTTTCTATTAATAGTATTATTATGCATAAATTCGAGTCCATAAAGATATATCAGCTCGTTTTGTAACGGTCATTTTCGCACATCGACTTTATGGTGGAAGTCGCCATATTGGATACCTGCGTGACGTCATAACTGCACTTCCGGTTTAAAACATAATTGATTTATACGCTACAGCAGATGTAGAAACGTGCAATTATAGTCAGCGGCAAAAGTACTCGCAAGACTAATAAAATGGATTTTAGTAACGGAGAAGGACTTTTTGCCTACAACTTTGAACCAGAATTTTCAGAAGCAGAGTTAAATGAATTAGAAGACGAGAGAAATAGTGAGACGGCACAGTTGTTCACACACGTGAAAGATTTTTGCAGCTGCAAAAACAGTGTAATGATGCTTTCGTCTGACGAAAATACGTGCTGCAGATGCAATTTCACACTATTGGAAATTCAGAAGATTTAGAATGTATCACAGAAATAATACAGAGATGTCACAGCAATGTCTTATGAAGTTTTCACCCAAAAAGATGATAACTGTTAAACAGTCACACCGATCATGAACCAGAGATCAAACCCGAAACCCATCAATCACAACTCTGACATCTTATCATGTAGCCTGACATTGATGATTGAATTTTTCAAAATAGTAAAATTACCCTTAGCTTGATAAAAAAAAGTAATTATTGCCGTCAGTGTTGATGTAGATCAAGACGAGCCTCCACATTCATGCTGTACTATCAGGGTTTATACTGTTTGCTACTCAGTCAATACATTATCAAAAAAAAGCACTAATTAGACCAAGAATGGAATTAAGGGAAAATGTTTTGTTACATATATTTACCTGTCTAAGAGAGAATAAGAAATAATATTATATCTCTTTTCTTATCGTGTTTAGCTGGTGCGGCCATTGTTGCGTACTGAGAAATGGCTGATAAAATTTTGATTTCATATCCTTTTTAGTAAATTTAGATGAAGCATGAATGAGTTGGGTTTTTTTTGTGTTGTTTTACATAACTGGCACTGTCTTTTGGTTATTCAAATGGTGTTACTACCCAATTTGATATATGATGATTATCTATTCTACCAGTTCTCTGAACATATATGAATGTGTCTCCTTATAGGGAGTGTCATATGGAATATAATGTCTACAGGCATATTGTACAAAGTGTATGTTACTGTCCAGCTACTGGCACCCTGCTGAGCTTTCATAATTCACCAACACCACATTCACACCATGTGGTAATGAGAAATACCCTGCCACATTGTGCATATTGTACCCTAATAAGCGTGATCACCCCAGGTTTAATGACCCCAGGGTTTATGACAGGATGTTATATCACACAGTATTATGCCTTATTACTAATTTAAACATTTTCAGTTAATTAGGGTTTCAATATTAATGCAAACTTACAAGTAAAAAAATTAAGTTATATGATTTTATGAATATTTTTCATAAATTGTATACCAGAAAACTATTTTAACAGTAAAAAAACTTTTCATGTATTAATGAATAAATAAAGGAACAAAGGTTTTACTTTATCTTTTTTCATTGCGAAGTTGAGGTAGTTCAAATGTCTATTCAAGAATAATGACCTAGTTGACTGTGAAAAAGCCATATATCAATAAACTAAATTGCCTATTGATTATAAAATTAATAAAATGAGTTTATGAACAATTAATGGTTGACTGAATATTTAGCATCATTTTTTGTCATCGAGGGTTTACTGTTCAGATGTTCAGTTAACCTAACCACTGTTTCCTGCAAAGGTTAACCAGTACTCGAGCACACCCAACAACCGCAAGTAACTGATAATTTTACCACTCGAATCAGCCGTGAGAGACAAATGATTTTAAGACACAATGTTGTATGTCAGTCATCACAGAGACTGTCGCCGGGTTGGGATTCGAACTCGAAACACCAGGATTGATAGTTAGACACGTAACTGACTGAGCTAATCGGGCCTGTCACAATTAATTGGCCTTAATTTGTATTTTAATAATAACTTTTAGATACCATGTCGTTTTCACACCTTATGTTTTGGCATTAACCTCTTGTTTTTATTGTTAATTGGATTATCACACCTGTTCAAACAGACTGCAATTATAATATTGTGAAAGTTTGCTATATCAATTTCGCAATATTTTGGAAGAGTATATAAAATTACAAATTAAATTTTAGAAATCAGCTGAGCTATATGTTATTAGCACATTTTTAAGAGCTTCCCACTGGATAATATACACTAAGTTTATATGTATGTCGCATATGGTCATCTTCGTACTGAAATCATCAGAAATTGTATCCTTGGGTAGTAGTACGCCAAGGCATTGGAACGCTTCATTCTACAATCTTAAGTCCTACCCCAAAGTATAAAGGTGTTTTGCGCGTGATGTCACCAGAAGCTTGACACTGAGGCAATGTGAAATCACATATTAGGAAAACTAAAAACAACGCTGCCCACAAAACATATCGCATTACTCCACTCACTTATTCCGCTGAAGAAAACAATATTTATGGTTAAGTCCTTCAATTCAGAATAGTTTTCGCGTTTAATTGTCTTCCTTCAATGTTCACTAATGTACTGTTTATCTATCTATCAATTGTTTACGTGAATTAGTGTATATACAAAAGAGTATCAGTAGAGAGCAGTCACTAACGACACAATACAATTTGCGCGATAACTAGAACGGAAGTGCAGTTATGACGTCACCGAATACCTCCATCACAAAAGAGCTACAAAATGGCGGCGCCCATAGCATTTAGGAAACGCTTGAAATCATGATATTTGATGTCATTTTTCTCATTTGATAAATTTCGTACAATTAAAATTTGTTGATTTTTGTGTTATTTACATGTCTATTTAACGATAAATAGCCATTTATATTCTGACGTGCGGTACCCTTTAATTGAATTGTATATTTGATTGTTTCAAAGTTATTTTTTTAATATTTATCAAGGTCACATTGTAATGGCCAATTTGGATACAGACATATTGATGCAACCTAACATGATGAAGAGACTATATCTACGCCATCTGGTGTGAATACATTTCAAGATGACACTGTGGGATCATTTGAAACTTCACAGGTATATACTCTTTCCATAATGTAGGCTTCATGTTTCTTCTTAGTGGCCTACATATTTATTCCTACAGGTCGACATGGGACATTTTAAATGTGGTTTAACACTATTTTCAACACATTAAAGGTTATATATGGCAACCAGTTTTATTGGTGGAAGAAAACCTCCTGAGCATGAATCTGAGTAGAGCTGCCATCCTTCACAAATTTTCTAATATACGGTTTTGTTTTTTTGACAGAGTTGGACTCGAAACCAGGATCTCATTGGTGAGAGGTTAGTGATCTTTGACCTTACACCACTCGGCCCCTGAGTATTCCTTACTTCAGAAATAAAATCAGCCAAGGCAGAAAATGATAAATTAATGTTTATACCTTAGCAATGTTATATTTAAAATACCCGCTTTATTTTTATCTGGATGGGTCTCTGTTATAGAAATTGAATGATCTATTAACTTCCTATATGAAAGTGACTTACCTCTCACAGGTCAACGGTTGAAGCCTTATCTCCAACCAAATATTGCATAGAAGAAGTTTGACAATAACTTGGGTAAATGTTATTTAGAAAGGAAGTATAATTATCGGGATTTTTCAAAATATTAAATTGGCTTAAAACTTTTTTTCCAATATATCATGCCTATATCCAGCTTACAGTTGCCAAAATTTGTGACGTATCAAATGAGTCTTGTGATTTCATGTTTAATTCAATTTGATCAATAGATTTACATAATTATTGAAATAATTGTTTTACCTTATAAACAGTCCAAATGATGATATGAAGGTCATCAAGCATTATTCAGGTGCTGCCTATTTTTAGCTCACCTGAGCCGAAGGCTCCCAGGTGAGTTATTGTGATCGCCCTTTGTTCTATGTCCATCTGTCATCAACTTTTCCTTCACATGCCTTCTCTGAAACCACTTGACAGATTTGCACCAAATTTGGTATGAAGCATTTTGCCATAAAACTTCCTCAAATTTATTGAAATTATGACCCTGGGGTCAAATTTGACCCCACCCCATGGTGTTATTATTTGCATGATTGGGGAAAAGTGATAGCACCTACACGACTTGGAAAAAATCTTTTCACTTTCTTGAAATTGTTAGAAATGACAGTGATGTGAGGTTAAAGTGCTGAAGCATTTTTGTAATTTTGTGACAAAGACTTTAATTCTCATGTGTTAACTTGGTCGACTTACAAAACTTGGTGTTCGTATGACATATATTTGTTCTGAAAATTAAAAAAATGCGTTTAAATAAGATACTCATGTTAATCATGATTTTAACTCATCACTTTAAAATTTCATGGTGTAAAAAAAAAATATACCGGTAAACCCTGTGCATCTTAATTTTCGGTAAAATATTGGTTTCCAATCAATAGCAGGGATATTCATGTAGACAAACAAGTTGTGTTATAATATTAGTGTAAGACATCTAAATATATAAACACAGTTTGATCTAGAAAGCACGCAAATGCTGTGATGCTGCTTTTTTGCTTGCCTTTTGTATTATAAAAGTAGAATTGATAATTCAAAAAGTATAACTTGATAGCAGGGGGAGGGGGGATCCTAAAATAACCAGGGCTTAACATTTCTTACAAAAGCTACTTGTCTGTCAATGTTTTTATTTGAATGCATTAAATCATAGAAATATTAAAGTCAGTTTCTTATATCTTACCTAACCAAATGTTTACTCGTTATGGTGAGTGAACGAGTGGGATTTTACAGGCCTGAAAATGCCACAATATCACAACACCACCATACCACATACCACAACATAGAGAGGTTGAAATCCATTTTACAATAGTAAGAAGTCCCTGCTCTACAAGTTATCAGATTTTTTATTTGTACCAGCAGACTATGGATCTCTTGCTAGTGTTTTCATTAAGTGTGTTGTCATGAAACTTTATTTTTTTCCACCTCTTGTTGGCATATGTTGGTGTAGCTATTGCTTATTTCTTAAAGATGTTATATTGTTTAATCTATTGTGGCATAATTCATAAATATAATTTTGTATGCAAAACAGAATATTGAAGGCAGTCAAGGAGAAATTGAAGCTGAGCCTTGTAGCAATGGTCCAGCGTTTGCTGGTGAAACACTAGACACTATATCAGAGTAAGCTGCCAGCATTGGTCCAGCACTCACTGGTGAAATACTAGACATTATAGCAAAGTTAGTTGCCAGCATTGGTCCAGCACTCACTTGTGAATTACTAGACAGTATAGTGGAGTTAGCTGCCAGCATTGGTCCAGCACTCACTGGTGAAATACTAGACAATATAGCAGAGTAAGCTGTCAGCATTGGTCCAGCACTCACTGGCGAAATACTAGACAGTATAGCAGAGTTAGCTGCCAGCATTGGTCCAGCACTCACTGGTGAAGTACTAGACAGTATAGCAGAGTTAGCTGCCTGCATTGGTCTAGCACTCACTGGTGAAGTACTAGACAGTGTAGCAAAGTTAGCTGCCTGCACTGGTCCAGCACTCACTGGTGAAGTACTAGATAGTATAGCAGAGTTAGCTGCCAGCAGTGGTCCAGCACTCACTAGTGAAATACTATACA
Source organism: Panopea generosa (assembly GCA_029582155.1). NCBI lineage: Eukaryota > Metazoa > Mollusca > Bivalvia > Adapedonta > Hiatellidae > Panopea > Panopea generosa. Next base: position 23,017,272 of record CM055905.1, read on the forward strand.
GTATAGCAGAGTTAGCTGCCAGCATTGGTCCAGCACTCACTAGTGAAATACTAGACAGTATAGCAGAGTTAGCTGCCAGCATTGGTCCAACACTCACTGGTGAAATACTAGGCAGTATAGCAGAGTAAGCTGCCAGCATTGTTCCAGCACTCACTGGTGAAATACTAGACAGTATAGCAGAGTAAGCTGCCAGCATTGGTCCAGCACTCACTGGTGAAATACTAGACAGTATAGCAGAGTAAGCTGCCAGCATTCGTCCAGCACTCACTGGTGAAATACTAGACAGTATAGCAGAGTTAGCTGCCAGCAATGGTCCAGCACTCACTGGTGAAATACTAGACAATATAGCAGAGTTACATGTAGCTGCCAGCATTGGTCCAGCACTCACTGGTGAAATACTAGACAGTATAGCAGAGTGAGCTGCCAGCATTGTTCCAGCGCTCACTGGTTAAATAATACACAGTATAGCAGAGTTAGCTGCCAGCATTGGTCCAGCACTCACTGGTGAACTACTAGACAATTTAGCAGAGTTAGCTGCCAGCATTGGTCCAGCACTCACTGGTGAAATACTAGACAGTATAGCAGAGTAAGCTGCCAGCATTGGTCCAGCGCTCACTGGTGAAATACTAGACAGTATAGCAGAGTAAGCTGCCAGCATTGGTCCAGCACTCACTGGTGAAATACTAGACAGTATAGCAGAGTAAGCTGCCAGCATTGTTCCAGCACTCACTGGTGAAATACTAGACAGTATAGCAGAGTTAGCTGCCAGCATTGGTCCAGCGCTCACTGGTGAAATACTAGACAATGTAGCAGAGTTAGCTGCCAGCATTGGTCCTGCACTCACTGGTGAAATACTAGACAGTATAGCAGAGTTAGCTGCCAGCATTGGTCCAGCACTCACTGGTGAAATACTAGACAGTATAGCAAAGTAAGCTGCCAGCATTGGTCCAGCACTCACTGGTGAAATACTAGACAATGTAGCAGAGTTAGCTGCCAGCATTGGTCCAGCACTCACTGGTGAAATACTAGACAGTATAGCAGAGTAAGCTGCCAGCATTGGCCCAGCACTCACTGGTGAAATACTAGACAGTATAGCAGAGTAAGCTGCCAGCATTGGCCCAGCACTCACTGGTGAAATACTAGACAGTATAGCAGAGTAAGCTGCCAGCATTGGTCCAGCACTCACTGGTGAAATACTAGACAATATACCAGAGTTAGCTGCCAGCATTGGTCCAGCACTCACTGGTGAAATACTAGACAGTATAGCAGAGTAAGCTGCCAGCATTGTTCCAGCACTCACTGGTGAAATACTAGACAGTATAGCAGAGTAAGCTGCCAGCATTGGCAGCTACAGAATCCAAGATCACTCAGAATTCTGACAACAGAAATAACCAGTTGACTAGCAATGGGGAGATTACACAGAGAGAAAGGTAATGTCAGTCAGCCAGTTGTTTTGATATTAAATTATTAATGTACTTCATATTTGTATTCTTTGAAAGATATAAATTTTTGCTTGTAGCATACAGATGATTGAGCAGTGTTGATTTATGGTATAGGTTAATTGTATGATATCAAGAAAACTTCAATTTTAAATTATATAAATGTAATATACATTACATGTCTGTGTCATTGTAAGGTCTCACTTACAGTTACCTCCCGTACATGATGGTAGCAAGGGTGTTCTCAGTGGCTGAATGGTCTAAGATGCTGTCTCAAGATTTCTTGCAATGTGGTTCTACTCGGATTAACTCTGAGGTTTTTCTCAACCAAGTAAACTAGATGCTATATATAACATATAATATTTAAAAATGGAATTGTTGTATGGTGTTGTTTTGTGTTGTATGGTGTTGTATTGTGCTGTATGGTGTTCAGCATCACTTCTTAGTCATATTGTGACATGTCTACTTAAGAAAGTATTCTGAGCACTGCCACACTGGAGTATCATGCCACAGACACAAGGTATGATACCCCAACCAGTCACATTGTACTGACACCAGGTCTACCAGATCTAGACACTGGGTTGACCAGATCTCTAGAACCAGTCACATTGTACTGACAACTGGTCTACCAGATCTAGACACTGGGTTGACCATATCTATAGAACCAGTCACATTATACTGACACCTGGTCTACCAGATCTAGACACTGGGTTGACCAGATCTATAAAACCAGTCACATTATACTGACACCTGGTCTACCAGATCTAGATATTGGGTTGACCATATCTCTAGAACCAGTCACATTATACTGACACCTGGTCTACCAGATCTAGACACTGGGTTGACCAGATCTATAAAACCAGTCACATTATACTGACACCTGGTCTACCAGATCTAGACATTGGGTTGACCATATCTCTAGAACCAGTCACATTATACTGCCACACTAGAGTATCATGCCACAGACACAAGGTATGATACCCAAACCAGTCACATTACACTGCCACCTGGTCTTTTAGATATAGACACTGGGTTGAACAGATCTATAGAACCAGTCTCATTATACTGACACTTGGTCTACCAGATCTAGACACTTGGTTGACCATATCTATAGAACCAGTCACATTATATTGACACCTGGTCTACCAGATCTAGACACTGGATTAACCATATCTATAGAACCAGTCACATTTTACTGACACCTGGTCTACCAGATGTAAACGCTGGGTTGACCAGATCTATAGAACTAGTCACATTATACTGACACCTGGTCTACCAGATCTAGACACTTGGTTGACCATATCTATAGAACCAGTCACATTATACTGACACCTGGTCTACCAGATCTAGACACTGGGTTGACCAGATCTATAGAACCAGTCACATTATACTGACACCAGGTCTACTAGATCTAGACGCTGGGTTGACCAGATCTATAGAACCAGTCACATTATACTGACACCTGGTCTACAAGATCTAGACACTGGGTTGACCAGATCTATAGAACCAGTCACATTATACTGACACCTGGTCTACCAGATCTAGACACTGGGTTGAACAGATCTATAGAACCAGTCTCATTATACTGACACTTGGTCTACCAGATCTAGACACTTTGTTGACCATATCTATAGAACCAGTCACATTATATTGACACCTGGTCTACCAGATCTAGACACTAGATTAACCATATCTATAGAACCAGTCACATTTTACTGACACCTGGTCTACCAGATGTAAACGCTGGGTTGACCAGATCTATAGAACCAGTCACATTATACTGACACCTGGTCTACCAGATCAAGACACTTGGTTGACCATATCAAAAGAACCAGTCACATTATACTGACACCTGGTCTACTTGATCTAGACACTGGGTTGACCAGATCTATAGAACCAGTCACATTATACTGACACTTGGTCTACCAGATCTAGACACTGGATTGACCATATCTATAGAACCAGTCATATTTTACTGACACCTGGTCTACCAGATGTAGACGCTGGGTTGACCAGATTTATAGAACCATTCACATTATACTGACACGTCTACCAGATCTAGACACTGGGTTGACCAGATCTATAGAACCAGTCACATTATACTGACACCAGGTCTACCAGATCTAGACCCCGGGTTGACCAGATCTATAGAACCAGTCACATTATACTGACATCTGGTCTACCAGATCTAGACGTTGGGTTGACCAGATCTATAGAACCAGTCACATTATACTGACACCTGGTCTACCAGATCTAGACACTGGGTTGACCATATCTATAGAACCAGTCATATTATACTGACACCTGGTCTACAAGATCTAGACACTGGGTTGGCCAGATCTATAGAACCAGTCACATTAAACTGACACCTGGTCTACCAGATCTAGACATTGGGTTGACCATATCTCTAGAACCAGTCACATTATACTGCCACACCAGAGTATCATGCCACAGACACAAGGTATGATACCCAAACCAGTCACATTACACTGCCACCTGGTCTTTTAGATATAGACACTGGGTTGAACAGATCTATAGAACCAGTCTCATTATACTGACACTTGGTCTACCAGATCTAGACACTTGGTTGACCATATATGTAGAACCAGTCACATTATATTGACACCTGGTCTACCAGATCTAGACACTGGATTAACCATATCTATAGAACCAGTCACATTTTACTGACACCTGGTCTACCAGATGTAAACGCTGGGTTGACCAGATCTATAGAACCAGTCACATTATACTGACACCTGGTCTACCAGATCTAGACACTTGGTTGACCATATCTATAGAACCAGTCACATTATACTGACACCTGGTCTACTTGATCTAGACACTTGGTTGACCATATCTATAGAACCAGTCACATTATACTGACACTTGGTCTACCAGATCTAGACACTGGATTGACCATATCTATAGAACCAGTCACATTTTACTGACACCTGGTCTACCAGATGTAGACGTTGGGTTTTTGACCAGATCTATAGAACCATTCACAATATACTGACATGTCTACCAGATCTAGACACTGGGTTGACCATATCTATAGAACCAGTCACATTATACTGACACCAGGTCTACCAGATCTAGACGTTGGGTTGTTGACCAGATCTATAAAACCAGTCACATTATACTGACACCTGGCCTACCAGATGTAGACGCTGGGTTGACCAGATCTGTAGAACCAGTCACATTATACTGATACCAGGTTTACTAGATCTAGGCACTGGGTTGGCCAGATCTGTAGAACCAGTCACATTATACTGATACCAGGTTTACTAGATCTAGGCACTGGGTTGACCAGATCTGTAGAACCAGTCACATTATACTGATACCAGGTTTACTAGATCTAGGCACTGGGTTGACCATATCTAAAGAACTAGTCACATTTTACTGACACCTGGTCTACCAGATCTAGACACTGGGTTGACCATATCTATAGAACCAGTCACATTATACTGACACTTGGTCTACCAGATCTAGACACTGGGTTGACCATATCTAAAGAACTAGTCACATTTTACTGACACCTGGTCTACCAGATCTAGACACTGGGTTGACCAGATCTATAGAACCAGTCACATTATACTGACACCTGGTCTACCAGATCTAGACACTGGGTTGACCATATCTAAAGAACCAGTCACATTATACTGACACTTGGTCTACCAGATCTAGACACTGGGTTGACCAGATCTCTAGAACTAGTCACATTATACTGACACTTGGTCTACCAGATCTAGACACTGGGTTGACCAAATATTTAGAACCAGTCACATTATACTGACATCTTGCTCCAAGGTTATAAAAAAAAGAAGCTGTACTCAACTCAAAGTCAATCTCAATTTCCCTGAGTTCGAAAGTCAAACGGAGGTTATTAATATTTTTGAGTTTGTTTCAACAGAGTCGGGCTCAAAAACACAGTCTCAGTTTGAGCACGGACTCGCCGTATTTATTTTCCACTACATAAACGTTATTTAGAACTCTCCAGTATCGGGAGGTGATGTATTGTCTGTTTTTTACAAACATGGAGGCAACAGAGTGATCTCCCACCCATCTGTCATTGCAAAGTTCTAAGAAACTGTGCACAGTGCAGGAGATGATGCTTGGGCCGAGATAGCCAGCACACTGAGCATGTAAGTTTGAGCATATTCTCGTTAAATATACATGTATACGCAAGAACTTTCCCATTGCACCTGATGAAAAAACAACAGCACCATTTCTTCGGTTTAGTATGCGCATTTTATTTGAACAATATTTGTTGGAACAATATACATTAAAAAAACACTAGAGTTTATGGAATCCCTTTAACGTGAAGAAGTTAGTCAATCCACAACGTCTTTTGGATTATCGTTCTTTGCGAGAGGCCAAACAGAAGGAGGAATTTAAAGGTGTGTATGGACAATCGTTGTTATAAAGCTGTTTCCGATTGCAAGGCTACACAGATTTGGATTATATCATCAATTTAACAAACATAATATCTTAAACATATTACCATAAACTAAATATTTCGGTAATTTGTTTGAATGATCGACCCAAAACAAAACATGACACGGGCTATATTGTTTTGATGGGTGGCGGATGTATTTTAGAAACTGTCATTGGTTGTGTTAAAATGACATCTCTGTTTATTTAGATGGTATTAGTTGCTCTTCTATGGTAAATAGTAAAAGTAAAATTTATGACTTTCTCAGAAAAGCCTCAAATTCATAAATGGAAAACCACTGTACTTTTACTTTTCAGACTTTTCTCCAATGCCAGTATGCTAGTAGGTCGTGGGATGAAGTGAAAAGAAATATTTCAATTTGAAACAGAGAGGTAAGGGATAAAAGAAATAAGTGAAACAGAATTTATCTACATATTTTGATTTTTTTGTTTCAAGTAGTTTCTCATTTCAGTTAAAGACCAAGCTTTGACATGTAGACGTGTATAGTTCTATATACATTTTTTTTGTTTTGAATGGGGTTTAATGCTATTCTCAACACATTTCAGGTTATATATGGCATATCCAGTTTTACTGGTAGAGGAAGAAGACCTTAGACTGATTCAGATGGCATATCCAGTTTAACTGGTAGGGGAAGACCTCAGACTGATTCAGATGGCATATCCAGTTTTAATGGTGGGGGAAGACCTCAGACTGATTCAGATGGCATATCCAGTTTAACTGGTGGGGGAAGACCTCAGACTGATTCAGATGGCATATCCAGTTTTAATGGTGGGGGAAGACCTCAGACTGATTCAGATGGCATATCCGGTTTTACTGGCGGAGGAAGACCTCAGACTGATTCAGACTGAGTAGAACCACTGGGCTTCTGCAATTAACTGGAAACTTCCTCTCAAAGTTTTTGGAGTGAGTTGGACTCGAACCTACCACCTTAGCAGTGAGAGATAATGGATCTTGAGACAGCACCTTTTGCCACTCAGCCAGGAAAAACCCACATGTGCATATTTTTAAGGATCTCCTAGAGTGCTTTTTATGTTTTCTGAACTTGAAGACAGCAAAGTGGATTCATTATTAAGAGAGTGCACAACCCATGGTTCTAGCTACAGCTGTATTCTTGATCCATTAAGACAGTGCACAACCCAAGGTTCTAGCTACAGCTGTATTCTTGATCCATTAAGAGAGTGCATAACCCAAGGTTCTAGCTACAGCTGTATTCTTGATCCATTAAGAGAGTGCATAACCCAAGGTTCTAGCTACAGCTGTATTCTTGATCCATTAAGAGAGTGCACAACCTAAGGTTCTAGCTACAGCTGTTTTCTTGATCCATTTGTTCTGGGTTTGACTCTCTGTTAGAAAACTGAGCTACCATGCTTTTGATGTCAATTAATATATCATAATTTGATAGAAAAACAACAAAACACGTTAGAAATTTTGAAAATATACTATGAAAGTATCAAATGACCATTGATTTCATTATTTGTAGATGATGTAGTGCAGACTCCGAGAAAATCTGAAGAAGTGATTAACAAGTTTTTGCTTGTTTTTATAAAAAATCTTCATTGAATCTTACTGTCTAAATAACAACTCACACATGAATGTTTAAATAGCCTTTTCAAAATTTACTTCTTTAAGCGCTGTGTCAACGAAATATCTTTTCTGGATTGTAAATAATTTTTTATCAAGTGTAAGTGGTCTTTAATCTTTGCTAAACCTTTTTTTTTTTTTTTCAAAATTAATATTGAATGTGTAATTTACGTTGAATAATTATGACGAGCGATGTTTCTGAACGAAAAAAAGTGTGTTTTTTATCTCTAATGGGAGTCCTTTGTGGACACATGGTCTAATGCGCAGTCTCAAGATAACTGACAACTAACCACTGAGGTCATAGTTTCGTATCCCTTTCGTTCCAAAACATTTATGTGAGACAGTTTGCCACCAATTACTTGCGAAAGGACGGTGATTCTAACAGATTTATTTTGAGGTCTTCCTCCACAAATAAAACCGGATATGCCATATGTAACGTAAAATGTGTTGAAAATGGCGTCAAACCCGTAATGACTACAGGCCAATGCGTATCATGCGATGGTAATTTGTCTACCGTATGTCCTCCTAAGTCGTTATCCGTTAATCTATAATCTTGTGTACCCGATAAAGGCTTTATATTCTGTAATATTTGGTTATGTTGTGTGTATATTATATGTTAAGGGTCAATTTCCATCAGTCTTGAAGGAAATCATTTACCCGCTTGAGTGTGTATTGTGCACAAAGTATACGTTAAAAGTCAAGGTCACCCTTGAAGATCAAATTTTGTAGTTAACAAAATTAATGTTGCCTCAGCCATAACATAGTATAGCCAGTATGAAGGAAATTTAATCGGTTCACAGCACTGTTGATATGACAATGGGACAGATATTTTGATATGTTCAAGGTCAGGGTCATCTTGAATGTAAAATGTTTGTTCCATAGACTGTGGGGAGAATATGTTTTCGTTTTGATTCGTCAAAAAAAGCCAGTTTCAATGACATTATTTTCCTTTCTTGTCTAATTTGAAATTCTTCAATGGCCGAGTTTTCCATTATGTTATAACAAATTCTAACAGACAAGGTCGTTGATCCGAGCCAAACATTGCTGAAACAAATATTTGAGAATTTTTTGGGAAAAAAAAGGAATGGAGCTGAATTATTCATTCTACATTAGATTCCATTATCACTTCTACATAAAGTCTGAACTGCTGTGTTATTGTCAGTCACTCCATTTATTAATTATTGTATTTTATTATTTTAATAATGTAAAAATTAAACCCAATATAATACTGGTGTGAGACATGCTATAAGTCCATGCATTTAGTCATTAAGCTTTGGAGGTCCTAATTAGTTTAAACTTTTGATACTGTCAAAAGTTCGCGTAAGCAGGCTAAAAATAGAGATAGTTAACATGTTTTACGGGCATTTTAGCGGTCATAGAGTGGACATCTATGCCGGAAATGCCTGATAAATAATGACTGGTATGTCAATTAAGGGTGACTTTTATGACAATATTTTGGTTTTTAGTCATCAAGTAGTGGGCGGAAAGAGATCAGTTTTACTTTGGCATTTGTTTTCAATTTTAAATAGTATTTGTCGCCGGTTTATTACAAATACACCATGTGTATGTACAACTTTCCGAATGACCAGATACATGTCCCATGGGCCAGCACCAAGGACGGTCAAGTACAATATAGCCTGTGACAAACTGATCGTCTACAATCCTAACACGTGTAACGACCTTGAAGTTAAGTACAAATGCTGTGACGTGTGTCCGAAGGTGAAATCCACTTCTATACTGGATATCGACCGGCAGTGCGAGAGACGACATGGTGATGGATCAAAGATGTGTCGGGTAAAACACGATGTTACAGATTTTGACATCTTAATCTTCGTATCGGGCTGTATCAAACACTATGTACAGCTATAACATACTAGCTAGTATAATACATGTACGTACAGGTTTGATACTGATTTTGCTTTTTAATCCAATTCATCTTTCTTGTATACCTTTTTAAAGAAAGACGCGGAAATCTTTAACATTTGTTCATTTGCCCTAATGTATATCTACATGGTTTATGAATTACTTTTTTTCTAATTTCACTGTTGCAAAAAAAAGATAATTATAATGTATGGTTATTTTAGTTTTGAACTCGAAATCTAACTTATGAACACTGATATTTGCCCTTCCGTGGCATCGCCTGTTGTGACTGTACGACGTCAGTGCTCAAGTGATGAAATACAAACGGTAATGCCCCGAAACAAACGATACATCTCTGCATCACATTTCCAGGGGGCGATCTATTACAATGACAAGTCCTATGCGGTGTGCAACTTCAATTGCCTAGATCCCCAAAACACAAGTTATTGTATGACATGCAGACGATAAGACCCCCTGTGGATTCAAAAAGGTTGTTAAAAAATTTATAAATTACCTTCTTTAAAAATAAAAAAGAGTCAGCAAGCTTGCTAGATAAATCAAGATGGCAAGACCCCGTGTGCATTCAAAAAGGTAGTTTATCAACCTATTATGTTCACAAGTAATAAGATTTCGCCTATAGTATAGTATAAGTATATTGTGCATTGTCTCTACTGTATATAATTAACATCTCTTCCGATTGGATCCGTTAAATGGCAGCACCTTTGAGCACTTTCATTGGTCAGTTGCTTCAGGGAAAGTTTGAATTACGTCACAGTTTAGCATCAATTACTATGAATGGAACAGACATAGAATTTCCTACGTCTATATTTGGAGTTGTAATAGACCTGATTCGGGAGATATTATGTTCTATATAGTTTTTGATTTATGCTCATTATATTTTAGCTCGATTGCCATAAAAGCTCAGAGCTTATATGAACCGCTTTCGTGTCCACTTCCTGGGTAGAACCAGTACTGAGTGTTGTTTTGTGAGAAGCATCGGGTCGAGCGAGAGATCGAACCCGCAACCTCTGGCGTGAGCGGCCAACACTCTATCCGTTACACTACTGTCCCACTTTATACATGTATATATACTAAGTAATAACTCATTTAAAGTAGGAGAACTGGGACAATGTGAACTGAACTAAGAAAATACGAAAACGTAATGTCATGATGAACCGGAACTGGGCGAGTACCATAACTTCCGATTGTTAATTAATGTTAATTAATGTTACAGGGTGATCCCGGATAGCTCGTTAACCCACAGTTTTCAGTAAATACAAACACTGCTCTCTATGTACTGAGCTTATTCCACTGATTAGATGGTAAATAACAGAAACAAACATCTATGTATATATACAAATACAGCTTTCAAAACATACATAACACATATACTAAAATCAAAATTTAATATATCACAGATTACTTAATTTCATGCTTTATATTCGTTATTTATATTAATACGATTAAACATTATTTTCCATTGTAATGATATTATTCAACTTATTAATGCAGGATCAATTTAGAAGATATAGTGAAACGAGTCTTCATGAGACGTTTATTTCAGTTCATAACCAACTGTTCCACAGAAAAACTTCGGTTTGTCCCAGACATTATATGAATTTTAGATAAATATTGTATGTTTTCATTCTTGAGTGCCTTTTTTAGACAAGGGTGTCTTTGAAAAGAAAGAATTGTGGAAAATAAAATGTAAAAGCGCAATATTAGAATATAAAAAGAACAATGGCGAAGCAGAATAGCGATATCTGAAGATTTCATCATATTCCGTGATAGTAGGCCATCCAAAAAGCAAAATGACCCTTATTTCAACTTTTGATGGCAATTTGTAGTAGAATTGTTTCATTACCATAACAACATTCCCTAAAATGTATAGCATCGTGTGATGGTGGATGCCACTCATGAAATTGCGTTTTAAGGTCACAGTTGAGGTCAAAGATCAATCAGGTGAAAAAAAAACGGTAGTGTATATAACTCATTGTTTTATAATAATATAATTATGTTGCTTTTATATATATTTTTTTTCTGTGATGCCATGTTGTTAATAGTCTAATGAAACAATGTAGGGGACAATGAAGCATCTATTTAAAGGATAATTAAGCATACATCTGTCATTTATACTAGCTGAAAGTTCAATAAGTGCATTTAAATTTTGGACATTTACAGTATTTTTATTTAATTGCAAATATACGATTTTCTTATTTAAAAAAGTTGCGTGAAAGCTTGAATGTCCGTATGTTCTACACTGATGCACTTTTTTATCATAAATTTTTCCAATTGAAATGAGATTCCAGTAGAAATAATAATTACGAATATATATGTACCTTAGTAAATGTAAAAGAAAGACAGATTATGTTATGATGTAATCAAATTACCTTAATTGTACATTAAATTAGTAAAATTTGTCTCCCCATATATAAAGATGTCATACAAAGTACCTGAGATTCGTAGAATATTACATGTTACATCCAGTATAGAAGTTCTTGACAGAATTGACAGTTTTGACCGTGACACTTGACAAGATTGAAACACTTTATGGCATAAAATGTGTTATAGTGCATTCACTTCCGAAAACACAATTAATAAACTCAATGTAAAACTGGCTTTTCCTAGACCTTCTACTAGTAGTTTTGAAAGATGTTCCTGTCCGTTCAACAACTTGAGCAAAATACTACCCACTGATTGGAGTTGTTGTATTTATTTTATTTCAGTCGGAAGATGTAAAACAATTTCATTGTGTAAGAATGATCTTTTTAAGAATATGTATTGCGGGTGTAAATGACCTTATTGCGTCCGAAGTAAAATACAATCTTAAATGTCTGTCTAAGTTTATAAGACAAATTGTGAAATATGAGGATACTATCGAAGATGATACAGTAATAATAGAATTATGATTTTAACTGGAATAGGGTTAAGCTCCGGGACATGTGTATGTTATTGGTGGTGATTGTTGTAACCATTTTAAGAGGAAGCAGGTATTTAATCAGTCTATCCAAGCAAATATTTTTTAAAGTTTTGTAATTTCCAAATATCTTGCTAAAGCATACCAAAAGCTACATTCTGAGGCTTATGCGTCTGAGTTCGGGTCATATACTGATTCATCTGATAATGATTCAAGTATTCTATATGAAAGTATACCTCTACAGGAAAGTGTAGACTGTTGCTCAACAAATACGAGGTGAGATGGGCATGGTTCCCTTTGGGAAGTAATAGACATTGATTATGTAGACAAGGTAATTCCTGGAAGGTTCTTTCTCTATCTCACCTGCTATTTGGTCGTATGTCGATTATTCTAGACAGCAATGCTGAAGTCAGAAACTATGCGGAGAACTGTAAAGTTTATACAATAGCAGAAGCTATAGTATTTGGTGTATCTAACGGCATATAAAATCTCAAGAAAAATGTTGGTGAATTGTGTACGGATGTGTTTTTGATGACGTGCATAAGCATGGTTGAAATTTTATTAGACTTCATCAGAGCGGAAAAAGAGGGCGCTTGGGAACTCCATCTAGAGGCGTTTGCTGTTATGTTACCATGGTTGACAGTCCAGAACCATTGGAACTATGCTCAGTGCTGACCTATTTACTATATGATATGAAGTATTTCGAAAAGGCAGCCCCAGATGTGTATCAGGAATTTAAAGATGGATTTTTTTACGGTCAAAAGAAGCAACAGTTACTAAACACTGACCAAGCAACAAGATCGATGAACAAGATTTTTATAATGAACCATTGGAAAATAGGAATCACACAAAATGACCAAGCCAGAAACAAAATCTGTGTCACTTTGGCAAATCAATCAGGTGTGTCAGAGAAGTCACTACAAGGAGAAAGTGGTGCAGAGGAAGACCACACCTACACCAGTTATGACTATCTGCCTTCATGAATTGATCTTGTTCAAGTTTTGATCAAACAGATGGATACCTCTTATATTTTCTGAGTATGGTCCTTTGCAGAAAAAAACCAAACCATTTGCCTTAATGTTTGATGTTTTAAACAAGCAGAAAGTTCAGGTTGTTATAGATGACAGAAAACTACTTCAGAGCCTTTTAAACATTTAAACGTTTAAACATATTTTTGTCCGCTGCAAATGCAAGCAGAAATGTAGACATTGGTTCTGTACTGAAACACAAGTTGTCCCTGGTACCTCTGCCACTTGCTAGGGTTGTATGATCTAGAAACTCTACCACAAAGACGGAAATTTTGAATGTCTTGGAAAGTGATTTTAACTTGATGATCTTCCCAATTCTTCACTGCAACGGTACATAATCATTTGTGGTCACGTTATGATTCAGGCTTTTGGAATGCATGCTATTCAAATAGTTACTTTCTGCATCCTAATAAATGTCCTTATTATGTAGCAACTTAAAAACTTGTATACTAGTGTATATTAAAACGACTACAAATCATTAGCTTTCTTTGTTGGGCAATATTAGAGATATTAACTATTTCTATATCGCTTTTAATTTTGTCCGACCTCTGTTGTGACCTCATCAAGCTATTGCCTTCAGTTTTAATATACTTAAGCTATCATAAGGTTTGTTTATGTATTCACTTCATTCAATAAAAAATAATTGCCTGTTTTTATGTATTGGAATCTTGCATTTCACAAAAAAATCAAAATTTCTTAAATTTTGCATACTTTTGACCTTTGACCTCAGTTTGACAACACGATTTTTTAGTAATATTCCTAGTAGTGGCTAACAACAAACTTATTTCTATAGTTTTCAGTTCAATATATAAATAATTATTTTAACAAGACAGTGTTCTACATTCTATAAATTAATAACTGCACCCATTGACCTTTGACCTAATTTTGAGATTATGAGGTGATTTCATGAGTGGCATCCACCCTCACAGGTTTGTATACATACCAAGGAAGACATTAAGCATGGATGCCAAATTCTACACAAATTTGCCATCAAAAGTTTTTTCCCTGTGTTTGGATGGCCTGCTATGATGTACATCCGTGTCTAACGCCATCGAACCTATGGCAGGTTTCCCTGGCAGTCACAAGCTGCTTAGAAGTAATGACGTTCTTGGCAAAGTTGTGCTGTTGGCAGATCACACCTGGACAATGTACTAGATGTATTAAAAATATCGGTGACGAATTGTGCCATTTACTAACTATGTGAATGGGTCAGAAAATTATTTACATTTGTTCAGAATATTATTCAGAAAAAACTTCAGTGAGAAACTAATTGATATGATTCGAAACATTGACCCTAAAACAAATATGTTATATATGCTTGGCATGGTAGACGGACGACTACAAAATGTTTTAGCAATAGAACAATTTCAAAAATTTATTACGTTAAATGGATTATATATAAAAAAAAGTTATACGCCTCATAGAATACACGTTTTGTTGATTTGAATTACTTAGCGAGATAAAGGTGCACTAATAAATGTATTTGATATGCAAACTATGATATATGTAAAACGGACATTACTATTAGTGTCAACCAAATCGAAGCAATACACTGTTATAACCTGAGTAACCGATAAATAAAGCATAAAATGTTTGTGATAATGATGATAAGATGCGTATTATTTGCGTATTAATGTATGTATATAGAACTCGATTACTCACGCACAGAAAAAAAATTGTGTATATTGAAATGTTGTATTCTATGCATATGTTAATGTTGATTAATTTTGTTCACTGTTTAATATATATGTATTTGTACATTCTTCCTTAAGTTGGAGGAAATAAAGTTGATAATAATAATCATCATATTTAAGATATAATAGGCCTAATACTCTATAATTCATTATGTAATATCAAAGGCATCAACGTCAACTGATACGTCAACATATGTAAAATATACAACTTTCTGGCACTCATATCATCAATTACATAGTATGCAAATTATACACAATGAATATGCATACGGATACATACATGTATATGGTACAAGGAGTCTAATTTCCTTTACCATCGTCACATCACATGATATGTCAATTCCACAATTATCTTTATCTCCCGCACTACATATCTCCTGTTTATAGTATGTATTTATTAGAAAAAAAAAACTTTAACACTTAAGATAACAGCAATACACTTTTCAAACACCTATAAACCGAATACGCTATTTTGAATCTACGTCATTCTATATTCAGATGGATCCTACCGTATTTGGGATGACAGCACATTTATCTCTACATAAGTTATACAATACAATATATTTAATAGTATGTGTTACCTGTATTGGACCAACCTAACTATAAATAGAATGACGAAGTTTCACAATTGCGTATTTTGTTTATAGCATAGTTACCTAATAATAATAATAATAATATTTACATTTGCTGTTCACTTTCTATTGTTTAAAAAGATTAAACGATATGAAATTTTCCAAGTGGACATGCAGACGCACGTAAAGTTATTTATCTATATCAATAGTGTTACTATCATCCGAAATTTCTACAAGCAAATGTGCCTGAGCATGACCATCACAGGTATTATGAAATAACGAACTAAAGTCAATTTTCCACTTGTTTAAAACATCGGAAACAGAAGTCGAAATAGAGCCAACATGAAGTTTAATTTCAAAAGGTATACACTGGTTTACACCGATCTTACCGATAGACTTCCAGAACTTGGACTGATCAACATTACAATCATTAAGTAATTCATTTTGTATAAATACCAATAAAAACGCTTTGACTTTTGTACCTCACGGTCACTTGTATATATTCAGGTTGAAGATCTTTTGTAACATTTCGCTGAGTACACTTAAGTCACCTTCGTTCGGCATTACTTACATAAGTCCACATTTCTGATAATCTATCGGTCCACCACTGTTTACCAGGTCTACATATTTTATTGTGTTGATTAGACTATATAGTTTTAAAGGGTATTTGGTTATACATGTTATTCTTTATATTGAGTGAAAGAGTGAAATTATCAACCCTGTGATTTAACTTCAACCATACATTTCCTCCAAACGAGCTTTCTGAGATGGATATAATAAATTCATTAAATAATTCGTTCTTGACAAAGAAACCAACTTTACCAGAACCGGCTCTAGCATTTTTATGTATAATTTTTCGATTCAATCCAAACCATGTATAACCTTCTAAGTTCAATTTGTGATCATGAAGTAGATGAGTTTCTGCTAATGTTAAAACGTCAATTCCAATATTTAAATAACATAATGATCTCAAATTAAAATTGTCAGATTCAATCAACACTCCAACCACGAACGTTCCAAAACCTGGCTGAGAGCTAAGTCATTCTAACCTCGGTTGTTGCGACGTCCATTATTGCTGTTGCTGTAGCCACGACATGCTCTGTTCCAGTTACCACTACTACTACGATATCTCGAGAGTCATTACATAGTTCACTGGATCGGGAACTGGAACTGGGTCTTTCACTTTGGTTGTTACGTGTGTTGTTTCTCATATGTTCATCGCGGTTAACACGAATCACACGTGACCTTTTGTGGACGTTTCCATACTGCCTGCTGGTCTTCAGTTTTCTTCTGTGTCATGACCTTACTTCTATCGTCGTTGGTCTAAAATTTGGGAATTATAACACCAGGCTTGCCATCACTGGTATAATTCTTGCGCTGAGCAGTGGCGCACACCACACCACTGACTCTGAGACCGTCGCGTATTAGAGAGTTCATCTTGCTGCTGACATTCTCATTTGCATTCTCTGGAAGGCTTCTAATTACTACTTTAAGAGTGATCTCAGACTGCTGTTGCGATTGGCCATTGGTGACAATAGAAACAACTTTTACACTCATTCCATTAAGTTCCTGTGCTACTTTGACTTTGAAGGAATCTTTAAAAGAGTCTAAATTCTGTTCAACCTCCTTACGGATACGACTCGTTTCAGACGCGTTTGTCTAATAATTGGGCAACTTTATTTTATATCCTCTGCTCCAGGCCTGATTCAAGTTTGTCGATGCATTCCTTTAGAGAAGAGAACAGCATGTGCATGTCAACAGAGAGTTTCCCTATAAGTTGCTCTACCGATGGAGTAGCATTAACATGTACATCAGCCTCCGCCAACACAATAGATCTTGGAGCTGGAGTTGGTATAGCGCCATTCATATTTAAAGTGATCTTTGCTTTTGCCGTAACACGAGACTTTTTGACCGAATGATGGTTCAGAAGCATTGCGTTTCCTACTACTGGTGAGCGGCGTCTCAACACAAGCAATACGATATAACATAATAGATTCAACCGTACTCATCAGTATCCTTTATCAGATCACAAGAGTCAGTAGTAGTAGAAGGCATTGCTAGATCGGGAGAGTCTGATCCAAGGAGCCAAGTCAACACGAAGCCCGCTAGTCAAGTGTGACGATTAACCCGCTATATAGCGTATCCTAATAAAAATGTACCGTTCTATAAAAAGCACAATAGCACAGGTAAATCTCAGGTGTGAAGTACATGCATTTATATGTAGATATCAGCTTACAAGGAAGACTGAGTTAACAGTTCAAAATCACAATATATATATAATATATCACAGTCAAAATTCCTAAGTTGAATCACAGTACTTTTATAAAGCAATTCTCGTAAAATATCCATAAAACATTCCAGTAAAACACTGTAAAAAGACGAATTATTAAAACAAAATGTCCATGCAAAATATAAACAACTTTCCATCAAGGCACGTAACATGTAACCTTAAATATTTTGTGATGGATTGATCCCGTAAATTGGTCATGAATTAAAGGAATTGCAGTTTGAAAAAAGAGTTTAAGCTACAGTATACACATTCTGAAATCATAAGCACATTAACTTAAAGCATGATTTGCATTAAATATTCTCGTTTTGTAGAGATTTCATTGTACAAAGTAAAAATGTTTGTATTCCAGAGATGAATGGTAGTTACAATAATTTGAAATGAGATTTCGCGAGAGTTTGCGTGAATCTCAATCAGTTTCTTTTACTTCTCTATATAATTCAATGAGAAGTTTTAACAGTTGTATCACATTATTGGTCAATACGTTTTAAATAAAATAAGTGGTTTGGGGTAATTTGTCATTATTTTTTTTATATTATTTCATCGAAATTGGAAAAAAAAGATTCTTACATAAATTTGTGTAATAATATGTTATTTACTTATCAAAATATTAAATACTGATTAGCAATGTGAAACTGGGGCACAGAAAGTGATATCATTCGCACTATCTACTTTTTTGATCATGGTATATTATGAAAATCATCGGGATGAAAAACATGAAGAAAAAAAAACACTTTCATATCCTTCGATTTTCCTAAACTTATTATATTGTATAAAGGTATAATGAAGAATCTCAAAACCACTTAGAAACCAGATGTTACCCTTAGTTTATGGTGCTATTGTTACTTGAATGGACTACTATGTCGTATATTATTTTGGAGCGTCATTGAATGGGCTCATTTAATTAGTTTTTAACAGCTGCCACTGCATGTTATGTATAGCTTTATTGAAGAAGCTTAATTGCTATTTAAGCGGATATCACGTGGTGTTCTCGTGTACATGCTTAACGCTCAATGCCGCGATGTATATGATATGTGAGTACGCCAGAATTAAATAAATGTAGCATTTTACATCTCATTATGTAATTGATATGTTCATACTAGATTTTAAAACATACTATATTGTATTATTTAGATACACGCTTTGTGTACGGCCACACTGAGCTACCTGGGGACACTATACATTTCTTGATAATGAAAACTATGTAAGTAGACTTGACAATTAATTGTGAGCTTAAACTTTATCTTATTTGTTTTAATGTTATAGCTTATGCGACGTTTCGTGTACACATGCATATGTATCTTAACAGAATTAAAATTATCACCTAATATTGATATTGTACAATTTATATGATTTTATATTGCTTTATTGTTTGTTACTTTTCGTTTGGGTATTATAGATGTATTAACAGAAACTGGATTTGTACATTAGTATTATTTTCTGTTTTATCTAACTTTATATTATTTTCTTGTGTGTCCTGAATAAAAGATGTATCTTACCAACATTGTTTTTGCTACATTAGGGAGACTGTGGCCGGGCGGGGATCCGAACTCACAACCCTTGGATTGATAGTCGGACGCGCTAGCAACTGTGCTAATCGGGCTGCAAATTATAGTCATTTTATTATTTGAAAATATGTGGTTGAAATATGATGAAATACGTGATATATTATATGTTTCAGTAAGAAGGCAGCGGTGTTCACATTTATCCTGGCGGTTACCACAGTTGTGTTATACCCAACATTGCCAACACAACTGACAGAAACCATTGCAGACAACTATTTACTGCAATCAGATGTTGCCACACCACAGATAAAAGCAAGCGTATCTGAAATAAACAAAACTACCAACGGTATTCACTTAAGCTTATCACGACAGCCGAATAGCTCACATGCTTCAAAAAATACAAATTTGTATATGTATAACGATAAAATTGCTGGTATTCATGGTGGGAACATCAGCTTGGACCTTAAACGTAAAATTGAGAATTCAAATGAAGACAACACGCATAACACAATCAAGGAATGCTCAATGGTTTTCAAGCAATCCCATCTTATGGAGGTGAATTACTTGGGAGGTCGAACCGGAAACCAGCTATTCGGGTTACTTACCCTTTTGGCTACAGCTAGCATGTACTGTTATACCCCAGTTTTGACAAATTTTAAAAGTTCTCTCTGCAACGTGTTTGATTTGGATTGTTCTCAAAACGTAACAAACTCTCGCGAGGGCTGGAGAACTTTCTCCCGCAGCAAATGTGTTTACTATCCCGAAATAAATCGCTTGGATACAGTGTCTAACTGGACGTTAAGTGGTTATTTTCAAAGTTGGAAATATTTCTCCCGCAAGGAGAAGTACGTGCGGGCATTGCTTAAATTCAAACCAAATATTATCGAGCCAGCGCAGCAGTTTTTGAAATCCATGAACTTAACCAATCGCGTTAATATATTTGTACATGTGCGGCGAGGAGATTTTCTTGATAAGAATAAGCTGGATATCGGTTATGTGGTGGCAAATAGGACGTTTCTAGCAAAAGCTTTGAATTTTTTCACCAATAAATATAAGAGCAGTAATGTAAGTTTCATTTTCGTCAGTAATGACCTTGACTGGTGTAGACGAAACATGGTGGGTGATAACATTTTCTTTAGTCCTTTTGCTTCAGACAAAATGGGAGCTTACAAAGATTTGGCGTTAATGAGTTTGTGTCATCATGGCGTTGTTACTAGTGGAACATTTGGATGGATGGGGGCGTGGTTAAATGAAGGAGAAACAGTTTATTTCAGTGGGTTTCCCAGACCGGACTCTTGGCTTGCCAATCAGACAAACAGAGCAGATTATTATCTCCCACAATGGCATGGGATGGAATGACGTATAGAATATGCAACACTCCCCCCGCCCCTTCCAGTCCGCGACCCGAAACCACCGGTTTAGACATCATCAATTTTCCAACAATATTGAACGGGCTCCATGTTTCCAAGTCATTTCTTAAATTTGTATGTGAAACACATGCTCATTGATTTTTGTTATTATGTATTAGACACTCTCTGCAAAACTGGTATTTATCAGACAACAAGTCACATACATGACGCAAATTACCAAGAAAAAATGAAATATTCACAACAGCTCAAGAATACATACATTATACTAAAATATTCCTTAGCAAAATGCTAATTTCGATCTTCATCCGTAACTGTTATTTATAAAATAATATTCTTTAAAGTTATTGATAATGTATGTAACTTTCTTTTGACAAATTATTATTTTCACTCATTAATAAAATTAAACGATGTGAAAAGCTTTTTTTATTCGTTTTTTTTTTGTTGGCTTAAAGGTCGTAAGGAGTGAAAGTAAATACTTTTTTCGGCCCTAAAGTCAAAATATACCATTTAAACATTTCCGAAATATGCCAATCTGAAGGTTTATTCCTGTTCGAAGAATATCTGGGTAATTTAAACAATTTGATAGAAATCAGGGACTGGTCGTGTCATGTGTAGCATTTTATGATCTGGTAGCGATTAGGATGAATGTATAATTAATTATTGGTATATTTTTTTCGTGTCACTGCACGGTGCAGTGTAGTGTGGTTAAAACAACAAATGAATAATGTGTTCATCAGTAGGTTGTTGTTATTACTGAAACATGATGTGTCATTAATGAGTTCGCATTTTTGTTTTAATTTATGTGCATTTATTATTTTATTAGCATATGTTGTAATTGACCAGAAGATAGTTGATCAGTGTTGTGATAAGCGTGCAATTATTTCTGTGTGTATCAAAAGTGTTCTCTGAGCATGCTAAAGAAATGGAAAAATATACATGATAATAAGAATAGAAAACGATTCACAAATATATGCATGTATGATTTTGGCGGAGTGAATCCGATTTTTGTACGAAAAATCCGCTCTCCGATTTTCCATGAATTGTCTCCGATTTTTTAAAAAAAATGGTCCGGGATAAATTTCACGGGTAAAACAACTAATCAGCACCGTTTTCACCGACACCGGTTTTGATGTTCGGACATTTCCGTACGCGCTACGTCACTTCTAGAAGCGCTTTTAATTAGGTTATCCGGAAAATACCCGAGTATTTACGAAAACAATATCGGATGATCCGGAAAGGCCGATCAACAACCTTCAAAATCCAATATGGCGGATGCAACACCACCAAAGAAAAAAAAAGTACGAACATAAACAAACATTTATTAAAAGTTTCACCGATGCATATCCTTGCTTTTTGACATCGAAGATGGGGGTGCCTTATTGCAAGGTTTGCAATGCAAAAATTATGTTATCTCACGGTGGGATGGGTGATTTGAAAAAAACATTGCTACAAAACAGCACATCACCCGCTCAACTTGTCAGTCGTCGTCAAGGAAAATATCGACAATGGTTGCGACAACTCAACCAATGGATGAGTCAGTAATTAAATCCCAATAAAGCTTAATTTGAATGTTCAATAAAGCCTCGCTTTTCATCAGTTTGTCAGCTTTTTTAATTTATTCTATAAAACTCGATCACTCAATTCTCTTTTTCATCAGGTATTATGAAATATTTCTTAATAATACATGACTTTTCATCACTGAAAAGTGCTGAAATGCCATCTCAGAGCATATACAACTTGAAAAAACCGCAAAACCGTCGCTTTCGACCACACTCCTATTTTAGTAATTAAGGGTTGGCATCTCTGCCTGAGGTCACTTACCTCTCACAGCTGATGTTGTGATTTTGAGTCTCATTCGGTACAAACTTATTTGCTGAAATACGGAAGTTCATGCTGCATCTGATTAGTGAAAATTTTCTACACCAAAAAACTTGGTGTCAAATATAACCTTTATTCCAATCTATGATAACCTTTATGGTCCATAATTTCATACCATAGGCGATAGAGCTGGGGCAGTGGGAGCGCCTCCCGCTCCCCCATTCCAATGTTTTAATTAGATGTTTAAAGTAATAAAATACCAAACATCTGATTTGCATCCATATTTTTATTCATAAAACTCGATCAAATACAGCATTTTACTAAACAATTCTAGGGGAAGCCCCCGTATCACCATCAGTCCCATTCAACACTGTTCCATACGTTTTGGCTAGCAATGCATGAGGTATTGAGTTTGAAACCCTGTGGAGGTTTACATTTATACTAACTACATCTTTTTTTTTTTTCTAAATTCATTGTTTTTTTCCATCTTTTTATACATCTTATACTTTTTTTTATCTAAGATGTTCTTTTATATGTTTGTGTGTGTGACAGTGTGACAGTGTGTAAAAAGAAAGAAACCTTTAAATAAAGTTTTGTTTACAAAGTCAGATTTACATAACTTTTTATTCAAACAAATTTAAAATACAAAATAGGTGCACAGCGGTAACATAGCCGGTGTGCGTGTCTATTTCAGTATCATATTTAAAGTTTCAATTACCCAAATCAACATAACACAAAGATAATTACTTTAGAAATATTTTGTTTGTTACAAGTTAAAGATTTACCAGATATACGAAAGTTATTCACTATTTCAACAACACGTTCTACTAGGAGGAAGTTATTTGTGTTTGTTACTGTATGTGCATACTTAAATGTGTTATTTTTAAACCAATGCAATACAAATTGTTATGTGATGGTATGGGGACTCGCACCATATTATGCCAACTTTTCAGACATGGGCTCGCCGGCTATTATCAGTTGTAAACAAATTATTCCAACTATTGCACTATCGATCCGCCATTGTTTTAAAATCATACAAACTATTATAACGCGCTATGTTATATAAGACATAAACAATAACAAAGTTTGAATAAATGCATATATAATCTACGATTCATATATTCAATTGTTTAACACGCAACCCGTCTGAACTTAAGGGAATATATGAAATAAAAACGAAAATCTGATTTCGCTGTCATTTTATGGTCAAACGGGTTTCTAAGTCCTTTATATTACTTGTTAAATACAAACGTAAATAGCAACCATATTTTTCTCTTTAACTTTCTAAAATGCAGTATATGTCATTTATATTATCAAAAGCCCCACCCCCACCCCACACTCTTCCACCATGTCGTGTGGCTCCTAATGCCTGTAAACTTTCTTTTTTTTTAAATCTTAGAAAATGAAAACATTTCACAGTTTACTTTTTTGTGATGCTTTTTTCTTATTTTTCGTCCTTTTTAAATAAAACTAATTTTTAAAATTGATTTCTTCATTATTCTATGTACATTTTATATTCCTATTGTATGTAGTCGAAAGGAGTTAGCAAAAAAAAGTTCATATATTTCTTTAGAATACGATTCTTTTTTTTCAATTTGATCCCATATCCTTTTAATTCAGAACAAAAACAGTTTTTGAGCCTTTAAAGACACCTTAAGTCAAAATTATCAGGCGTCATTGTATGCATGTATGAAGTTATTACCTGCATTTTAATTAAACATGCAGGAACTTATTATTATGAATAATTATATTACCGCTCGTTCTCGGTGTCACAGGGGTTAAACATGTCTGAACTTTATGTGAGGACTTGCGAAAGGACGGTATTTTTACTTCGATTCATTATCCATGTTATCCATGCACCTGAAATGCTTTGAAAATGGTGTATTTACATTTAAAAAATATAAACGTCAAAATAACATGAACAATACAGTTTTACATATTTGTATACGCCTGCATGTATAATGTATTTACCATGTACATAAAACTACTATTAGTAAGCTAGAATATTTTATTCCTGATATAGTCAACATTATTTGATACGAGCAATGACAGTTACAATTTTACATAAAAAATATATTTTTATTTATTTTATTTTAAATTGGTCCCGGTCCTGTTTGAACAAACGACCTCCTGCTTCACAAACTAACGGCTTAGACCACTGGAGCACGCGCCTGCTTATATACCCTTTTAAGGTGTTACTTGGGCCCGAAAAAAGGGACATCCTTCTAAATGACCGGAAATAAAATGAATACGTATGGTACGTGTAGATATGCAAAAATTGTAACACAGGCGAATGATTAAATATGTTTCTATGAATAAAACTGAAAGCAGAACATCTTATCAATGCGTTTCTCAAGCGAAACTGCGGGATTCTGAGAATGTATATGTCAATATTAACGGATCCACGCCTATTATACAGAAGCCCTGTGTCAATATTTTATTGTTCCTGTTTCAACATTATGTTTGTATATATATAATCAGTAAAAAATGAAATGTCCCTCTTTTATAATAATAATAATAATAATAATAATAATAATAATAATAATAATAATAATAATAATAATAATTATAATAATAATAATGATAATAACAATAATAATAATAAGATATCGGTGGAACCTGAACAAGTGCTTGATTGAGTAGTAGCTGCAATGTTTGTAATGGGAAAGGGGATGTAAAGGGAAAGTAATGTTTGGAAGAGATGTTTGGTTCTTCACTCTGCACCGCCACACACTGACCTTTACTGCATTATTCATGTTCCAAATCTCATTGCATTTCCATGTTCTTGAAGATCAAACAATGGTGTGTGGTAATGGAAAGAATCAAAGGGTCATTTCTATGTGAAAAATCATAGAAATAAAACACAAAGACAATGCACACACTCTCCACTTGGTAGTGATGCTTCTTGACAAGTTTCATAAAATTCCAGCGACTAGAATGAGAAATGGAGAGGACAAGGATTTGGTAATGGATGCAATCTAAGGGTCAAAACTTTGTAAAAATACATCAAACGCAAACATTTAGAAAGTATGCATATCTCCACTTGGTAATGATACATCATAGCTAATTTCATAAAATTCCAATCAATGGTTCTAATGAAATAGCCTGAACAAGAATTTGGAACCGGACGGACGGACGCGGCTATGTATTACAAGCATGTTAGACAAGTTTCATAAAATTCCAACCTGAGGTTGTAGAGAAATGGCGCGGACAATAATTTGGTCAAAGACTCAATGAATGGGCCATTTCTCCGTGAAAAATCATCGAACCGGAAGACAAAGACAATATGCGCATCTCCACTTGGTAGTGATGCATCCTAGCAAGTTTCAAAAAAGTCCAACATGGGGTTGTTGAGATATACCGCGGACAATAATTTGATCACAGACTCAATGAAAGGGCCATGACTCCATAAAAAATCATCAAACCGGTACACAAAGACAATATGCGCATCTGCACTTGATAATGATGCATCCTAGCAAGTTTCATAAAATTCCAACCAGAGGTAAAGAAATAGCGCGGACAAGAACTTGGGGACGCACAGACGGACGCACATATGAAGCGACGACTACATGCTTACCCCCTTAGAAGGGGCATAATAATAATAAAAACTTTTATTAACGAGAGAACTCATTTGAATAAATTCAATCTTCCATGAGGCCCTCAACATATTTACAAAGTACAACATTAATTTAATTTTAGAATGGCCTATATTTTAATTACTGGTGGACTGATACATAAAAATAACGGTGCACCGTTAATAAATCATCGGTCCACTGTTAAAATATAGCGGTGCATCAGTAAAAATATAGCAGTGCATTGTTAAAATATAGCGGTGCATCAGTAAAAATATAGCAGTGCATTGTTAAAATATAGCGGTGGATTAATAAAATATAGTGGTGCACGGA
This sequence comes from Panopea generosa, assembly GCA_029582155.1. NCBI lineage: Eukaryota > Metazoa > Mollusca > Bivalvia > Adapedonta > Hiatellidae > Panopea > Panopea generosa. Next base: position 23,043,704 of record CM055905.1, read on the forward strand.
TATTATATAGCGGTGTACCGGTATATAACGGTGCATCGATATATTGTAACAGTGGACCGCTACTTTTAACATTGCCACGATATATTTTAACATTGCAACGGTATATTTTATCGGTGCACTGTTAAAATAGAAATATTGATTCACCGGTACCGGTGCTTTTGACCCTAATCGTACACCATACCCCAAAATAACACAAAGAAGAACATATTTATTCAATCTAAGTCGATAAACACGATTAAGCTTCCTGTATGGCGTCATACATCAAGGGAGGCAACATTTTGCACCTTCCAATGTTTGTAGCCGCATTGAATATATGATAACTTTCAATATCGATAAAACACATTTCGATAATGTTCATGTTCAGTAATGATATTATTGAATTACAAAATGAAAAATTACAACTAAACACAATTTCATTGCTTATGACCTTTATAGCCCAGGATGGCATAATATTCAAACATCCAACTTGATGTGCTAAAGGGAAGAAACTAAGGTCTGTAAATATACTGAAATAGTATTGCAGTTATCTCCCGTAGTCGTACTATTTTACGCCAAAACGACTCCATCCACCATTAATTTCACATAGAACGTAATATTAGCGAATGCAGGACAAAAGCCCCTTGGTCAAAAAATGTGCACACAGACAAAAGCCCCTTGGTACATTTTAGAAGTTGGATAAAGGCCCTTTTGTCGATTTTGGAAGGTGGACAAAAGCCCCTTGGTGGATTTGAAAATTTGGACAAAAGCCCCTTGATTATTTTCATAGATATTGTATATTATGAATTTTACTGTATTGATGTTACATTCTGAATACAGACTATTTTATTATGTTTTCAATCAAAGCACATTCAAGAAATAACATTTTTTCTGTTCTATATTTATTTCCATTCTATTATAAGGTGATATATATATATATATATATATATATATATATATATACATAACAATAACTTAAATACATGAAAACAGTCAAAAAGCATTGTCAGTTTGCATTAATTAATTGATTGACTGGTTTGATACAAGCAGCAGATAAAATCAAAATAAATTAAATATAAATGAAAAACTTTTAATTCTAAAATACATGTATTAGCTTAAAGGGAATATATCCACAGGCGATTAATGGACCTTGGTTGGTCCCTCCCTTCCACCCCCATACCCCATTTTTTTTGTCAAATCTATGTTCAATCCATCCAAAATACTCATTTAACAAAAAAAAAAAAAAAAAATAAATAATGAGAAACATATACTATTTTTTAATGGGTATTTTGGATGGATTGAACATAGATTTGACCATGGAATAAAAAATAATTTGGGTATGGGGTTGGGGTAGGTAGGGAGGAACCAACCAATGTCTATTAATCCTGCCTGTGAGTATATCAGGATTTTTCAAACAATTAAAATTGTAGAAATATTTGTTGCGTCATTTATAGCTTCTTTTTTTTATAAACTCCCTTTAAAATGACAATAATAATGTACACAGATATGGTACATAACAATTCTGTCATTGAGCTCATGAATAGCTCAGCTATTAGCTTCAGCTTATAAGCTTCAAACAACAACATTCAATGATACTTTTGTCCACTGTTTCAAACGAATCAAAGGGCTTTTGTCCACCTTTTCAAATCTACTAAGGGGCCTTTGTCCACCTTCTAAATTCGACCAAGGGGCTTTTGTCTATCTTATAAAATCGACCAAGGGCCTTTTGTCCACCTTCTAAGTTCGACCAAGGGGCTTTTGTCCATCTACTAAAATCAACAAAGGGCCTTTTGTCGACCTTCGAAAATGTACCAAGGGGTTTTGTCCATTGTACATTTTCTTACCAAGGGGCTTTTGTCCGGATACCAATATTAGCACTACAGACTGTCACACCAGAGACATATGTCTCTGGTCAAACTTCAATTTGTACTCCATGAAAATTTCCAGAGCTCATATTCAATTCAAGCAGAACACAACAAAACCATAGAAACACAGGTATTAACTGCTTCCAATTTCACAATTTTGCTCAAAGTGAAAGTACGTGTCACTATTTCACATACAGGGGTCAAATCAGCTAAATTACGCAAAATTATTACCGTTTAAGAAATAGGCCCATCTTCATGTTATAGCTACCTGTCCACTCAATTTTGCACCATTCTCTGGGAAAATATTTTTTCTACACAAGTCAACATTGCAAAAGAACCTGTGAAGTGCATTTTCACACTCACGCCATTTTCAACAACAACTGTCAATTTTCTATGGAACTAATGTCGAACTACCATTTTGACCCCCTGGTCCGCCTGCAACGGTATCTCCATGTTGAAGAGCTTCAAATTAGCTGGTTACTGCAACTTTTACATATCTTTATTTAATTCCGGTCTGTAAATTAACGCTAGACCAGTCAATTTCAGCAGCTAAACTAATGATTTTGGAGTATATGTGACTTTTGCGATGCAAATACTTAAGAGACACTGACCCCATCGTGAAAAATGATGACGTGCATGTTTATTAAATACGCCGTGCACAAAACTTGAATCAACAAGAGCCTTGAGATTCACCTTTTTTACGCGAACGCTAAACTTGGCCAAATCCATTTGTTAAGTCGATATCAAAAACGTCTAGCGAGATTAAGAATAAATATGTTTAAAATTATTGCAACAAACTTAGCGGATTACTTAGTTGTTGTTTTTTTTTAAGATTTAAGTTTTAAATGTTGGTGAAACAGATTTTGGATAAGTTTAGTAAACTGACTAAGTTAAGTTACATTTTAAGTTAAGACATATAACACTTAACTAAAATGTTGGTGAAACAGCAGCCAGTTGCCAAATTTGTAAGTCACTAATTTGGCTATACTTAATTTACCATAGACTGTTCATCTGATAAAAAAATATGTATGTCTACTCTGAAAACAGCCGTTTCAAAAGCCAAACACAAATCCTTTGGCTGAAATAAAAAAAAAAGTAATGAAATAATAAAGAATATAAATATATGCATTGTGTATTTGATTCTATATGTGCAAGGTATGTGTATGTTACTAACATTATAAAGTTTGTATTCGGGCAAGATTTTATTGATAACTGCAAATTCACATAATATATTTGAACATACTTTTGAATAGGCTACCTTCAGTCCATTAAAATGCTTCATCATCACAGTAACCAAAAAAAACCCCAAAAAACACACATACAAAAAACAACGATATGTACTTCACCGTCACACTCTCCTCATAGGAAATGTCATTCAATGACATGTAAGTAGGTCAGTGTCAGTCAATATTTGGACTAAACTTCATAAAACTTTTGAGTCAGGTACAGGCTCAAAATCGCCAATTTTAGACTATTTAATAGCAAAGGTTAAGTTAAAAAAACGAAATATTTAGACATTTCTTTTGGTAATATAACATTGAAATTTTGAAACTTGCTTTAAAACAATTTTACAAGAAATAAATAAGGAAAATTGTTTTTAAGCAAATTAAAAAAATTCATATTTTGAGCAGAGTCTGATTTTGTTTGATGGATATAAGCACGAACGATATCCAAACATATTTATTTCATGGGTCTGATGACGATGCAATATCTCACAAAATTATACATAAAACCAAGCTCCTGTTTTACCAACATTTACTTAAATACTTAAAACTTAAATCTAAGAAAAGCAGCCAGGTGATCATGATTTGAGATTGGTTCCAGTAAAACCGCATATTGTTTTATTGATATTGATTATATAATATATAAATAACCAGTCAAAACATAGTTAAGTTTTTAAGTAAAATGTTGGTGAAACAGAAGCCAGGTAACATTTCTTTACAGGAAAGAAAAAATCTCTATATGCACATGAAACTTAACGTGTTTTTGGATTTTTACTAGTATAAATATCAAATAAATGACATTACACGATATCTGATTATTAGATATCACAGTATTTGATTATCGGACATCTCATAAAAGAAATTAAAGATTTACATTAGAAAAAAAAAATGAAATGATAACCACTATTTCATAATCGGAGTGCTTTAACCGTTGCTTAGTGTATGATCCTCTCCCCGATCAAGACATAGATAATAAGATGGCTACACATTGTAGTCGAAACCAAAACAAGGAGAGAAAATTCTCCATGGATATATTTGAAAGATTTTAATCATTCTCTCATAATTTTTATGAAGTGGAATTTGATAATTAAGTATAGAAATTGATTTCTGGTTATTGTTCATTTCCTCGCCGTTATGTCGGGTCCCATTACGTCGTTGATTGGACCGCTCAATTTCCGACGCATTTCATAAGTGAATTTGTATGGTGATATTAGTTGTTCGTATAATGTTGGGGGCTAACATAACATACTTAAAGTGAAGCTTTTGTTGAACTGTGCCTTGAAATCTTACCACAAAATCCCAGTAAGGTTCCTGTGTGATTCAATTATCATCTGCATTCGTCTACTTTTTACTTTTTTATATTATGGTTTAAACATATTTTATTTTCATTATTTTCCAGATAAACAAGTACAATATACAAAATGAAAAAGGATAAGAACGGAAGAATACAATTCGTATAAAGTTCTTCCTCGAGTATTATCCCCGTCATTTTCTTTCACTTTATTTGTATATTTTTGTCTCGCTTTTCGAACATTTTTTTATTTTTCATCTCTATAAAAAGTGTGGTCCATTTATTATTTTTCCAATTTATTGTAATTTTCTCTACTTTATTTTACATAAATACTATTTTATCACCTTTCCTACATTTTTTCCTTATTTATCTTTGTAGTGAGCCAGTTGTCCCCTTTATTCTAATTTTGTTTTATCTACACTAGTGATTCCCTTCCATTTCACGTTTCGTTCATTTCCGTTTCTTTCTCGTCTTTATTATCAGTGCGCTACAATTATCGCTTGTAGATGATTTCAACTCTTCTTCTGTTCTTTTTTAAATATTACATTTTTTCATTTTTCACCTTTAAAATTATCACCATCGTATTGAGATGTTATAGACGAAATCACAACAAAGCGAAGATGTAGGCCTATATCAATATGAACTTCGAACTTTTATTTCATTAATGACAACTTTCCCATCATACTTTCGACCTTCGACCTTCGATGTCCTGTTGCGCATGTCATTCACACGCACATGTTTTATCAACAAGTCATATCGTCTGATGAAGGTATGCTTTTATAAATATTGGTTCAAATACCCGTTGCTACATTAACTAACACCATAATTACTTTGTAGGAGTATCGCCTTCAAAATATCTTGAGATACAGCCATCTATTGTTATTGTTGTTTTGAGGTCGTATTGCATAAGCGCAACAGGAAGTCGAAGGTCGAAGGTCGAAACTACGATGGTGAAAGTCGAAACCACGATGATGAAAGTCGAAATCACGATGGTGAAAGTCGAAACTACGATGATGAAAGTCGAAAGTACGATGATGAAAGTCAAAAGTCGAAAGTACGATGGTGAAAGTCGAAACTACGATGATGAAAGTCGAAACAAAGGTGATGAAAGTCGAAAGTACGATGGTGAAAGTCGAAACCACGATGATGAAAGTCGAAATCACGATGGTGAAAGTCGAAACTACGATGATGAAAGTCGAAAGTACGATGATGAAAGTCAAAAGTCGAAAGTACGATGGTGAAAGTCGAAACTACGATGATGAAAGTCGAAACAAAGGTGATGAAAGTCGAAAGTACGATGGTGAAAGTCGAAAGTACGATGATGAAAGTCGAAAGTCGAAACTACGATGGTGAAAGTCGAAACCATGATGATGAAAGTAGAAAATCTGATGGTAAAAGTCGATAGTCGAAACTACGATGGTGAAAGTCGAAACCACGATGGTTAAAGTCGAAACTACGATATTGAAAGTCGAAAGTACGATGGTGAAAGACGAAACCACGATGGTGAAAATGCGAAATTACAGCGTTTTCACCATCGTGGTTTCGTGATTTCGTGTTTTCATCATCGTGGTTTCGTATTTTCACCATCGTGATTTCGACTTTCACCATCGTAGTTTCCACTTTCGACTTTCGTGGTATGGGGTTCAGAAATAAAAAAACGCGATGGTCAAAATGGAACACCGTAATTTGGATCTCCATAAAACGAATAGCCATTCCGCGTTCGTCCAGATCTATTAATCGGATCATTTGCGTCCATTTACGGAGCAAATAGGCAATTGGTCAACCGGTCCGTTGAGCTTTATTTAATAAACAATTCTTACAATAACAGGGCAATTGGTGCTAGGGTATAGCGCAAGTCAAACTGTGCTTAGGGAAATGGTTTGAGGAAACGAGCTGCAAAAATAATCCAATTTAGTATATGATAACTTATCTATTACAAAGCAGTATGTTTCTGTATATGATATAACATCAATGCGGCCATTGGTTATGCAAGTTTTAGAATGGTGAGACGAGGAGTTTCTTTTTGTTTCAGTGAAAAATCTTAAACCTTGAATGTCAAACCTGTGTAAGCGGTCTCCTCTATTAAGCAGCCACTTGACGTAAGTGGTCACATTTGCTATATCCCATTTCTAAGTATTTGTATTAAGCATCAACCTGTCTTAAAGGCCACTTTTACTCATTCCTTTGACTGGTTGCTTAAGACAGGGTTGACTGTATTCAGTAAGTTAGCTGATATCTTGTGTATTTGAAATAATAAATATTGGAGAAAGTTATTAATAGCATGATAAGTATATACTGTATTTATATTTGCGATGTATCTAAACAGCAATTAGGACCATATCCAAGCTTTATTTGACTGAAGAATTTATATAATGTCATCAAATATTTGATTTCATGTATGTTTCTTTGAGCGCAGAAAATAATTTAATTTAATGTAAAGTTTCATTTTAACAATAATAAAATTTAAATTATAGGACTAATGAAACATTTGATATTGTAAATGTTTCATTTACCCATAAATTAGACCCTGTTTTACTCAGTACGACTTAATGAAATCTCTGTTTAATGTTGCGCAGATAGCCGACACTTTTAGCCAGCGTCATTTCTATGCCATCGAGGGGCAACTGGTAATCTAACCACTTTTTCCTGGGATCCCGGAAGGTTATCCAGTACTCGAGCACACCCCATCTCCGTGAGTTACTGATAACTTCCCCACTTGAATCAGTGGTAAGAGATGAATGAAAAAGATACACAATGTCGTATATAATCATCACGGAGACTCAGGCCGGGTGTGGATTCGAACTCACGATCCCTGGACAGGCTGCAAATTCTAACAATTTTATTATTTAAATATGTGGTAAGTTCTAAAATAGTTTAGGCATAAACTTCTGGGGTCTGATGCCACTTAATCACACGCTCTGTTAAATTCAAATTCAGTCGGTAGCGCGTCTCTATGCTGATTCAAAGTAAGAAAGTTAAGTTACTTGCGGATATGTTGTTTTTTTCTGTTGATAATTTTAAATATTGAACCAATGAATAATTCAAGTCAAGAGACGTGATAAATAAGATTTTCACCGTATTGTACATTTACTGTTTGTAATAATCAACAGAAAAATACCCATACCGTCACCATTTTAAAAAAAAAAGTTTAATAGTCATGTGGACTTGCAGAATGATAATAATAATAAACACGATGTGATTCGAACTACCCAGTCTAAATTGAGACACAATTGGTCAGAAATTTTATATCCGCGTCACACTTTCTGTGGTCAGTTTTCTGAAATACTGACCAATCGATTTATGACATGGATAAATAAATCACTGCAATTGAAAGCTCAGTTAAAATAAAAAAAATATAAACAGCAACAAGAAAATAATGTGTGTAATTCCTGTTCCTGACGTCATCATCTGTAAGTGCAACAGTCCCCGTGCTGGACCTTGTCGCAATAGGTCTCACTACACAGTTGTGCACCTTTTGCCACGGTAACATGATTCGTGAACTTAAAAAAATCCCATGTAATTCGGTTTGAACTATTTTCAAAATGGTTCATAGTGGTTGTGATTTCTTGCTGCAGGTGACTAAATCAAGAGCTGACATAACATGTACCGCAACAAGACGTCGCTGGTGTTAAAAATTTGACTTGTATATGATTTTAACAGATACATGTATTAATAAGGATCTTAGGGTGTCCCTGCACCTTTTTTTTTTACTTCTTTTGTTATTTAGGGGGTGGGTGTGTGTATTTTTTTTTTGTATTTTTTTTAAAAACCGCTCAACCTTTCAGTTATTTTGTATTTTTATGTCTGGATACATTCCTGCTATGAAAAAACAAATACTGTGAAAACGTTTCTATATGGAAATCCGTGGAAATCCTAGACCTTATCTACTGTAGAACAAAGAACAACATTCAACTGAAGTATACTAAAACGTTTAAAATATCAATGCTAGCAAAACAGTTTTTGTTGGTTTTATTTCAGAAATCCACGCTAAAACAGTTATTTAAATGTGATAATAAACATTTGCAGCAGACATACACACGTAAATAAAGATGCCGCTACATTACATTTAACACAATATATAAACAATAAAAGTGTATCACGTTCAAATTAACAATAGTCTTGTAGAACAGCATGGCTGGAAATACTGGATTAAGTTTGTGGTTTTGTTTATTTGCAAAATTAACGTTCTAGACTTTCAAAACAAGACATAATTAGGTCATGCACCAGAGTGTTTTACAACTTTTATACTTGGAAACCGGGCCCGATTAGCTCAGTCGGTAACGCGTCTGACTATCAATCCAGGGGTTCGTGAGTTCGAATCCCCGCACGACAACAATCTCCGTGATGATTGATATACGACATTGTGTCTTATTATTATTCGTCTTTCATCGCTGATTCAAGCGGGAAAGTTATCAGTGACAGTTGCTGAAAGGCGATGTGCTTGAGTTCTAGTTAACCTTTCAGGATCCCAGAAAACAGTGGTTAGGTTAACTGAGTGTGTTTTAGCCCTCGATGTCATAAACATGACGCTAAATATTCAGTCAATCAATCAATATGACCTATGTCTAATTTTGGTAGATTAATCAATTATTGGTAAATATATCTTTCAACAAATGGTGCAATGATTTGTTTTGATAACGTTTCTGTTGAATCATGCACGACGGTGTCAATCGAATACATACAGTGTCCTCCGTCCTTCAGTTTCTCATACTTCTTGTTAGAATGATATAATGCTAGTAATTTTTCTGCAGCGTTATGTATGTGTGTACATGAATTTTATTTTTAATGTAGAGTAGCCAAATTGACATGAAATATATATTTCAATAAATGTTAATAAAATAATACTGACTGACAATATTTTTAAAAAAATTTCGTTTTAAAAACAACATGAAAAATAATTTATGCGTATAAACACATCAACACATACTGCATATATTATATCTACCATATACTATATAGGATTATAAGTCAAAGGGTCTGGGTACAGGTTCACTCAACATTACATTCCCTTATTTTTATGAAGAAGAAGAAGAAGAAGAAGAAGAAGAAGACGAAGAAGAAGAAGATTTTTTTATTGATTTAATCTATTACAGTTATCATCATATGAAACATATATACAATACATGTACGTGACACATCAATATACAAATTTCAACAATTACCAATGTTCAACATATACATAGCTCTCAATCACATTTTTCGAGTAAGGAGGTAATTTTATTATGCTCTATTTTAATGATAAAAATAATCAACATCAAAAGAAGATGAACACTTATTGGTTGTTTATTATAGAACTTCTTTTACAGAATGCTTCTGAAAGGAATTTACGAATATTTATGACTTCTTTATTGTTTATTGCTTGAAGAAGAGATAAAAAAAATTCAACATGTTAGGTCTCTGTGTTTAAAATCGTTCAATATATTTACTTCTTATTTTGCTGTATGTCTGACATATTAAACTTGTGACAAAATGGTATACGTCTTCAATGTCATTATTACAAAACAGGCAAATACGTTCGTGCCGTTCTATTCTTTCTCTACCATACCTTCCGGTTTGGATTCTTAAAGCAACACATCCACGTTTGAACTTTTAAAAAAACAAATTAATTGAGTTATGAGCACATTTCCCATACAAACATATGATCAATTAGCTGTATATGAGCATATAAACACAATCCGGAACAAAATGATGCCCAAATTATAATGCGTGACTAACACTTTGTAAAACAAGCGTGTAACTCACCCGAGTCAAAAAAAATTTGTCAAAATGACTTTCAAGGCAGGTAAAGTACACTATGCACTAAAACGTGAAGTTTTTTTAATACGACTCGCATAATTCAATTTGAAGCCAAGTTGGAATCCTCGGCAATTTAAAAATAATTTATAAAGCGTTTGTTACGCTTTATAATTTGGACATCTTTTTTATAATTCTAAAGCGTTCTGGATAGTGTTTGTTAGCACATATACAGCTCACTGACCATATGTTTATGTATGGGAAATGTGCTCACAACTCAAATGAAAAACTTTTTAAAAAAGTTTAAACGTGGATGTGTTGCTTTAAGTTATGGGCTAACAATCGCAACCTCGTCATTAAACACCTCATTGATTTAGTACGCATTACGTTTAAATAGTTTTCGTATTCCCAATTAACCTTTACTGAAATACCCTCTTTGTTTCCATCTCCGTCCAGCAGTTTTGTAAAAAGGTTTCGATAAGTCTCTGTATGAACACCGCTGGAAAATGATTTATTGAGGAAAACAAAAAAAGAATAGCTCCCATATCATATGAGCAAATATAAAGCTACTGCAAAGATTTCGGCTATATGCACAATATTTATAAAAAAAAATGACGTATTGCTACTTTTTCATACTTCATGAATTATCAAGCTCTGCATGAATAATGCACATGTACAAGTGCACTGATTGAAACAGTGAATTTGACGTAATATTAGAGATAGTGGCACTTTAAGAACCGACATAGAATAAACATAGAAATTATTATAGCGTATGTATTTCACCTCCGACCCCGGATAAGGCAAGATCAGTGTCAGTCAAACGTCCAACTGATCAGTGTCGGCTGAGGCTTATAAAGAACAGATGCGCTGCTTGATTACCGGTTTAATGGCGGTTATCAATCTAAGTACCTTGGAAACAATCATACAATCAATCAAAATTATTATTTGGTTTCTTCATTACGCCACGCGTTCCATTTTATTTCATTCTAATAATTCAAATTGAGCATGACGGGGAGTATTCGTTTTTATACAGGCAAACAGTCGATAAAACAAGAGTTTCGCAACGATGATATAAAACTGTATTTTTTTTTGTGTGTGTATCGTAGCAAAGTCTGGATGTAATAATTCATTATTTCCCTTTTATTGTACTGTTAACGCCATTTCGTTGTATACAACCTTCTGTCTGTGACCGTCTGTCACCAAAAAAAAATCAACATTAATTAGGTTAATATGAATTGAGTATGCTTATAATTATTGTTTATTCAATTAATTAACGTATATGCGTGTGTGGCCTTTAATTGATGTATGTGCGCCGACGCATCGCCACCGTAATCACTTATTAAATAGTTGTTTCCATAGTAATTTAAAACCGATTCTTATCTCAGACCTCAACAAAGAAATGCGCTAGACAGTAACGTGTACTATGACATTCATGTGGGTTTTTGTTTCTTACACGTAAATAGAATTATATAATGTTATCTAGAAATTGACTACCGAGCATGTTAACGAAATATAGTTATTTTTTACCTCTTCGAAAGAAGGGGAATTAGGAGCGGGAGAAGTCTACGATACCGTCACTGTTGGATTTTTGTTTAATGTTAGTACGAGTGGAGGTGATTTGTTGATCTATTCTAAAAAATGATGTCGCGTTTACCTATCAAAGAAATCTTTATTCCTATAATATTATTCGTGTTCTTGCTTCTTCTTCTTCTTCTTCTTCTTCTTCTTCTTCTTCTTCTTATCTTTTTTCTCGTTCTTTTTTCTTTTCATTCCTTCCTCTTCTTCGTATTCTCTATTTCTTCTTCTTCTTCTTCTTTTTCTTCCTCAGCTTCTTCTTTCACATTAACAAAATTCTTGTATGAGGACACTTTTAATCCTCATTGAAACTAAATAGAAAGCTTCTGATATGAGTTCGTAACCAAAATCCATGATGTGGCACTAGTATATAATATAGATTATATTTATATCATTATTTAATATAATTTGTTTTGGTTTGTTTCCCCGTGTCATTGTGTGCGTTTCATTGCTAGAACAAATAAAGAGAAACCCTCATCCATTATCAAGAGAAATCGTCGTCATCGTAACTTAATATAAACGTTTAAAGAGAAAAGCCGCATTATCCATTCCAAACACGGTTCCCTGTCCGATATTAATTCAAATATAAGCTCAATTCCTGGTTCCTTGCGATCCAACATATTTGCTCTGGTTTGTTGCAAATAAATGAAGTAAATGGAATGGGACAAATGAGCGATCATCAAGGCATAATCATTTTTATTCTATAATTGCAGTTAATTTAATGAACTCTGGAGATCGATGAGACATCTTTGTTTGTGTGACTGCTAAACGAACGGTCTCACAACACTATCGCGTAATTGATCAATGTCCATTGTAGCACAACTCTTTCAGTCCACGAGTATTAAAGGGACACACAATGGCGATGTTGATAATTGTTTCACTCGTGTATTCTCGCTTCAAGGCAGTATTTACACTTAGGAATGTTTAAATAAATCGCGAATGACATAGTGATACCTTTAAATACTACCTACTGAAATTCCATCTTTAAAATAATAATCAACAATTGTCTGAGAACGTGTGGTGTAATGCTAGATTTGTAATTATGAGAGAGGAAAACACAAATTTGCTAATGTGGTCTTTTTACATATTTGTATCATGTAGATATATTATTGTCAGTATAAGTGCTACATGCAAGTGACAATTTACCCACCTTACCGTGTGTCATTTTAAAATACAAAACATCAATTGTAGGTTAATTTGTTATATAAAAAAAATCTGTATAAAATTTTGTAAAACCTGTTCAATGTTGGATTTGTCTAGAGTTGTTTTATGCCCGACGATCAATAAACCTAACCAGTTTTTGGACTCAGGAAGGTTAACTCATTTTTATTGAAGTGTTACATACTGATCACATTCATTTACGTTACGTTTACCAGAATGCTCTCAAAGATTGCAACAAAGGGGAATCAGATTTCGAATATAAAGAAACTTGTGTGTGATTTTGGTTTTGCTGATGTTTGGTTTATATATAACTATAGATGCTCTGAAATTATATAATAATGTAATTTTATACAATTTTCAATATGATATTTTTTTTAACAAATTAATCGATAACATTTTAAAACAAGACTCAGATTGCCGCTCATCTACTTAAAAAACGTACTGGTAGATGTGCTAGAAACGTTTCACAAAGAAATGTACATTATTGTCAATAATGTAACAAAAGAGATTTATAAGACGAGTTCCATTTTTATCATATATCCACGTTACGCAGATTATTTCCTGATAAATGGATCATTAGGAAACATAAGGCACAACTAAGAAAACATATATATAAGACACGTGTTTACTGATTCTTCTCATAAGAAGATATGCCAAAAACAACAAAACTCCCCACCCCATCGCTGGTTTCATGTTAATCATCGGCATGGTGATCGAATAGCGCACTAATGATTAATCACTAACCAAACTTATCTTTCACATTTCACAGGCAGCTGATTTATTATACGCACAATGTAAGGTATACATTTAATCTTTATTCCAGTCTCATCAATGTACAACGTTTTAATAATAATAGCATTAATATCATACAATATATGTACATAACCATGCAATAAATGCATTACAAGAGATTATCACACTATGCAAAATACAGTTTACTATTAACAAAATAAGACTATGTGTAATGCTGCAAAGTATCGAGTCTGATCAGATCAGAAAAGAACTGATTTGCAGCATACACATAGGAGTTGATAAAAAAAGCTAACATCATAGATATAAAACAAAAAAAATATAAAGATAAAATGCACGTCTTTGTAATATATTAAAACAGGTTTTGGCACAAAACGAATCAAAGAAGAGTTGAAAAATAAGAATACTCTCTTATTAGCATTTGACAACTTATAAAAATTATTAATAATTGCAGCTGTTTTTTCAAATAAAATATTTCTAAGATCATTATAAAGATGACATTCTAAAATAACATGACTTTTATCTTCCAAGCGTGTGTAACAAAAGGACATTTTCTATCTTCTAATTTGAGATTGTCATATCTACCGGTTTCAATTCTTATTGGGACAACACCACAACGAAACTTTCTAAAAAACAGACCTGTACTTTAAAGGTAATATAATTTTACAATACTTTTCAACTTCAAAATGAGATTTGAAGCGGTAGGTGCGTAGTTCGTTTCGTCCTTTACTAGAAAAACTGTCCACTCGCCTTATAGATGAAAACCAATCACAGGTATATCTAGAACTTTCTTTGTGACGTTATCAACAACAGTACGCATAGGGATGTTAACATTAATATTCGAAAACTGTCGAAGACTAAGTGATACAATTTTTTTTTTACCATATACATTCAATTTTTACAAAAAACACTAGCTTTTAAGTAAGACCAGAGTGCAATCCGTTTATAGAGTCTACTTTCATTCATAGAGGATAGGCGACACCAGTTGTAGAAATAGTTTTCCATTGACAAAGAATAGTAGGCTGCCAAGCCATTTCACCAACAATAGCTGAATTTGACGTATATTGGCCAACCTCCATTAAGAATCGCATAGCACGGTTATGAACAGCATATCAACTACCATTGAAAGACAAATATACAGAGAGGCGCATATAGATATTTATAATATAGTATTACACAGTAACATATGGCCCACTCCCTATATCAGTTCCAGATTATAATTTATCCGTTGTCAATTATCAACCCATTTCATTAATAATAATACAGTAAATAGAAATGTACAGACACTTAAAATAAAATGAAATAAATTACAGTTCCTACCTTCAATCCTCCAGATTCCAGATATTTAAGACCACTACATCCAAGCGGTAAAATAATAACTTTACCCCAAATGGCACTAACAACTATACATTGTCGTAATATCTAAGAACTACATACAGACAGTTAATTTATAACTACTCTGAAACGTGCAGCTTGCAAATTAAATACTAGATTATTAAAGGAAATATATAAACTGACAGCTCATTAACACAACTTCACACTCAAGATTTCTTTCCAAGACTGATTTAGAATAGATGTTGACCAATGAGAATTCATACGATTGTCAGGTGACACTATTTTCAGATCAAAACTCCTCAGCCTTGATCGGTATAAGTTTAAAGCTAGTAAATCTGTGAATGTTAATGTTGGAAACAAGCTTATGTGTTAATACGTTAACATATTTAACACAGTAAAATATATCTACCTACCACATTAATATAATCTATTTAATATTAGGATCGATAATGATCTTTGGACTGTCATATTGGACCGCAATGCGGTATTTGGATTAATAAATGTACCATTCTGAAGTCTTATACAATATTACATTTAGATTTGCTGGACGGACCCGCCACATGACATTTTATGTATTTTCTCATAAAGTATCAAAGCTCGTGGAACACGTGCAAATAAGCATTTCGTCTCAAACGAATAAACATGACTAATTGCACAGAATAGCACAATCATCCATGTAAAATCAACATATAATTGCCTGTATGTGTCGTGTACAGATTTTATTAATGAAGATATTGGTAATACAAACGTGGCGGGTTGGCTCGTCCGTTCAGTTTATTCCTTCCTGGTTTACACATATTTCTGGAAACATTCTTCTGTATGTCTGTTTCAATCAAGCGTTTTAAGATATGTACGTTGCGATACAGGATACCTTACATTGATCTAAATCTTGAAAATCAGTCGTCCAATATGATCAAGATTATATGCAGTTAGACTTTATCGCAGAACTTATAACATTTTAAACGTCTAGTAAAACAGACGAAAGACTAACTGATGTGCATTAAATATTTGTCACAGTACAAAACTACCTTACTGTATCACATCCGTAACAATAGCAAATAACCATATCTAGCTCTTTACCTTTATATCAGCCCATGTTACTGATATATAATTATTAACAGACATGAAGGCGATGCTAAGACAACATGATGGTGATAGAGCGATGTCATGATGGTGGTGGAATGAAGCACCATGATAAAGACGCGAAGTATTACATCTTCGCCATCTTGATGTCGTGGAATCGCTCCTTCATCGTGTTATCGCTCCATCAATATCCTACTGCCTTGTCATCATGATTATATTAATATCGCTTTGTCGTGTCATCTCGTGTGTTTGTTAATAAAGCGATAATGTTGGCCTTAATGGAACGCCGTACTTTAATGTGACTTAAATAAAAAGTTCCATTTTTGATAGCTATTTGATCAATCTAATTTTACGTAAGTGCTCATGTGTTAGTGCACAAAATACTCAAATGAATCTAATTTCGTATATTAAATGGTTTATGACAACTCATCAATGCACGAGCATATACAATTCCCATTAAACATAAATCTATAATATAGTTAATCTTGTTTTATCTATTATTATCACTATTGATGTAGACCTATACATTTATCTTCTCGAGAGTGGTGCATCAGCGCTGCCTGTGTCCATGACGACAACGCTCTAGCAGTTCCTGGTAAATAACATCAGAGTTTTATAGAGTGTGCAGCGTGCTCTAGTTGTAGAGCATTGGACCGTTGATAAAAAGGCGGTGGGTTCAACGCCGACCAGGTCTATTTAGAAAATCCATAATTGCTTAGGCCTTTAATTTATATCAATTGTAAGTCTTACTGATTTTATTTTGAAATATTAATAAAAAATGAAAAAAATACTTGTTTAGAAAAAATATGCATGAAGTCAATATAATCTATATGTGTTGAAAATGTTGTTGGACGTAATGCAAACAAATCATTTTCATTCCGTATATATCACCATTGCATAAAACATATAAACAAACATTTGTTTTCTCTCTCTATATATATATAAATGTGAGCACTAATGTGTTTTATGATATATACATGCGCATGCTGCGATGTTTACAAGTTAATATTCTGGCGGGATATCAATATTTACACTGTCTCGTCTTATGTGACGACGGGGGAAGAGCGAGTTTTGAGGAAAACTGCAGTCGTGTTAAGCTACCAAGTGTCGTCTTTCTAGACCGTCCGTTCTTAGGTGGTGACCCCTCTTGGTATTTTTGCTACAGCTATATAGTACTTACATCTATTCTGTAAATTAATTGTGACCATGCTGCTTTGGTGTCACTGTCTTTTGAATCATATGTCTATTGTTGATTATATATGTGGAGTTCGTGGTCCAGTGGTAGAGCACCGAACCATGATCGGAGCGTCGTGGGTTCGATCGTTCACCACGGCCGTATGTGGTGTCCTTGCGTCCACATGTGCTAAGTACTGGTTTCACCAAGGATGACTTCGAGCTTGATTTGTTTAAGATGTAAGAACTTGTTCCACAATCGAAGTATAGTAAATAAGTGTTAACTGTATACAAGGGGTGTTCGGAATGTATTGTGTATTTATAAGTCGCGTAAAATTCACGTGAATGTTTACATCAATATTTATACGCATGTATAACATGGATAGAAGTTCGTTCTAAACTCAATTTTTCACTTAAAGATAGTTCTGATTAATCACACGGGTTTATGGGTTGACGAAAGTGCCGTATAAGATAGTTCGTAGATGGAAAAAGAAATTTGACTCTGGTGTAGAATCTGTTAATAATGTAGCAAAATCTGATCGACCAACGACAGCAACATATAAGGATATCGTATCTAAAATTAAAGAAATTTTTCGAAATGCAGGCATTTCACGATCTTCATTTTATTTCATTCTGAGAACAATCATGAAAGTTGAAAATATCTGATAGGTTGGTTCCCCACGTGTTGACTGACGAGCAAGTGATGGCACTTGTTAAACTGTCAATTAATACTGCTTAAAAATGTTCCCTGAATATAACCAAAGGCAATTTACAAATGTCACTGGTGACGAAACCTGAATACACTCTTTCAAAAGGGTGGGATCAAAATATGAGCCACCAAACATGGCAGAAGGCCAGTCATTGCAAAACGGACCTTCAGTTTAAAGAAGATTTTTTATGCAATTTTCTTCTCTGTTGAAGGGTTATTATACAGATACCGGTAAACAAGGGTAAAAGTGTGACTGGAAACTACTATCGTGATGTGGTACTAGAAAACTGAAATGGTACTAGGAAATACGTCGCCTAATAACTAGATTCAAACATGTTCGCCTCTTGCACGACAATGCCCAAACACAAACCTCTGTTCTTATAACGGATTATTTCAAATATTTTTCAGTGCTACCACATCTTACTCCCCGGACCTTGCCCCATGTATCTCTTTCTCTTTCCCAAATAGAAAAACCTCCACTCTGGTTGTAGATCTAGGTCACGACAGGCTCTTGGTTCTGTCGAAAACCATTGCCTTCGTAGCCTAGCGTGATCCTTTCCGGAAAAGGATCTACAGACTAAAATTATGTATTTCTAACCAATGAAAATACTTTGAGTGTATGAAACAAAGATATTAGCGATTTAATTAGTTATTAACGGTTAGAGGGCAAATTCACAATACATCTCGAACATCCCTCGTATGTTCCTCTGTATCGATATAATTCATTAGAATTGCTATTTAGAAGTATCCCTTACAATTATTAGCTTTGTAGTAAAACATCAGCACGTGCATTATCCACACACAGATGCATCTGTTGACAAGTCTATAGCGAAAGGATCAGGAAACGCCGGTTGAAATTCAGAGCCAAACCATCGAAATATTACAAGCGATATTTTAGAATATGCATCTTAATATATTTTAGTAATGCTTTTGTCTATTTGATCATTATTATTTATCCTTTCAGTATATATAATCCAATGCAATGTCATCTCATCGTCGGTATGATATTGCCTGTCATATTCTGTACCGTCAACTAACATATACGTACATGAATTTTGTTTAAGTTGATTTAAATTCCAAACAAATAGTCCGGTTTGTAATTTAATTTTATGTTCATTAGATACCTGCCCTTGGGATGATTATCCTGGTATTCTGGCAAGCAACGTCACATGTGACCAAGTAAAATTTCCGCAATTCCATTGGCTCTGTTACAATCCAACAGTATCAAAATACTGCTGTGCAACATGCGAGTCTATAAAGCGACGAAGTCAGAGTAAGTCTTGTTCTTTGTAATTTAAAAAAAATTCTGTACGGCTTATTTATAACTTTTAAACATTGTCTATCGCTTATTCGTAAAAATATAACCGACACTTTTGTAAGCACAAAAGCTTATGTATTCCGGATACTTTAATGGCAAATATTTGCTTACGTGACATAAACGACCTAAACATAAGATTTGATAATACACAGTCCCATGTAGGCGAGTTTATCTTTAAACCAACTTTGAAAGAACTTACAAAATGTGATGAAATAAATACTGTATTGCCTTATTTTCCACCAATAACACGTATCAAATGTAAAAACATGTTTATACATAACTATATATACACACTGAAGCGTTACTATAAAATCGATCATTATTGTTGTGTGTTGCTACTGGCAGTTCCAAGGCACGTATCCTCTTCTCTGCTATACATTATTCCCTGATTGTGTCTGGTAACCAACTTTAATCTCCTTATTGTTGTATGTTGCTACTAACTGTTCCAAGGCACGTATCCTCTCCTTTGTTGTACATAATTCCTTGATTGTATCTGTTAACCAAGTTTAATCTCCTTATTATTGTGTGTTGCTACTGACAGTTCCAAGGCACGTATCCTCTTCTCTGTTGTACATTATTCTCTGATTGTGTCAGTTAACTAAGTTTAATCTCCTTATTGTTGTATGTTGCTTCTGACAGTTCCAAGGCACGTATCCTCTTCACTGTTGTACATTATTCCTTGATTGTTTTTGTTAACCAAATTTAATCTCCTTATTGTTGTATGTTGCTATTGACAGTTCCAAGACACGTATCCTCTTCTCTGTTGTACATTATTCCCTGATTGTATTTGTTTACCAAGTTTAATCTCCTTAATGTTATATGTTGCTGCTGACTGTTTCAAAGCACGTATCCTCTCTTCTGTTGAACATTATTCCCTGATTGAATCTGTTAACTAAGTTTAATATCCGTATTTTTGCGTGTTGCTACTGACAGTTCCAAGACTCGTATCCTCTTCTCTGTTGTACATAATTACCTGATTGTATTTGTTAATCAAGTTTAATCTCCTTATTGTTGTGTGTTGCTACTGACAGTTCCAAGGCACGCATCCTCTTCTCTGTTGTACATTACTCCTTGATTGTATTTGTTAATCAAGTTTAATCTCCTTATTGTTGTATGTTGCTACTGACTGTTCCAAGGCACGTATTCTTTTCTTTGTTGTACATAATTCCCTGATTGTGTATGTTAACCAAGTTTAATCTCCTTATTGTTGTGTGTTGCTACTGACAGTTCCAAGGAACGTATCCGCTTCTCTGTTGTACATTATTCTCTGATTGTATCTGTTAACCAAGATATTATCTCCTTATTGTTGTGTATTGCTACTGACAGTTCCAAGGCACGCATCCTCTTCTCTGTTGTACATTACTCCTTGATTGTATTTGTTAATCAAGTTTAATCTCCTTATTGTTGTATGTTGCTACTGACTGTTCCAAGGCACGTATTCTTTTCTTTGTTGTACATAATTCCCTGATTGTGTATGTTAACCAAGTTTAATCTCCTTATTGTTGTGTGTTGCTACTGACAGTTCCAAGACTCGTATCCTCTTCTCTGTTGTACATAATTCCCTGATTGTATTTGTTAACCAAGTTTAATCTCCTTATTGTTGTGTGTTGCTACTGACAGTTCCAAGGCACGCATCCTCTTCTCTGTTGTACATTACTCCTTGATTGTATTTGTTTATCAAGTTTAATCTCCTTATTGTTGTATGTTGCTCCTGACTGTCCCAAGGCACGTATCCTCTTCTTTGTTGTACATAATTCCCTGATTGTGTATGTTAACCAAGTTTTATCTCCTTCTTGTTGTATGTTGCTACTGACTGTTCCAAGGCACGTATCCTTTTCTCTGTTATACATAATTCCCTGATTGTATTTGTTAACCAAGTTTAATCTCTTTATTGTTGCTTGTTGCTACAGACTGTTCCAAGGCACGCATCCTCTCTTCTGTTGAACATTATTCCCTGACTGTATCTGTTAACCAAGTTTAATCTCCTTATTGCTATATGTTGCTACTGACTGTTCCAAAGCACGTATCCTCTTTTCAGTTGTATATTATTCCCTGATTGTATCTGTTAACCAATTTTAATCTCCATATTGTTGTTTGCTGTTATTGACAGTTCCAAGGCACGTATCCTCTTCTCTGTTTACATTATTCCCTGATTGTGTCTGGTAACCAAGTTTAATCTCCTTATTGTTGTATGTTGCTACTGACTGTTCCAAGGAACGTATCCTCCTCTCTGTTTTACATTACTCCTGATTGTTTCTGTTAACCAAGTTTAATCTCCTTATTGTTGTGTGTTGCTACTGACAGTTCCAAGGCACGTATCCTCCTCTCTGTTTTACATTACTCCTGATTGTATCTGTTTACCAAGTTTAATCTTCTTATTGTTGTGTGTTGCTACTAACAGTTCCAAGGCACGTATCCTCCTCTCTGTTTTACATTACTCCCATTAGTAATTGTGTATGATTTGGTGTAGGTTTCCTTTGACTTCTGTGTCTATTGTACGATATTTATTGTCCCATTGTCGCTGTGATAACGGCCTAGAGTAAGATAAAACCTTTGTAAATAGAATGTTCATTATGGAAGGAAGAAGAATAAACAAAAATGTCGTCTCAGTAGTTGATCTCTATTTTCCCAACTTTACAGAGCCATTATTGTTTGATTTTGTATGGTTTTTAGGGAGAATATGAATATGTGTGATTGATATTAATACCTATTCATTAATAATTAATGCGTTATCTAGAACTGTTTTGTAAAAAAGATAATGTATTATTGAAGCTGGTGTGGCCTGTATACATACTGCGTACATTGCAGATTGTTCGCATAGTGATAAGAACCCGTCTTGCCGGGATTATGTAAAGACGCCAGAGGACGCCAACTTTTTTTATAATTTGCAGAACGCTGACTTGTGTTGTGACACGTGCGCAAAGCATGTTAATTATCAGCATGTTGGTAGGTAACCATAGTTACTCACTAGTTTAATTTTTTAATGAAATAATAAATAAACACCATACTATGTCACCAATGAAATTGTTATATTTTTATGACAAATTTTACACGTTTGTGATATGCATTATTATTAAAGGTAGCTCTCGGTTTTCCTTTCGGATTTACCGACATCTGGCGTAAATTATTAATTACTTTATTACTTCATTTTGTACCTGTGTTCTTAGTATATCGTAATCAATTTATTTGCATTCTTCATTTTTCATATGAAATAATACACTAAAAATCAGCGCTATAAGCTTAACACCAAATAGTATATCTACTGTACCCTGTACTATTGGGCAAGTTTTGTTGATTTATCAACCAGCTGTGAATACTATACCGTCTTTCGTGGTGTAGGTGTTAAGGCGTCCGCCTCGTAAGCGGGAGGTCGAAGGTTCGAATCCTGGTGGAAACACTTGTTTTGTTTTCTGATGCGGTCGGTTGAGGGGTACCGAATGTTTAATATCCTGACGCCTGGCAATGATAACTTTCGGGAAGTAACTGTGTGCAGTATATAGGTGCCCCATTGTATTAAGCTCATTGTGGTTGGCTCTTTCAGTAGGGGTGACACTATAATAAACAAACACGCTACTTTATTTTTACAATCTTTGTTTTATGCCAGGTTGTGAAAACGGCAACATGATCCCGGGGTGTGTGACGGACAATTGTTATTTGTACAATGCCGACCAGAAGAGACAATGTTGCCATTCATGTAAGGCATCAGTGCCGGCGACTCTGATTGGATAAGCTTTGGAATGATTATTTCATGTCAAAAAGTAAAATTGATTAGAAATTGAAATATTAAAGATGTGTTATGGTAAAATGGCGTTATTTTGAGACGTTACGTAATACGACGAATGACGGAAACATGTATGCCGGACTTTTTCTCGTTCCTTAAAGACATGCTATGTTAAATAAATAGTAAATGTCCAATAATCTGAGTTATGTGATTAAAGAATCTTACATTGTGCTCATTATTTTTTCATATATTACACCCGTTGCATGATATACATGTAAAGCTCGGCAGAGTCTCGCGTAATATATGTTTACCCGTTTAATAATTCAATAATAAATGAGCCCCCATGTAAGGTCCTCTATTTATTTGATATGTATAAAATTATTCAGATAGATTGAGAGTTTTTTTTTTATTTACGTATGTGGATCATGAGGAACACAAACTTTCTCCATAATAATTAGAAATAATTGACTATTGAGTATTGGTTTAGAAGTGTCAAATATGTGAACTTATGATTATGGTCAATATGATAACGTATATAATTTCTGAAACAAGTGTTTTTTTTTCCCCTTATATATTCCTACGTTATCACATACACCATCGTGTTGGCATTAAAATACCCAACTGCGTTTGTGGTTGAAGCCATCTTACTCAATATTGTATACACTGTTTTGGGTAAGAGAACAATTTAAGCACTCGTAAATATTTGCAGTAAATGTATTAATGTGCACCGTAGGCATGAGTAACAGACTCTTCTTAATCCCCAAGCTCCTCCGATTTTGACCAAATCTATGTTTAATCCTTCGTATATAACTAAAACAAAAAAGAAAAGTGACAAACATAAGGAACGGTCCACTTACCACCGACTGTCTTCAGACAAAATCGATTAAGGATATTCATAAACACTATACACAGAAAGCTAGAGGAAGTATTACGTGACAAACTTAAGGAATGGTCCACTAACCACCGACTGTCTTCAGACAAACACGATAACGAATATTCATATACACTTTATACAGAAAGCTAAAGGAAGTATAACGTGACAAACATTAGGAACGGTCCATTTACCACCGACTGTCTTCAGACAAACACGATAACGGATATTCATATACACTATACACAGAAAGCTAGAGGAAGTATAACGTGACAAACATAAGGAACGGTCCACTTACCACCGACTGTCTTAATACAAAATCGATAACGGATATTCATATAAACTATACACAGAAAGCTAGAGGAAGTATTAAGTGACAAACATAAGGGACGGTCCGCTTACCACCGACTGTCTTCAGACAAAATCGATAACAGATATTCATATACGCTATACACATAAAGCTAGAGGAAGTATTACGTGACAAACATAATGAACGGTCCACTTACCACCGACTGTCTTCAGACAATCACGATAAAGGATATTCATATACGCTATACACAGAAAGCTAGAGGAAGTATTACGTGACAAACATAAGGGACGGTCCACTTACCACCGACTGTCTTCAGACAAACACGATAAAGGATATTCATAAACACTATACACAGAAAGTTAGAGGAAGTATTACGTGACAAACATAAGGGACGGTCCACTTACCACCGACTGTCTTCAGACAAACACGATAAAGGATATTCATAAACACTATACACAGAAAGTTAGAGGAAGTATTACGTGACAAACATAAGGGACGGTCCACTTACCACCGACTGTCTTCAGACAAACACGATAACGGATATTCATAAACACTATACACAGAAAGTTAGCGGAAGTATTACGTGACAAACATAAGGGACGGTCCACTTACCACCGACTGTCTTCAGACAAACACGATAAAGGATATTCATAAACACTATACACAGAAAGTTAGCGGAAGTATTACGTGACAAACATAAGGGACGGTCCACTTACCACCGACTGTCTTCAGACAAACACGATAAAGGATATTCATAAACACTATACACAGAAAGTTAGCGGAAGTATTACGTGACAAACATAAGGGACGGTCCACTTACCACCGACTGTCTTCAGACAAACACGATAAAGGATATTCATAAACACTATACACAGAAAGTTAGCGGAAGTATTACGTGACAAACATAAGGAACGGTCCACTTACCACCGACTGTTTTCAGACAAACACGATAAAGGATATTCATAAACACTATACACAGAAAGTTAGAGGAAGTATTACGTGACAAACATAAGTGACGGTCCACTTACCACTGACTGTCTTCAGACAAACACGATAAAGGATATTCATAAACACTATACACAGAAAGTTAGAGGAAGTATTACGTGACAAACATAAGGAACGGTCCACTTACCACTGACTGTCTTCAGACATAAACGATAACGGATATGCATATACACTATACACAGAAAGCTAGAGGAAGTATTACGTGACAAACATAAGGAACGGTCCACTTACCACCGACTGTCTTCAGACAAACACGATAAAGGATATTCATAAACACTATACACAGAAAGCTAGAGGAAGTATTACGTGACAAACATAAGGAACGGTCCACTTACCACCGACTGTCTTCAGACAAACACGATAACGGATATGCATATACACTATACACAGAAAGCTAGAGGAAGTATTACGTGACAAACATAAGGAACGGTCCACTTACCACCGACTGTCTTCAGACAAACACGATAAAGGATATTCATATACACTATACACAGAAAGTTAGAGGAAGTATTACGTGACAAACATAAGGAACGGTCCACTTACCACCGACTGTCTTCAGACATAAACGATAACGGATATTCATAAACACTATACTCAGAAAGCTAGAGGAAGTATTACGTGACAAACATAATGAACGGTCCACTTACCACCGACTGTCTTCAGACAAACACGATAAAGGATATTCATAAACACTATACACAGAAAGTTAGAGGAAGTATTACGTGACAAACATAAGGAACGGTCCACTTACCACCGGCTGTCTTCAGACAAATACGATAAAGGATATTCATAAACACTATACACAGAAAGCTAGAGGAAGTATTACGTGACAAAATAAGCACAACGGGTTATTATAAGACTATTATGCCACAACACAAGTGTAGCCTGGTACATATCATCTAGAACAGCCGATGAAAGAAATTTCCATATCCATAACTTGTTAACTGAATGTTTACTGCCATTTACTAGCCAATAAGGAGTTTACGTATCAAACGCACCGATTGGTCCTTCCTTGGGTATGTATTTCCCTTGTAGCAGCTTTGCATGTGTGCAAAGTTTAACGAAATCACCTTAAATACTTTTGAAGTATTTATCTATCTTCCTCATATCAATATTTACTACTAAAACATGACTAGACATTTTCGTGATGTAACTTTGAATGGTTTAAAAGTTTTGCTAAGGAAACAGCAAATTATGATATTTTCGTAATTTTGACTGTTTGTCACCATGGTAACCGAAAATTTATTGAAAATGATAAATCAACAATAGCAAATGGCACTACTAGACTACTAGATTGACATGCGCATAACGTTTCGTGTAGTTACCTTGGACGGTTTTGGAGTTGTGCTCCGGAAATGACAACTTTTATAATTTGTGGTTATTTGTTCCCTGGCAACAGATCAAATATCGATAATGAAAAATTTTCCATAGCAAAACATGATAGTTAAATTGTATTTTATCTTTCCTGTTTAAAGAACATTGATGTCAGAGCCGATTGTCGTTACAGGAGTAAATTTGATTTGAGTGATAAAATAGAAATGAGAAAGTGCTATGTTCAACAATAAAATAATATTCTATTGAAATGCCGATTACAACTGACTTAATGCAACAAATGTATTCAATAACCAAAAAAGAAAATGACTGGCGACCTATCGCTTACCATTGCATTCTATAAAGTTGTTGAATATGTTGGAGAATTTATTTCAACATCACACATAACTAACACAGAAAGCAAGACTTTATATATATATTATCTCTTACATTATTACAACTGTCATTTAAACTTTAATAAATTCTATTAACACATATGCACGCTTCTAAACATAGTTCAAACACGTACCCCATGTTTAGTAAACCTGTTCTTATTTAAAACCCAACCATTATTTCGATCAAACCATGCAACTTATCCCGACCCCCCCCCCCCCCCCCCCCCCCTCCAACTATCCAAAGTAGCCTTTGATCTTAAAATAGTCGCATCTACAAGTATTCTCTGAAAAACCTTGTAGCTTGTCGAGGGTGAAGATGTATCGTTACTAAAAGATATGTTGAGTTCGTCTCGTGGCAGAAGCAGCTCAATATCACGGTCCAATTATACAGTGACACAAAAGCAAACGCAATTATGCAGCTGTAGCCAAGATATTGTGTTTATGAAAGACTCGCTATCTCGTCTTGAAGCAGAGATTTTAATGTTAAAACAAAATCGGTTAGTAGACGAGAAGCATTATGACAAACAAATAAAATGTGTCTCGGACTCTATTCTTGGTGTCAAAACTGAATGCTTAGCTTATGTTAACGCTACGAACCAAGGCGTATCTCAGATGCAGGAAACAATATCCGTGCTGCCTATCAATGATATGTACTCTCTAAGGTCAGACATTAACTTGGTCAGGAAGAGACTTGACGTTATTGAGACGTATATAGACAAAAACGATACAATTCTGATAACTAAAGTAAATGTGCCTGTGGTGTCCCTCCTCAACCCACCCTCCTTATCAGATCTAGCCACCAATGCATTACGATCTGGTAACGTGGGTGAGTTTGGGCTGACAACTGCTCCTTTAAACAATTTTGGAAGTTCGGATATGCCATATGAACATAATAATAATGATATGGAAGCTAGTGTAAATGAAATAACAGACAGTTTGTGCGTAAACAATGAGACGCAATAACCACGGAACTGATCACCACCTTGCAAATATCAACATGTACTGCTGATGAAAGGGTAACAGTGTCACCAAATAAGACAGTTATAGATGTATCAGTTCAATGTGATGAAAGCAATCCATTTCAAAATAGTAATGTTGATATGAGTGGTTCATTTGGAGATCTGCAAACTGAGCGGACTAAACGTGTTTCAGACTGCAGAGTTCCAAATGAAGCTAACAGCTCAACACATTCCAACATCAAACATACAAATACAAAGCATGACAATGTTTCAGATTCCGGTAACCGCTATCATAAATATGGTAAAAATAAAAAGGACGGTCGCAAAGTGACATTCGCCGATATAGTCTCTACTATCGGAACACCAGAAGTACCACGGAAAAATGGAATTCCCGTTAGAATCACTCGGCGCCACGATACCGAGATTGATGAAGATTTTAGTGTCTACGTGAGAAAGCGAACTCGTCGATATTTCATAGGAGGGTTTTCAAATTTGATGACTGAAGATAAACTAAGATCGTTTATTCTAGGATTCAATCTCGGACCAAACAACCAAACGGGGGACTTAGGATTTCTCTAAGATTCAATTGATATAAAGTCGAAAAGTGTTACCATATTTTATTTTCACAATATTACATAATCAAGTATTCCCAAATTAAATCAAATCACTTAGTTTGTTTCAGTATAAGTGGAGCGCATGGTCATGTCCGTTGTGACTTCAACAGATAACTGTTATCGAATCTAAAGACTCACGCAAGGAAGCGACCGAGGGCATATATAACCAAAACTTTGTTGCGCTTAAGTATGATAGCCACACACCCCTTTGGTGTACTAAAAACCAAACCAGGTACCCCATTGGTACCATTATAGCAACAGGTACCCCTTTGGTACCATAATATCTGGTACCCCCTTAGTACCAAATAAAAGCAGGTGCCCCTTTGACACCATAATACAACCAGGTGCCCCTTTGACACCATAATACAACCAGGTGCCCCTTTGCACCATAATACAACCAGGTGCCCCTTTGACACCATAATACAACCAGGTGCCCCTTTGACACCATATTACAACCAGGTGCCCCTTTGACACCATAATACAACCAGGTAACAGCGCAACTTCGCCTACTTCCTGTTTCAATATAAAGTAGTCTTACATAAACGGGTGAGACAATGTAAGAACGCCTAGCCCTTATCGCTCTCTGGCCAGTTCTTACATGCTCCGAAAACCACTCCCAAAAAACTAATTTTTAGCCGCATGAGTCTCCTCCATATCACAGATGACTGCTATGGTATGTTGAAAGACCCATAGGCATGCAAAAGAATGAATTTGAAATATGCCAATACATAAGTAATATTTCGTTATGCCCCCGATCGCATCCAAACGTAAGAATTTTCCGCCACAAAATAAAATATTATTTTATTTCCCCAAAATTCTTATTCTAAAATCTTTAACAGATACTCCCTAACTGCGTCTAAATAATAGTCAATGCCAACGTCTGATAAGTGAACGCCGTCGTTCCGATAGAAACCAGGAGTTTTAGTAGTTTTTTGATAAATGATTCTGAGATATCATACCAACTATTAATTTTATGAGAAAATGACAGTCCTGATATATATGTTGAAATAGTTTTTGGCGATTTAGGTTTTTTCGAAAAGGAAAACAATGAAAAAGGGTGATATCTTTCATAGGCGCCGGCCACGCATCTGGCAAATTATAAAGTGTACGGAATGATTGAAAAGCGTTTAACGCCGTGTTGTAAGTGAATGCCGTATTTCTGGCTATCCCTGCACGAACCAGTTGCTTGTATCTATTGTGAAGATATCCCAAAGTTGGCGTGGCCTTGGTGTTGGGTTCGAGTCTGCTTCCGGCGCCAACATTCTGAACCGGGAGAGCTGAAAGCGAGATAACGCATCACTTATTTCGTTTTTTGCCCCAGGGATATGCGAGGCTTTAATCAAGCAATTAAAACGCAAACACTGCAGTGAAAGTATTCTTAGTAAGGTTACTACCGGCGATGACTTTGAAGTCATGGTAATTAAGATGTGAACTACAGCTTGATTATCACAATGAAAGCGTATTTTCTTGTTACGCAACTGCTCGCTCATATAAAAACCGCTACGACGATAGGAAACAATTCTAACGCGGTAATATTTTTTGTTATGCCGTTCTCTTGCCACTTTAATGGCCACCTCGCATTACACCAATGTCCCTTAAACCAAATTCCGAAGCCTATGCCGCCGGCGCTATCGGTGTACAATTGCTCGTCGTCATTTGACACCCAAAACTTGTCATGAAATACGGAGATGCCGTTATAATTTCTGAAAAAATGTAGCCACATTTCTTGATCTAGTTTTATTTCTTTGCTCATGCGAACGTGATGGTATGAACGTGTCACGCCGCAGATGGAATTAATAAGCCGTCTACAAAACGGTCTTCCTACAGTTATTGCGCGACAACAAAATTTTAGTGACCCTATGAGCGACTGCATTTCTTTTAATGTTACCGACTTTTTTGACAGAGTGTATTGAATTTTTTGAATTACTTCAGTAATTTTCGCTAGCGGGATTCGAACCTCCATTTTCTGAGAATCCAGTTCTAAGCCCAAGAAAACAAGAACTTGAGTCGGACCTTCGGTTTTCTCATCTGCTAGCGGTACACCCAAGTCTTGCATAATCGTTGTAAATACTTGCATCAGAGCATAACAACTTGCATGGCTTTTTTCGCCTCCTAAAAAATCATCTAAGTAATGAATTAGACCGCCTGATTTCATGTTAGTCTTGACACAGAATTCGAGGAAAGTTGAATTTTTTTTTTTTTTTTTTTTCAAAAAGGCTCGGAGATATGCTACCGCCAAAAGGTAGTGATTTATCAAGATAAATTTTACTGTTGAGAGAAAACCCTAACAGCTCGTAATCTTCGGGGTGTATTGGCAATAATCTAAACGCGTTTTTAATGTCCATCTTAAATAAAAAACAGTTTACCCAAAGATCATGAATTATTTGAATCGCTTGGTCGAACTCTGTTTACTTAACCGAGCATAATTTGGGGTCGATGAAATCATTGATAGACATTCCCTCCGGGTATGATAGGTGATGTATAAGTCTATATTCCCCTGGATTTTTCTTGGGAACAATGTTTATAGGTCAAATTTGTATGTTTTTAATAGGGCTGTCGTCGAAAGGGCCTGCAAACCGGCCCGCGTCGATCTCTTTTTGTATTTTTTTTTCTTGAGCGATTTCTGGTAGTTGCTTAATAGATTTGAGATTTTTTGACAAGCGGGTTTCACGTGGACCCGTGTAGTTTTAATTTAAAGCCATGTTTAAAACCGTTCAAAAGAATAGTGGCATCCGATGACTCATAATTACTTAACCAAAGTTGTAAGGCTTGTATATTGATTGGTGAAAAAGCAAGCTTGACGATGTTAGATAACATGGGTGTGTTTTTAACTTCTGCTCGAGCCTCGTTGACCACGGGGGTAGCCACGCTGCCCTCGCCACATTCCCCGGCCACGAAAAGAACTAGTACTGAAAACTGGCGGGGCTTGATTCGCTTTGTCCCCTATATTTTCTGTTTGTGGGGCGTACGGTGCTGTGTGGGATTTAGCGCCCGTGTTACAGTGAAGCAAGGCATGAAAACGGCCACAATGGAAACAGACAAGCCTGAATTTGCAGTTTTGCCACTGACACGCACCCTTATTGAAAGCTATACACATTTTAACGGCATACGGTATTTGTTCCACGTGACTAGCAACAGGCTCATTACTGAGTGGCATGCACCTTATCCAAAGGTCGTGATTAATCGCAGCCCACGAGGCTGGCGTAAGAGCTTGGCGCATGCGAAACTACTGATCGTACACTTTCCAGAATTTCCCCCCATGACGGGAGGAACATTCACGGATTACATAAAGATATTGCAGCAACTCGTGAATTTTGTTCGGATGTGTCGCCAAATAAATAGACATGTAAATTATAAACGCGTCTGTCCAGCGTTCAATCGAGCCGATATCATCTTTACACTCGCTCGGGCGGCTTTCTATAATACCGTTATGTGATAATCTCAAAGTACTACCTGAAGTAAATTCGGCCAGTTCCACCGCACCCTTTAAAAGTAAAGCCAAATTTAGATATTCGCCTTGACATATTTTCTGTTTTAGCGTAGAAGGAACGTGTAAGGCGATATCATCTTGTGCTATGCGTGCAAAATAGCCATGTGAACTAACGTTATCAAGGTTCGGTAATTGATTCATTCCTGTAAAAATATTGCTATTCGGGTCTGTCTGTTGACCCACGTGTCTGATAACGCCGGGTATGTTCGAATCCGGCATGTCACTATCAGTGTTGAAATCTTTAGGTGGGTTATCATGCACATTACTCGTGTTAGTTTTGCCATTTTTCCCAGTCTCCCTCTGAGGTAAAATTTTAGATGCCTGAATAATTTGTTCAAAATCGATGACGTTACCTTTATCTACGTCCGTTCCATCAACCACTGAGGGTTTCCGCCGTTTTACAGCTGCCCGTGTAACTACCTGTCTCCTCTTAACATCTTTACCCCTCCCCGGCATAGCTATATACGATATTGATGTTTTGCTTTTACCTGTGCAATATGAAAGTGCTAGGGCGACTTGGCGGTCACATGGCCTTATATACCCGACCAGTTCACGTCCGATCTCGCGAGGATTATTTACTATAGAGAAACTAGCGTCTTTAAAATACAACTTGTTTCCGTAAAGCGTGTCCGAAAATATACGGAAATTGTTACCAGAATAACCAAGATTAATCTTTAAAATTAATCTCTATTATTAAACAAAAAGGTCCAAAAGTGACCATGATACGTATATTTCCAGAAAAACGTACTCCTGACGGGGTCATTATTCAACTTAATGTTGAAGCTAATACCGAGTGCTATTTACTTGAGGAAAGAGGTTTTTGGCCACGCGGTGTAACTTGTAAACAGTGGTTGTCGCGCAACTCACTAATCAAAAAACGTAAATCGGGCGAACGTCACTTTGCGGACCGATCCGGCAATTATAATGCTTGGTGTGACCCTACCCCGAGTTATGAAGATTACAATAGGTACTGTAATTTAGATTAATCAAATATATTAATCTCAAACAAATTACTCAATGGTATAAACATGTTGATGTTTTTTTTGTAATACTAAGAAAATTAGTTTATTATCGTTGAACACGACTGGTGTAACTTATAATCGTGATTGTCATTGTATTCAATTGAATATTTGCTTGGCATACATAGGATGTTCTTCGAACTCGGACTGCTTATGTGGCTATAACTTACCTTTGTTTGATACAGTATGCAGCAGCTATAAACGGAATTATGTAATATTTACTCAAGCGTCTTTAGTTTATAATATGCTATTATATATTCTTTTAATCTGCAATCATGATAAATCTTAAGAAACTTAACCTATTATCGTGGAATGCAACAGGTTTAATGTCTAGTAGCACTTATCTATGCAATTCTTTGAACGGACTATCGATAGATATTTGTGGTGTTTCAGAACATTGGTTATCAGATAATAATATACATTTTATAAGTTCTCTAGACAATAATTATAAAGTACATGGTGTTACTGACTCTAGTTTAAATGTTAAAGGTAGCAGACGAGTTGGTAAAGGTGGCGTAGCTTTGCTATGGCATATTAAATATGATAGGTTTGTGACACCGATAACTATTGATGATGATAGAATAGTTGGAATACAAATTCAATATACACACAGTCATTTTTTGTTTATATTTCAAGTGTATTTACCATGCAGTAACCATCCCATTGAAAGCTATAGGAATTATATTGACAAGCTTTTCAATTTATGGAGTTTATATTCAGAAAATGGTTTTGTTATATTTATGGGCGACTTCAATGCAACCTGTTCAAAATTCCCAAGTAATAGCAGAGATCAATCATTCACACAGTTCTTGAATGATACTAATATGATCTCTGCTAATACATTGGATATGTGCACCGGTGCTTCATCATCCTTTGTATCCTACGATGGAAAGTGTGAATCGCTTATTGATTTCATCATTTTGCCAGTTGAGAAAACAGATTGTATTACTCATTGTGTAATAGTAGATGACGATTGTCTAAATGTTTCAAGACATAGACCTATTAAATGTAGTCTGAATATGCCTTCGACTGGTTATAATGACGATGTGTCGAATGTAAATATTTCGCAATCATATAATATTAACTGGAAAAAAGTAAGACAAGTTGATATTACATCCTATCAAAACATGCTCAATGCATCAGAAGATTTGATAAAAGCACAAAATTGTCCGCTAAAATGTCCTGCTGAAATTGATAATATGTATAAAATTTTAAGCGAGACTGTTGTTTCTTGCTCAAATAAATGTTTTCGCAAGACGAGATTTAAGCACTTTTTAAAACCGTATTGGAATTCAGAGTTATCTTATTTACATAAAGTCATGTTAGAAAAACGGAAAATCTGGATTCAAAATGATAGACCAAGAGATCAATCACATTATTCTTATAAAAGTTATAAAACAGCAAAATGTTATTTCAGAAAAAAACACAGGTATTTTGCCAATGAGTATTTAAAAAATCTTGATGAAGAAATTGACACAACCGCTGAACTTGATAAAGAACAATTTTGGAAATTAGTGAATTCGCGAAGAAAACGGTCATCAAGTAGAGCAGGCGCTGAAATAAAATTCAATGGCGTAATGTATAGGGATAACGACAGTATTACAGAGCAATGGAAACAATATTTTGAATCGTTATATACCCCGTCAATTGATAGTAATTATGATAATATTTGGAAAGCTTCTGTTGACGAAAAAATAAATTCTGTTATATCGCAGTCTAGATTTTGTATTGATGACGTCATTAATGTGTCACAGGAAGAAGTAAGAACCTCAATTGCATCGTGTAAACGCGGCAAAGCCAGTGGGATCGATAATGTTTCATACGAACATTACCTTTTTGGTGGAAATATAGTTATTAATACACTAGCAAAACTGTATACAGCTATGCTGTCCCAAAGTTACATTCCACCAAACATGAACAAGGGCGTCATTATAACATTACATAAAGGCGGAGGTAAACGTAAGGATGATCCAAATAATTATAGAGCAATCACATTAACTCCTACTGCTCTTAAACTATATGAAAATATACTTCTTTCACGTTCCAAACAAAAACTTCTTTCTAATTTAAGTAACCAACAAGGGGGGTTTCAGGAAGGACTCGGTTGTTTGATGACTTCCTTCGCACTAAAAGAATGTATTTTATATGGCAGAGAGCACAAGAGCAAGGTTTTTGTTTGCTTTTTAGATGCTCGTCAAGCTTTTGATAGGGTGTGGCATAATGGACTTATGCTCAAACAGTTTGATAGCGGCGTTACAAACTATATATTTATGTCATTCTTTAATATGTATCGTAATATGCAAAGCTGTGTACGAAACCAAGGGTCGATTTCTGAGTGGTTCAATGTTCTTCAAGGAACAAGACAAGGGGGTAAAAGTTCACCAATATAATATCTTCTTTTCATTGATGGTCTGATAAAAGACATAGAAAGTAGCAGTCTTGGGTTGTGTATTTTTAACTTGAAGGTTGGTACCCCTACCGTCGCGGATGATATGGTTCTTGTATCGTATTCAAAGTCAGGTTTAGACAAAATGCTAGATATTTGCTACAAATATTCCATAAAATGGAGATATGATTATAATCCATTCAAATGTGCTATTGTTGTTTTTAATGAATCCAAACATAACTTTGATAAAAACTGCAGATCATGGAAACTAGGATCTAGTAACATTATTCATGAATAGAAAATTATACACATCTAGGTATTATATGTGACAAATATATGTGTATTAGTGATCATATTCGACAGTCAAATAATAAGTTACGTGGACTTTTTTTAAGTCTTATTAATAGTGGCTTACATCCGCATGGTCTTAATCCCTTGACAACATTAACAATATATAAGTCAATCGTAATACCAAAATCCATATATGGTTGTGAATTATGGAATTCATTAACCAAATCAAATATTATACAACTAGAACGAGGACATAGATTCTGTATAAAATTTATCCAAAATATCCCACAATATGTAAATACGGATTTTGCTTTAAGCTCTATTGGTGTAACTTCGCTTGAAACGGAAATCGATTACAGGAAGCTACAATTCTTTGGTCAATTATGCAGACTCCCGAATAAGTATATTGCTAAGCAATTATTTGTTAATCGTCTGTTAAGATATCTAAGTGATGATAAACAAACATTAGGTTTTATTCCTGACATCTATAGAATATTAACGAAGTATGATCTATATAATTATTTGGTTAATTATTCTAAAACAGCAATATTTCCATCCAAGTATGCATGGAAATATATTCTTAGACAAAAAGTGCTAATACATTACTCAAATACAATGTTAATGAGGTTAGGTGACAAGATGGGTCCATCATATGTCATGAATATGTTTAGCATAAATAGGCCTTGCTTCCTATGGCAATTAAGTAGGAAAAATCAGTATGTAAAAGCACAATGTTTTACAGCAGTGTCACTACTAAGTAAACTGCAATCGTTTACAGCTGTACAGCTATGTAACAAATGTAATACGCTTGTAGATAATTTAGTACTACATATTGTTCATTTTTGTATTGCAAACACTGTCGAAAGAAATAAGCTTTGGGACGCAGTTATAACGACTTGTGGTCTTCAGGTCTTTAATTCATTTATTAAAAAGACGCCTAAAGATCAGATTTATGCACTGCTTTCCGGGCTTAATGAATATTTATCTGACATTGAACAGATTGAAGATATATTATTGTTCAATATTGGGATACTTCACAGTATGTTAAAGTAACTTTAATCGATACTGCTAATGTTTACTGTTTGTTACTCAGTGTATGATTAATTTCTTACATTTCGTTTCGGTAAGATACAAAAGGTTCATCGTTGTCATTAGTCTATCACTGGGTCTTGCATTTTATTTCGGTAAGATTCATTATAGATGGACAATATTATTATTTCACTTATATTAGTGTAAGGTACACTATATGACAGTTAAAAAGCTATACTGATTTTTATAAAATCATAATTTATTTAGTTATTTTAACAAATCCATCATGTTATGAATACTCTTACAATATGACATCATATTAGGCGTATCGTATGTTCATTCTTCACTTGTAACTCATTGTATATTGTTCATTTATATGTAATTATTTACTGCAATTTTTATATATGTTATTATATGCTCTCCAATTATGGAGGAAATAAAGATTCTATCTATCTATCTAACTCTTCCAATTAAGATGACAGCTAATTGATCTCCCCCATATTGATGCGTATATGTGCTTGCTAGATGTCCACTTATTTCCCATACAAATATTCACTATCTCTATTTTTAACCCTGTTGCACATTATTGTTGACAGCATGTCATTTATCAGAAGTTCAAGCTAGTTAATTTCGGACATCCTCGTATAAATGAGTACATGCATATAAATGAGTACATGCATATAAATGAGTACATGCATATAAATGAGTACATGCATATAAATGAGTACATGCATATAAATGAGTACATGCATTTTGCCTTATTGAATATCCCACTCAAGAATTTTATTGGGTTTCAATTTTACATTATCAAATTAAAAATCTATAAATCAGATTGACTGACTATAATGCAAATTGTACCATTTTGTATATTTCTGGTAAATCTTTTAAATGATTTATTGTGTTGAATTTCTTGTGGTGACCGTACCAATTTAGCAAATAAGTATATGCGATGTCAATAAACACACTTTTAGTCAAATTAGTGGCAGATCGGTCAAACAGTCGTGACGACTTTCTGACCAGCTGGATATATAATTTCGAGTCGCATCTTATTTCTGGATACTTTAGAGTACAAAAAAAAAACAAGCCTGTATTGAAACAGGAAAAAGTGTTAATCTTAATTTTCATATAGTACTTTCCATATAAGGGCATGTTTAAAACATTGAATTGTAACACAAGGTTCAAACAAAGTAAATATAGAAGATTAAAAAACATTCAGCAACTCAAGGATTAGCTATTGAAATATGATGGGATAAACAAATCAGCTATTAGTGGTAAAAATTAAAAAAATAAACATCAACTTTAAAGCCATACATTACCTTTTTAAATATACTTTTTGGTCTGATAGTATAAGGTATTGTGCTTGAAATGTACAAATTGACATACCCGCCTTTCTTTTACGTCTTAATCCGCAGTTGTGTTCCCTTTTAAAAGACGGTGACATGAATCATGCACGTAAACTTTTAAGCTGGTTTAAAATATTTTCAAAATAGTTAGAAGCGAGTTTGATTTCTTGCTGCAGACATGTAGATCAAAGGTTAACATAGTATATACTGCAATAACACAATCTGACTCGGACTTTTCTTTAAAGCAAAAACACTTGCAATGTCTATGAAACAGAAGCTGGTTCTCCCATCCCCAACACACATACTTGTTGGTTATTTTTATGTGCCGATACATTCCTACTAAAGACAATCTGCATATGTAGAACTGTTTTTCCCTGGAAATCTTAGACCTTATTTTCATTCGAACAAACAGTAAATATCAACTTTGTATTTAGTATTTTATAGTGGGATCATTCCGAACGATTGATTAAGAAACATACACATATATGTTTATTTGTTTTGTTTGCCCTAAGCGCAATCGACGGCACAAATTTTACTTGAATGTCTTACTGGCAAACATATAAAGGGCTGGTAAACGTACTGGTCAAGAAGATTATTTTCATACAGAGTAGTTTCCCTTATATCTTGAGATTTCACTTTGCAACCATTGTTTTTTCACTTTTGATAATCTAGTGCAATTTATCTCAAAACACATTGATACCATAGCGTTAGTAGAATTGATTTGGTAGATTGCATTTATGTATGACATGCAAAATTGTATTAAGTATTGAATAAAAATATTGGTGAACCATTGGTATCCATAACGTGCTGAGACGATTACACGATTTCAAGAGGCTACTTCAATAAAAAAAATTCTATTTTTGCATGTTTTTTTTTTGTGGATTTCTCGAGATGTTGACAACGAGACAAAGTTACTACACGTAAAACTGTTATGCTGATGTAAATATAAATAGCTCATCTAAAGTTCTTTATTATAAACACTTTGTATCAGTATTCAGTACTGAGTTTTATCTGAATGTTGATATATCATATAGTTTAAAAAAAAACATTGTCAAAGTTTCGGTGCTCAAGTCATAAATGAATGATTGAACCAGTATGACGTAGGTCAACTGATAGGTATCTCAAATTATATCCCGTTGTTTTCACAATAAGATAACCATGGACGATAAATATCATTTCTTCTTTAAATATCAAGAATATGAAATACTGAGACAAACTTATATCAGACATTTACTTGTTAAGAAACTGATCGCTTCACATGTCCCATAGTGTACTGTCTCTGACTCGTAGTAAAATGTACATAATATAGTAAAACATTTGGTGCATGTATATATACGACGAAAAGAAGTTTTGGAAATTAATAAAGCATAATGTTTCAGCAAAATTCGGATGATTGAGTGTGTGTCAGAATTTTGTTTAGCACCAGTTATTTGTTACCCCGTTTCCCGAAATACCGTAACATAACGAAGGACAGCGGGGGTTAAGTACCGGGCTCTAATCGATTAAGCGTCCCCGCCGTGTCATGGGAGTGTGCGATTTAAAATCTATGCCCAAATACCTGGAATAAAGCGGCGTTTCCTTTCTTGAAGTGGCCGGATCATAATATTACGGTCTGAGTTACTTGCCCTTGAATTGAACTTAGCGTAATTTGATATCGGGTACGTGATAGCTCTAAATGATCAGCGTCTCCAGTTGAACGTGTATTATCATTTAAGCATTTATATAAACTACTGACATTACCTTGGTAATACGCCGTTTTTCTTGTCTTCTTTATGCTGATAGTGACAGAAGAGAGAGTATTAGCCTGTGTCAGATCGTGTGTGTGGAGGCGCGCGCGTGTGCGTATACGAAGACATTAAACAGCTAAACAGGTTTCTCATATAACACACATCTGGGAATGTTAGGAAATGTGTCCTCGAGTTATATGATGACATTTAACAGGACATTATAAAATTCTACTGTTATAAATATATTAAGACATAATACAATTGTTTCCATCATGGTCAAATGTTCCAAGGAGCCATTTAAAAATCTGGTCCAAAATCTTTAAAACGGAAAGTTTGCCAGTTAAGATTCTATTTAGATTCACTCTGGTATATATCCCAACATTAAACTGGATAGGTCATATCGTCCCTTGAGTGCCAAAAGGTGCTACCAGCAGTTTTCGTACAGAATGACTTTTTTGCATATTTGCAATTGTCTGTGTGTGTTTTACCTATGCAATAATTATTGCCATCAGATTCAAGCTATACATGATAAAAACAGCATAACAAATAAAGGGTCTATCACCAAATGACATTTTCATTGACTGCAAAAAGGTGCCACCAGTGACAACGTTACTGCTTAAAGGTGCCAACAGTGACAACGTTACTGCCAAAAGGATCTACCTGCGATATCGTAACTGCCAAAAGGTGTCACCAACGACAACGTTACATCCAAAATGTGCTAACAGCGACAACGTTACTGCCAAAAGGTGCCAACAGTGACAACGTTGCTGCAAAAAGGTGTCATTAGCGACAAATCTACTGCCAAAGGTGCCAACAGCGACTACGTTACTGTCAAAAGGTGCCACCAACGACAACGTGACTGTCAAAAGGTGCAACAGCGACAACGTTACTTCCAAAATATGCCAATAGCGACTACGTTACTGCCAAAATGTGCCACCAGCGACGACGTTACTGACAAAAGGTGCTACCAACGACAACGTTACTGCCAAAATGTGCCAAAAGCGACAACGCTACTGTCAAAAGGTGTCACAAGCGACAACGTTACTGCCAAAAGGTGTCAACAGCGGCAAAGTTACTGCCAAAAGGTGCCACTACCGACATCATTACTTCCAAAAGGTGCCAACAGCGACAACGTTACTGCCAAAATGTGCCAACACCGAAAACGTTACTGCCAAAAGGTGTTTCAAATGTAACTGCAGAGGAAAGTGCTGTTAAACCCTCTGACAACTATTTTCCTCTTCATACACAGTAATTGACTGATAAGCAAATTATGCATTGCTCTGACATGTGCACAATCTAAACACTATAGGATGCTGCTTGAAATTATGTGTATTGCAGATTTAGGCCATGTTTTTTTCTTATTTTCTTACTGACGAATTCTTGGAAAATGGTGAGTTTTTTTTAATTAGTTTACGATAATATCTATATTAATTGTTTGCAATAAGTATTCATCAAATAATTATTTATATCTTTTGAAATGAATTAAGGCATACGTACATTAAATGAACCTTTTGTCATGATTGTTTTTCGTCAGCTGTTGAGACACCTTCTGACTACCTCAATAATGTTGCGGGGTTTGTTAACATATATTTGTGCTATAGTCACATATTTGATGAAATCTTAAATAATGACACATGTAAATTCATACCCTGTAATGTGTTGAAATAGCGTTTAACCCAATTCAATAAACACAACTAAAGAAATATGTGTTAATATATGTGTCTTTATTTTGTTGTATTTTTGTGCCAAAATGTTATATTTATGTTTTGTTTACTAGTTCAAGGATCCGTATACAATATATAGGGCAATCTTGCACAGTAGACATTTTCTAAATGTCGGGTAAATATATGGTAATTAATACTGTAGATTTTGTGAATTCAATTCTTTGTATTGCTTTATTTTAGTATAAATAAATAAGTAAAAACGGCCTTTATGTATATAATACCAAAGTTTCATAGTTTTCTACTTTACGTAATTGAGGAATAAATAAATGTTTATGCATGTAATCAACACTAAGTTACATATCATTTCAAAGCCAATTCTGCGTCTGCAACTGATTTTTGTATTGATGTAATTAAAAGCGCTGTAGTCGAGGTCATATTCATTTTAAATCATGTTTGCTAAACATATAAAAAACGTTATCAGAAGAATGTAATTTCCTTGTATCCTACAGTATGCTGTAAAATACTGCAGATTTGGTGCTGACCCTGGGTATGCTGCAGATAATCAAATATACATGTATATAATTGATGTATAAGTTATGCAGGATATCTGACATATTGTTCATTTTTTTCTTTTTTTTAACATATTTGTGTAAGAATGTAGTTTTCATATACGGGAAAATTAATCACGTTAGTTTAAATCTTATCTATATAGAGGAGATAATTAATATTTTATAGTCGGTTTAGCAAATCTATTTTCGGCACAAATTAGAACAAATGTCCAATTAAACTTTAAATTGTTTTAAATTATGCAGGACTTATTTAAGATAGATTAAAATAATAAACATTAAATTAAATGTACAATTTTTTCCGTTTTGGAAATTATTGTAAATGGTCCTCTATAAATTTATCGTATTATTATAAGTGTTTCAATGAATACATTCTGTTTATCAACAAATATTATATCTATTTATCACTAATTAATTAAAATCATTGCAT
Source organism: Panopea generosa (assembly GCA_029582155.1). Classification (NCBI taxonomy): domain Eukaryota; kingdom Metazoa; phylum Mollusca; class Bivalvia; order Adapedonta; family Hiatellidae; genus Panopea; species Panopea generosa. Next base: position 23,086,027 of record CM055905.1, read on the forward strand.
TTTATTTACCTTGATTATATGATTATTTAAATATACTTATATATGTGTGTACTAAGCGTATGTGTAGGTATGCAACTCTGTATATATGTGTTTATAGTTTTATATTGTGACTAAACATGTCATAAGAATCTTGTTATTACGACCGTATATGAAGGTTTGGTTCTATTTTATTAATGAATGGTGTAGTAACTTTTGCGTGTGACATTCTAATAAAATATAAAAGTCATATAGACCATTCTTAATATTATCTTATGAATATGCATATCTACACTAGAACGAGGTTAGGGGCACGTCCTATCTTACAGCAACACTAGCGTACATAGAGATTACATGGCCATCTCGGATAATGATTGAGAAATGAGTCTGACTACATCTGTTAATTTAAATTTGTTGACAATTTAATTAATGTAAAGGTCAAAATACAATATTTAAATATTGATTTAAGTAGTTCATAATTTGAAAATTAAGTTTTTATATCAATCAGCATGTGTATTTCTATACTGGTTAAACCGAGTTTTATGATCTAATAACTGAATGTATTTACAAATTCTCAGGGGTGTGGGGGATGGAGGAAAGGGTCTGCTGTAAATCAATTCATTCACATCTGACCTGTGTAAACATTCCTGAAGATTAAGGCTAATTAACACCTCTCTTTGAAAGTGATTTAGAAGGGATACAAACCGTCTGTATAATGTCAGGTTCCATGAATATTTGTGCCTTACCATGTGTACTCATATTAGTGTCCATTGTCTAGAACACAACAGAACAGTTAACCATTTTATTTTTGTTCAAATCCTTCTATTCTTTTTTTTATAAAACAAAAATAATATGGGGGAGGGGATATGACATAATAGAGGATGTAACAGATCACAGGGGATATGACATAATAGAGGATGTAACAGATCACAGAGATATAATGAAAAAACATATAAAATAAAGGCAGTTAACGTTTTATTTACTCATTATACATGTTCGAACTCATCTTATTACAAGTATGTTTCAAAACAATGTCTACATTAAATAAAGCTTATAATTTACTTTACATATCAGTTGTACAGACAGAAACAGAGCAGAGTAGACCCAACAGTTTCGGAAGCTGATTGTTAGTGTATATAGTCATATAGTAAGAGTAATACATTTTCCAGATTGTCAAGTGCAGTCCTGCAAATATATACTTTACAGGTGAACCAATTTATGGGGGCTATATTTCTGACTTTTTTGTGTCTCTGTCATGATGTTTTCCATGTTTTCTCTATGTTCTCCAGCATATCAATATTCTTTTGATTGGATTGGATTCTTCTGGTTTACAGTGCTGGATTTATTCATACAGTCCATTCCTACCTTATAATGAAAGATACAAATATTATTCAATATTCTAAAATATTGACTAATGCTATGTTCACATGTCTATACAATTATGTTTATAAGGCGTAATACGGTAACACAAATTGTTTCACTTCTCTTTCTTTATATAGCATAATGTGTTGTTACATGCTGCGGTTTATGCATATATTAAAGAAAAAAACATAGATGTTTTTAAAGTTTGAATTTATTTCAAATTAAAAACAAGCAATAATAAGATATCTAAAATTCATAACAATAATAGATAGATATGTAACCATGATAACTTACATTGCAATGTAGTCCTCCATCTCGCCTTTTATTTGCTAATACAATTTTTATTACACAGGGCCTTTAATGTTATGAAAATCAAGGGAAAACTGATATCCAAAATGGAAGAAAACAATTTTGTCAATGTCTCAAAATATCAACCCAAGTTGATAGGGGTGTAGTCATTTTCATATGTAGTTATGGTCGTCTGCTAATCAGCTGGTAGTGTTGAGCTCCTAACCCCGCTTCGGTAATGGTATGTCTGACATGCATATAATTTGAGAGAGGCCTATTAATTGATATTAAATGTTTTTTAACTAAATTTACAATAACAGTAATTGGTGCGATTAACATGTTTCATTACAACTGAATTTTGATTTTTGTTCTACATGTGTTAGTTAGAGACTTTGTCCATGTAGGGGTGTCTCCGCAAAGACACCGCACAGTCAATTACATGTTATCCGTTTTCTTTTCTTTTTTGAATGCAGTGCAGTGATAACCCATATTTTGGAAAAACAAACTCTCCTTAACAGCTTTAAAGTTTTCATGAATTCGTTTTCAATAAAAGTATCTGATTAAATGTTCCCTTTGGACGCACATAATGTAACCCAAAACAGAAAAAAATAGAGTAGGATTTATTAAGTTAGTGCATGAGTGTAAGGCCTCACGTTTATTAAACATGCTAACATTCCATAATGGCGGCTTTTGCTACTTACCGTTCTAGTGCTATCAACCTTAAACAACTAAATAGTGCATATCATGAATGTTATAAGCATAATACAAACACGTAGAAGAGGTAACAATATGGTGTATCGTGCTAGAAATGCCAGTACCGTATTATTACGCGGAATATTAACCTGGTTTACGGATACACACACTGCATCGAGATAATTCTCAGACACCACACTATAAAGCAGGCCGGTGTGCAAAAACTAAACCAAGACAAACTACATCTTACAAATGCTGCGCAAGTGTAGATAGGTGGTGCAAAACAAAAATACACAGGTTAAAATGTACGAAAAAGAAACAGATAACAAATACAGCAGAAATGCTCGATGCCTTTGTAGAAGTATGATATTCAAGGAAATAATAATTAAGATAATACAAGACGGAGATGTGTTACTTGCCGTTGTTTATGATTAGTGTAATGTCATTTAACGGGGTTACTTTATTTTCCGCTGTCGACGGGGAACAATTATATTAATACTCAAAATGCTGAATAAGTTAGTATGTATACAGACAATTCGTTTGTTTGATATTACAACACTTTTTAAAATAAAGCAGTCTTTTAAAGGGACACATGCTAATGTTGTTTAACGTTCATTGTATACATGGTACAGCCATGAAAGTGTTATATAAGAATGTGTACTGACTTTTACTTTCTCTTTTTGCAATGGACACAACTCTTTTTAAATGGTTTAAATTCATTATATTTCTTATATACGGACAGTCATTACATAAATTACATAAAATACTTTATTTTTATTGGTATAATAGAAAGAATTCCAGGGTACTATAACTTATATTTCAAAATTTAGCATGAACCAACCAATTTTTATATAAATAAATGTTAATAATTTCAAATATATGACGATTTATATACACATGTAGCAATGCATGCTGGTTTATTTCATATCCCTTTAAAGGGATTTATGTCGATTATGTGTATGCATCAAATCAATCGTTAACTCTATGAACGTAACTGTATAAAAATATCACTGTATAAAATATCACTGTATAAAACATTCTATCTGAAATTTCATATTTAAGTTTCATCATAAAACTAGCAAAGTCACGCTAGTAAAACTTCTTCAATAAATTCTTATTGGTATTTCTTTGGAATCAAAACAGATCAAAACTGATGAAAACGATAATTAACAATAGGTATGCCGCTTTACAAAGAAGGGTCGGCACACATTTTGGGGTATTCGCATTTCATATTTGAAATATTTTTTTAGAAATAAATTTGAAAGAAATCGTTTGTCCCTCTAAAACACATTAATCAAATATCTTAAATACCGGATCAACTTTTCATGAACAGAGTGTATATATCAAATCTGAAATGTAACACACTTGAGAGACGTGATACTGTTTAAATCAAAGTTGATGTTTGTGTATAAATATAGCGGTGGCACGATGAAAATAAATGATTTGTTACATATATTTTGTCATATGTTACCATGACTGTGGAACATATCATGCCTTTCGATCATTTACAAGAGTGATGTTTCTTTAAAAAGTAGATTTTTTCTAAATGTCTGCATACATTCTTGTGTATCTTCATTTTAAGGGAATTTATCAGGATTTTTCAAACTTTTAAAATTGGCTAACAACATATTTTTCCAATATATCATGCCTAAATATACTCTCCGACCCCATGCTGCCAAAAGAATATATATTTAAACATGCCAAAATAATATATTAAAAAGGGATTTCCTAACTTAGGCTTCGCGCTAAAATAGATTTCCCGTTTAAAAGTGCAACATATTTTGTGACGTATAAAATGAGTCACGTGATTTCACTTTTATTATAATTTGATCCGTTATTCACAGGGGCGGTTCCAGGATTTCAGTTTAGAGGGGTGCAACACAAAATCTGAACGGGCACACTTGTTTTTCAGTAGAAATTTAGTGTATTTTAATAAAATATAGGAATTAATGGGGGAGGGGTGTAGGATATTTTTTAAATTGTAGATCCGCCATTGATTCACCTTCACAAGTAGTAAAAATTGTTTCATCTTAGATAAGAGTCCGAATAACGTCCAGCAGTATTAAGTCAGTGCTGTCTATTTTAGATATGATTGTGTTTAAGTTTACCACTCCTATTTAAATATCGATTTTGTCAAGTTTTGGTGGCTTTGACATCCCAAAGCTTTCGGATTTTATTTTTTACTGGTAATGAGATGCTTTTTATCCATTTTAATAATAATTTAATTTTTCAAGACATTTATAGCGTATTTTTCCTGATATACTCCCTTTAATATTTGCATCGTGTAGATATGATATAATTTGCAGATAAAAAATGTGGAACGATTATCAAAGTTACGGAGTATCTCTGTTATACCGGATCTGTTATTGACTAATGGGGCTACAGGCAATATATAACTGTTTCCTATCAGTTTATATATTGTAACATGAATTTCAATATTTGGCGGCCGTCTTGGATTTGTGACCAAACGCCCAAACAGCAGTTAGTAAGAAATGGATTTTCGAACTCAGCGTAAATTTTGGCTCTAGAAACATGTCTCAAACCTTTTGGACATAAAAGTAAATTACCACCCCCTATCTCCAATATTTGCTAATTCTGAGTGATGCTGGATCCGGCTTTCCCTCTAACCATATAGGGACGAGGAATTCGTTTACCATGACTCATAACATCCTGAACGTTCTGCTAAAGAACTGCGTTGTTTTGTAGTTTATCCGTGTTTACACAACTATTCAGTTCAAGGCTGGAAGAGAAACAAAAAATAGAACGACAGTCAGGTGATTCCACGATAGCATGGCGTGACTGATGAAGAAGAATGGTGTTTATAGAATCGTCAGTGTATTATGTTAACATCATATTGTATATAACCACCGATAAGACTATTTGATGTACTTTTCAATTTATTATATATCTAAGAAGGTGTTTATTACTAATAGTTCAGCCAGTACGTAACAAATATGTTATTTTAAAATGTAAAGGTGTAAGTTATTAAGATGTATTTTGGTTTGTTCCGTTACAATTAAGGTTAAGGCAATATAAAACCCTACAAATAAAGAAATAGCTACGCGTTTGGTCATACGTCCAACTTTATTTGTTTTTAGCAATACGTTCAGCTTCGTTTATATTGAGTAATACGCGTGTTTTTATATTTTCATTTGTATTGGTATGTAGGACATAAATACACAACACTCAACTAAGTGTAAGTACGGATTTGTAATACATATTGAAATAAATCTAAAAAAATCAGTCGATGTGCACTATTAATAAACATGTTTAAATAAAATATAAAAATAGACATCAGATTTATTATATAAGAGATATTAAAACAAATATAAGATCACCTTTCCATCTACAGACATATAAAAAAACAAGTCAAGTATCAGTTCATATACACAATTAAAAACATGGTAAATGAAATTAAAAAAAATAGACGTCAGTTTTATTATATAAGAGATATTAAAACAAATATAAGATCCCCTTTCAATCTACAGACATATAAAAAACAAGTCAACTATCAGTTTATATACAGAATTAAAAACATGGTAAAATATATATAAAACATTTGTACACATTTATTGATTATTTATAGATCATAGTGAAATACAAGCAAACACATCAGGTCATGCACAAAATTATAACATGTAAAACATCAGTTTATATAAACAATTAAAAACATGGTAAAATACATATAAAACATTTGTACACATTTATTGATAATTTATAGATCATAGTGAAATACAAGCAAACACATCAGGTCATGTACAAAAATATAACATGTAAAACATCAGTTCATATACACAATAAAAAACATGGTAAAATACATATAAAACATTTGTCAACATTTATTGATAATTTATAGATCAAAGTGAAACACAAGCAAACACATTGGGTCATGCACAAAATATAACATGTAAAACATCAGTTTATATACAGAAATAAAAACATAGTAAAATACATATAAAACATTTGTCAACATTTATTGATAATTTATAGATCATAGTGAAATACAAGCAAACACATCAGGTCATGCACAAAAATATAACATGTAAAACATCAGTTCATATACACAATAAAAAACATGGTAAAATACATATAAAACATTTGTCAACATTTATTGATAATTTATAGATCATAGTGAAACACAAGCAAACACATCAGGTTATGCACAAAAATATAACATGTAAAACATCAGTTTATATACAGAAATAAAAACATAGTAAAATACATATAAAACATTTGTCAAAATTTATTGATAACCTATAGATCATAGTGAAATACAAGCAAACACATCAGGTTACGCACAAAAATATAACATGTAAAACATAAGTTCATATTTTTAGATCATAGTGAAATACAAGCAAACACATCAGTTCATGCACAAAATTATAACATGTAAAACATCAGTTTATATACAGAATTAAAAACATGGTAAAATAGATATAAAACATTTGTACACATTTATTTATTATTTATAGTTCATAGTGAAATACAAGCAAACACATCAGTTCATGCACAAAATTATAACATGTAAAACATCAGTTCATATACACAATTAAAAACATAGTAAAATACATATAAAACATTTGTACACATTTATTGATCATTTATAAATAATAGTGAAATACAAGTAACCCATTTGGTCATGCACAAAAATATAACATGTAAAACATAAGTTTATATACAGAAATAAAACATGGTAAAATACCTATAAAACATTTGTACACATTTATTGATCATTTATAGATCATAGTGAAATGCAAGCAAACACATCAGGTCATGCACAAAATTATAACATGTAAAACATAAGTTTATATACAGAATAAAAACATGGTAAAATACATATAAAACATTTGTACACATTTATTTATTATTTATAGTTCATAGTAAAATACAAGCAAACACATCAGGTCATGCACAAAATTATAACATGTAAATCATCAGTTCATGTTCAGAATGATAAAACACAATTTAGCATTGTATTTGGTATGGGTGTAAAGAGGCATCACCTATAAGTCCGATAGTTTCGGGATAAACTATTTAACCTTGATTATTTAAATGCTGTCATATAAATAAAGCCATTTTATGAACTTTTTGTTCATGAACATGTGTTATTTTCTGCTTCTGTAATGCGTGTTTTACAGTCAGAATGTGAAGTGTATGCTTAAGGTAACCAATATAATGCAGAATAACTTAACATGCCACTGCATGTACATTTAATATTCAAATGAAATGTTGAAACCAACGTTATAGTTATTTTAGAATACTGATATTTTTATATTTATTGCATGTGATGTCATGAATTCTGTTTTGTTCTTCTATTCGATGACTTGCTTAGTAACCTTCGAAAACGTCATCACGAATAAATGAAAAACTTTTATCTTTATTGGTGTATTGTAAGTTGTGAATAATTATGAAGGACTTCGCATATTTCGATCATTTATGATGAATGTGTATGGTTGAAATAACCTGGCTGGTTAGTAGTTGTCCTTTTACTGGATCACAAACTTACATGAAAGCCACTATTATAATAGGAGTATATCAAAAGCAATGTGATACATAAACATACATCGACGTAATAAATTCTCAGACTTCATAAACAGTGTTGTTCCAACAAGAAGACATGACATAGTTTTACCTAATGATCAGCAGGCACAAAAACTTTTACCTTGTTATATTGCTCACAAACAAGTTGTTTATCGTTCAGTTATATATGTACATTTGTTGTGAAGGTTCCAGAGATTGTTCCAAGAACTAGAGATTCTTCGTAGAACGTATATACACTCTTCGAAATAAGTAAGGGATCATGTTTTTTCTGTAGTATATGTTTCGCCTATACAAAGACATAAAGTTTAAATTTACTTTTCGAAGAAGATAAGGGAAATTGAAATTCCTTCCGTCCGTCTGTCTGTATGTCCGTCATGTTTGGACTAACAACCTAACAAACGTATCTCCTCCCGGCAGTTTTGACCAATTGAAATGAAACTTTCTATACAGCAAGTATATTGTCGGAAAATGTGCCTGTGGTATTAGTGTTCCAATTGAATTTTAATAGAGTTACCGCCCTCTATTAGTTTTACTTAAATTTCATGTCACATTTTGGACCAACAACATTGCGGACGCAACTCCTCTCACAGTCATAATCCGATTAAAATTAAACTTTTTGTACATCGGATACATGGTCTTAACATGTACATGTGATAATGGCATTTCTATTGATGGAGTCATGGCTCTTTATCGTTTTAACTTAAATTTTATGTCACACTTTGCACCAACAATCTTGCGGACGCAACTCCTCCCCGAGTAAAATAACAATTACTGCACTTCAGGTACATTAACTTATAACATGTGTCTTAAGTATGAGCGTTCCGATCAAAATGTTGTAATGAAGTTTTATTTTTTAACTTAAGTTTTATGTTATACTTTGAACAAACAACGTTGGGAATGCAACAACAAAATGAAAATTACTGTAAAACAAGTACAATGTATATGGTCTGTACATGTGCATGTCGTAATTGTGTTACAATTAAATAACGTATTACAGTAATGGAATCTTGTTCTTTTAAGATACTGTTTATGCCACAATTTGGACCAACAACAACTATCTGGGGACGCTACTCCTCCCACAGTTATACGCTGATCAAAATATAACTTGCTGTAAAACAGGTACCATCATGGAGGTTTCCTATTGTGAAACTGGGATATTTATATGATAATACCATCATTAAGGTTTCATAAAGAAATACTGGGATATAGATATTGATATGGTAATACCATCATGGAGGTTTCCTATAGTAATACTGGGATATCAATATTTATATGGTAATACCGTCATTAAGGTTTCATAAAGTAATACTGGGATATCAATATTTATATGGTATTACCACCATTGAGGTTTCATATAGTAATACTGGGATACCAATATGTATATGGTTATACCGCCATAGAGGTTTCATAAAATAATTCTTGGTTATCAATGTTTATATGGTAATATCATCATGGGGTTTCATATAGTAATACATTGATATCTTTATCTATATGGAAATACCATCATAAATGTTTCATATCGTAATACTTGGCTATCATTATGTATATTATAAAAGCGTCATAAAAGCTGCAACATTTACTGCCAGGGTAATTAAAGGCTATCAAATTACAACGCTAAATTAGGCTACTTGCTGATGGTGAATTAACACAGATAGATGTGTATAGTGTAAATATTTGGCAGTTGGAGTTAAACTGTTGTTTTTTTCAAACTTCATATAACAAAAACTTTTTGGAAATTATGTTTTGCCAAGTCAATGTATTAACAATAATCTTGTAGTATGCAACATTGTAACAAAAACAATGCTTTGATGACTGTGAAATTTAAAAAAAGGGGTCTATGATTTAACCCATGAACTGTATAAACCTGCTCCAGAGCCAGCTTGTGGCTTTTATATGGCAGTTGTGGCTTCAATGGTGCATACCGTAATGCTTGAATATCAATATGTATATGGTAACACCGTTATTAAAGTTTCATGTAGAAATACATGGGTATCATTTTTATATGGGAATAACGTCATAAATGTTTTATATTGTAATACTTCGATACCAATATTTATTTGGTAACACCGTAATTAAAGTTTTATGTAGAAATACATGGGTATCATTTTTATATGGGAATAACGTCATAAATGTTTTATATTGTAATACTTCGATACCAATATTTATTTGGTAACACCATAATTAAAGTTTCATGCAGTCATACATGGGTATCATTTTTATATGGGTATAACGTCATAAATGTTTTATATTGTAATACTTCGATACCAATATTTATTTGGTAATACAGTCATATAGGTTTCATATAGTAATACTTGGATATCATTATTTAAATTCACGAATCAAAACGGAAATTTATTAATAGATTTTTGTGAAGAGTCAGGTTTAAGAATCTTAAATGGACGGGTAGGTCTAGATGGTAGTGTCGGAAAGTATACATTTGTCGGGTCGCTAGGAAATAACGTTTTAGACTATATGCTAGCTAATCCGTCTATTTTTAAATTATATGGTAGATTTGCAATTAAAGAACCCAATATCTTATCCGACCACTGTGCATTTGAGTTCTAAATGAGTACAATTATGTTAACATAAAGCTATACAAGTGACGTCAGTACTGGCAATACGTCGACAGAAAAAAATGATTTTAATTATAAATGGTCGTCTGACAAAAAATTTCTTATATAGACAAAATAAACAGTGACGAAATTGAAATTAAAATAAATTACTTGATAAACGACATCGACGACTGCAGTGATAAAAATATAAAAGAAAATATAAAACGTTTTACTGATATTATGGACGAGGTATGTTCTCTGTTCCAGAAAATAATCATATATGACTTAAAACATGATGAAAATATTGAAACCAAAAAATCTTGGTTTGACGACGAATGTAAGACTGCAAGGGATACTTTTTTTTATTATTTAAATACATACAGAAAATGTAAAAGTGATACAAATAGGATACATGTGCAAAGCGAGGTCGAAATATAAACATATAATAAGAAAAAAAACGATTTGAAAGTCGAATAGAAAATACAAATAAACTTTTAAAAGCTAGAGTATCAAATGCTAAGGATTACTGGAAACTAATGAAAGTGTTTCTTTTGTTTCAGCTTCGACCACAGCCTCAACTGACTTGTTTGCTAAATATTTTAGGGCTACAAATAATCCTGAGAGCGCTTTTTATCAACCAGATGATGACGTAATTCAGTTTAATGATAGGTACCTAAATGGAGAACTTCAAATTATGTTTGAAGAACTAGATTTTGAAATTACAGATGATGAATTGCTTAAATCAATAAAACAGCTTAGGAATAACTCAAGTGGTGGGCCAGATTTATTATTAAATGAGTTCTTTAAGAACGGTTCAAATGTTTTATTACCCTACTTAAATAAACTATTTAATTCCTGCCTTGCGCGTGGTTACTTTCCAGATAGTTGGAGCGAAGTTTATATAGTGTCTATTTTAAATGTGGGGACACGAGTGATCCAAGCAATTATAGGGGGAATACTTTATTAAGTGCCTTGGGCAAACTGTTTACAGGAGTTCTAAATAACAGATTAATAACTTGGGCAGAAAACTATCTAGTCTATGTAGAGGCACAAGCAAGATATAGAAAAGGTATGAGCACGTCAGACAATATTTTTGTTTTACACGGGCTTATTTCACGAACTTTAAACCAACGAGGGAGTCTATAGTGTGCATTTGTTGATTTTAAAAAGGCTTTCGACTTTGTGGTTAGGGACATACTTTGGTATAAACTGATTAAATTAGGGGTTCGGGGGTAAAATTTTTAGGTAATTAAATCCATGTATAAGTGTATGAAATCAAAATTAAAATATATGAATACATTAAACAGTGAATTCTCGTGTTATTTCGGGGTCCGTTAAGGTGAATGTCGTTCGCCATTTCTGTTTAGCATGTATTTAAATGACTTAGAACAAGAATTTATACAAAAAGGGGTTGAGGGAATTGATGTCGGTATGTTTAATCTATGTTTACTGTTATATGCTGATGATATTATTTTATTAGTAAAATCGGCAGAAGATTTACAACACGCATTAAATGTTTTAGCAGAGTATTGTACTAGGTGGAAATTAACAGTTAATACGGCAAAAACTACAAGTATGGTGTTCAGAAAGGGGGGAAGTTTACCAAAAATCTTGAGATTCAAATATAATGATACAGACATTGAGATTGTAAGTAAATTTAAATATTTAGGGATTGTATTCACATCAGATGGATCTTTTAATGAAACCGATAAAGTACTTTCGGGGCAAGCCCATAAGGCTATTTTTTAACTAAATGGCAACTTAAACAATTTTACTAATATTTCTCCAAAACATATTTTAGAGTTATTTGATAAGCTCATTATGCCTATTCTGAACTATTCATCGGAGGTATGGGGGTTTAACAAAGGTACGCAGGTAGAAAGAATACATTTAAGTTTTTGTAAGAGGCTTTTAGGCGTACAGCTATCGACACAAAATAATTTCAGTTATGGAGAGACAGGAAGGTTCAGTTATAAAAATAAGCGATATTTAAATATTATAAAATACTGGTTAAAATTTTGTAGCTCAAGCAGTACTAAATATATTAAAATTGTATATAACATGATAAAAACTGAAAACGAGAGGTTCCGAAATAGAATTAACTGGGTTTCACAAGTACAACATTTATTCTCTAAATTAGTTTTTTATGAGGTATGGCATAGTCAAGGAGTAGGGTTAAAAATACTGTTTTTATCAGTTTTTAAACAAAGACTTAATGATATTTTTATACAGAATTGGACCGCAGAATTAAATGATTCATCAAGAGCGTTATTCTTTATAATGTTTACTTCTTTAGAGTTTTCACATTATCTAAATGTTATAAATATAGAAAAATATCGGAAAGCTTTTTCAAGATTACGACTATCTTCTCATAGACTTGAAGTAGAATGCGGTAGGTGGCGAAAACCTGTTAGTGGTCCATTTCAAGACAGAAAATGCAGACGATGTAATATTTGAGAAGACGAACACCACTTCCTAATAGAATGTAAACAAATAAAGTGAACTAAGGAAAACATATATATAAATATATTACTGGACACATCCAAGCTATTTAAATGCACACAGCTATTGAAATGCGCAAACCAATCTGAATAAGGAAAACTCTGCGTTTATATATACAAAGCATTTAATTTAGGAATGATAACAAATTAACGATACAGAATTACGATATAGAATCCTTATTATCACATATTTATTGCATAAATAAAAACAATACTATATACATGTTTTAAAATGAGTTGTATCCATTGCAGTCTAAATTTGCATACTATGTTTATGTTTTAAATTCATATGTTGGAAGTTTTTCTTCAAATTATTCAATTTCATTGAATAACACTATTTTATATTGTATACCTCCAGCTCAGGAGTGGTACACGACTATCGACTATGGACTAGTAAAATATATTGTAATTGTAAGCCACTTACATTTGAACAAAATAATTACGCTAATTTGCAAACGACTTATTATGACCAAAAATAAATAAATAAATTAGATCTGTGGATAAAGGGAATAATTTCGCTTTGAAAGATCACACAAATGCGCGACAACCCACATCGACAAGCTTCTCTCCCATTGGACCAAATTTTGTTAATTTGGATAATGTACCAAACCATTAACAATGACGCTTAACATCGTGGACTCTATGCAAATAAATAAGCCTATATCATAAATTAAACATTGCCATACGAACTATGTTAAAAATTCATGCATATTATCACTTGCCATGTATCAATGACATATATATATAAAAAATTATGTTTGTAATTAAGATAAATATACATGGGCCATGTTTGGCTTAATAAACGAATAAACCTATATAAAAAACCTATGTAATACGGTCAAAAATGTTACAAATAATAATACCTGATTATGAATATTTTTATAGTTTTACCGTCATTACGAATTCATATAGTAATACTTGGATATCAGTTATGGTCATGAATGTTTTATATAGTAATACTTGAATATCAATATATATATATATGGTTAAAACATCATAAAGGTTTCATAGAGTAATACTTGGATATCAATGTAAATATGGTAATACCGTCATTAAGATTTCATATAGTAATACTTAGATATCAATATTATTATGGTTATACCGTCATTTAGATTTCATATAGTAATACTTGGATATCAATATGTTTATGGTTATACCGTCATTAAGATTTCATATATTAATACTATTATATCAATATTTTTATGGTTATACCGTCATAGAAGTTTCCTATAGTAATACTGGGATATCAATATGTATACGATTGTACCTCCATAGAGGTTTCCTACAGTAATACAGGGATATTAATATGTATATAACTGAATCGTCATAGGGGTTTCCTATAGTAAAACTAGGATATCAATATGTATATGATTGTACCGTCATAGAGGTTTCCTATAGTATTACTGTGATATCAATATGTATATGATTATACCGGCATAGAGGTTTCCTACAGTAAAACTGGGATATCAATATGTATATGACTGAACCGTTATAGAGGTGTCCTACAGTAAAACTGAGATATAATTGTGTATATAATTATGCCGACATAGAGGTTTCCTACAGTAATACTTCGATACCAATATGTATATGATTATGCCGTCATAGAGGTTTCCCACAGTAATACTGGGTTATCAATATGTATATGATTGTACCGGCAAAAAGGTTTCCTATAATAATACTGAGATATCAGTATGATTGTACAGTCATAGAGGTTTCCTACAGTAATACTGGGATGTCAATATGTATATGATTGTACTGGCATAAAGGTTTCCTATAGTAATACTGGCATACCATAATATTTATCATTATACCGTCATAGAGGTTTCGTACAGTAATACTGGGATATCAATATGTATATGATTGTACCGGCATAGAGGTTTCCTACAGTAATACTGGGATATCAATATGTATATGATTGTACTGGCATAGAGGTTTTCTATAGTAATAGTGGGATAACAATATGGATATGATTGTTCCGTCAGTAAAACTGAGATATATTTATGTATATAATTATGCCGACATAGAGGTTTCCCACAGCAATACTTCGATACCAATATGTACATGATTGAACCGTCATAGAGGTTTCCTACAGCTATACTGGGAAATCAAAAAATATGTATATGATTGTACCTCCATAGAGTTTTCCTACTGTAATACTTGGATATCAATATGTATATGATTCTACCGTCATAATATATATCAATATGTATATGATTATACCGTCATAGAGGTTTCCTACAGTTATACTGGGATATCAATAAATATGTATAGGATTGTACCACCATAGAGTTTTCCTACAGTAATACTGACATATCATTATGGATATGATTATGCCGTCATAGAGGTTTCCTACAGTAATACTGGGGTATCAATATGTACATGGTTGTACCGTCATAGAGGTTTCTTACAGTTATACTCTGATATCAATTGATATGTAAAGGATTGTACCACCACAGAGTTTTCCTACATTAATAATTGGATATTAATATGTATATGATTGTACCGTCATAGAAGATATCAATATGTATATAATTATGCCGTCATACAGGTTTCATACAGTAATACTGGGATATCAATATGTATATGATTATGCCGTCATAGAGGTTTCCTAGAGTAAAACTGAGATATCAATATGTATATGATTATACCGTCATAGAGGTTTCCTACAGTAATACTGAGACATCAATATGTATATAATTATACTGTCATAGAGGTTTCCTACAGTAATACTGAGACATCAATATGTATATAATTGTACCGGCATAGAGGTTTCCTATAGTAATACTAAGATAACAATATGGATATGATTGTTCCGTCATAGAGGTTTCCGATAGTAACACTGGTATATCAATATTTATATGATTGTACCGGCATAGAGGTTTCCTATAATAATAATGTGATATTAATATGTATATGACTGTACCACCATAGAGGTTTCCTACAATTATAATGGGATATCAATATGTATATGATTTTACCGTCATAGAGGTTCCTTCAGTAATACTTGGATATCAATAAATATGTATATGATTGTACCACCATAGAGGTTTCCCATAGTAATACTGGGATATCAATAAGTATATGATTGTGCAGTCATAAAGATTTCCTACAGTAACACTGTGATATTAATATGAATATGATTGTACCGTCATTATAGATATCAATATGTATATGATTAAACCGTCATAGAGGTTTCCTACAGCTATACTGGGATATCAATAAATATGTATATGATTGTACCTCCATAGAGTTTTCCTACAGTAATACTTGGATATTAATATGAATATGATTGTACCGTCATTATAGATATCAATATGTATATGATTATACCGTCATAGAGGTTTCCTACAGTTATACTGGGATATCAATAAATATGTATAGGATTGTACCACCATAGAGTTTTCCTACAGTAATACTGACATATCATTATGGATATGATTATGCCGTCATAGAGGTTTCCTACAGTAATACTGGGGTATCAATATGTACATGGTTGTACCGTCATAGAGGTTTCCTACAGTTATACTCGGATATCAATTGATATGTAAAGGATTGTACCACCATAGAGTTTTCCTACATTAATAATTGGATATTAATATGTATATGATTGTACCGTCATAGAAAATATCAATATGTATATAATTATGCCGTCATACAGGTTTCATACAGTAATACTGGGATATCAATAAGTTCATGATTGTACCACCATAGAGTTTTCCTACATAATAATTGGATATTCATATGTATATGATTGTACCGTCATAGAAGATATCAATATTTATATGATAATACCGTCATAAAGGTTTCCTACACTAATACTGGGATATCAATATGTATATGATTATACCGTCATAGAGGTTTCCTTCAGTACTACTGAGACATCAATATGTATATAATTGTACCGGCATAGAGGTTTCCTATAGTAATACTGGGATAACAACATGGATATGATTGTTCCGTCATAGAGGTTTCCGATAGTAATACTGGTATATCAATATTTATATGGTTGTAACGGCATAGAGGTTTCCTATAGTAATAATGTGATATTAATATGTATATGACTGTACCGCCATAGAGGTTACCTACAGTAATACTGGGATATCAATATGTATATGATTAAACCGTCATAGAGTTTCATACAGTAATACTTGGATATCAATAAATATGTATATGATTGTACCACCATAGAGGTTTCCCATAGTAATACTGGGATATCAATAAGTATATGATTGTGCAGTCATAAAGATTTCCTACAGTAACACTGTGATATTAATATGTATATGATTGTACCGCCATAGAGGTTACCTACAGTAATACTGGGATATCAATATGTATATGATTAAACCGTCATAGTGGTTTCCTACAGCTATACTGGGATATCAATAAATATGTATATGATTGTACCTCCATAGAGTTTTCATACAGTAATACTTGGATATTAATATGTATATGATTGTACCGCCATTATAGATATCAATATGTATATGATTATACCGTCATAGAGGTTTCCTACAGTTATACTGGGATATCAATAAATATGTATAAGATTGGACCAGTATAGAGTTTTCCTACAGTAATACTGGCATATCATTATGGATATGATTATGCCGTCATAGAGGTTTCCTACAGTAACACTGGGGTATCAATATGTACATGGTTGTACCGTCATAGAGGTTTCTTACAGTTATACTGGGATATCAATAAATATGTATAGGATTGTACCACCATAGAGTTTTCCTACATCAATAATTGGATATTAATATGTAAATGATTGTACCGTCATAGAAGATATCAATATGTATATGATTATGCCGTCATAGCGGTTTCCTACAGTAATACTGGGTTATCAATATGTATATGATTATGCCGTCATAGAGGTTTCTTACACTAATAATTGATATCAATATGTATATGATTGTACCGTTATAGATGATACAAATATGTATATGATTATGCCGTCATAGAGGTTTCCTATACTAATACTTGATATCAATATGTATATGATTGTACTGTCATAGAAGATATCAATATGTATATGATAATGCCGTCATAGAGGTTTCCTACAGTAATACTTGATATCAATATGTATATGATTGTACCGTCATAGAAGATACCAATATGTACATGATTGTACCTCCATAGAGGTTTCCTACAGTAATACTGGCATATCAATATGTATATGATTGTACTGTCATAGAGGTTTTCTACAGTAATACTGGGATATAAATACGTGTATGGGTATGCAGTCATAGAACTTTCCTACTGTAATACTTGGATACCAATATTAATATGATTGTACCGTCATAGAGGTTTCTCATAGTAAACCTGGGATATCAATATGTATATGATTGTACCGCCATAGAGGTTTCCTATAGTAATACTTGGATATCAATATGTATATGATTGTACCGTCATAGAAGATACCAATATATAATGATTATGTCGTCATAGAGGTTTCCTACAGTAATACTGGAATATCAATATGTATATGATTATACCGTCATAGAGATTTCCTACAGTAGTACTGAAATACCAATAAAAATGTAAATGATTGTACCAACATAGAGGTTTCCTACAGTAATACTTGGATATCAATAGGTATATGATTGTACCGTCATAGAGGATATCACTATGTATATGATGATGTCGTCATAGAGGTTTCCTACAGTAATACTGGGATATCAATATGTATATGATTGTAACGTCAGCGAAGCTTCCTACAGTAATACTGGGATATATATATATATGTATATGACTGTACCGCCATAGAGGTTTCCTACAGTAATACTGGGATTTCAATAGGTATATGATTGTACCGCCATAGAGGTTTCCTATAGTAATACTGAGATATCAATATGTATATGACTGTACCGCCATTGAGGTTTTCTACAGTAATACTAGGATATCAATATGTATATGATTGTACTGCCATAGAGGTTTCCTGCAGTAATGCTGGCATATCATTATGTATATGATTGTACCGCCATAGAGGTTTCCTACAGTAATACTTGGATATCAATATGCATATTATTATAACGTCATAGAGGTGTCCTATAGTAATACTTGGATATCAATATGTATATAATGGTACTGTATAGAGGTTTCCTACATTAATTCTGGAGTATCGATATGTATATGATTCTATTGTCATAGAGGTTTCCTATAATAAAACTCAGATATCAATATGTATATGATTGTATTTTTATAGAGTTTTCCTATAGCAAAATTTGGATATCAATATGTATACGATTGTATTGTCATACAGTTTTCCTATAGTAATACTGGGATATCAATATGTATAAGATTGTATTGTCATAGAGTTTTCCTATAGAAAAACTGGGCTATCATTATGTCTATGGTTGTACCGTCATAGAGATTTCCTACAGTGATACTTTGATATCAATATGTATATGATTGTACCGTCATGAAGGTTTCCTACTGTAGTACTTTGATATCAATATGTATATGATTGTACCGCCATAGAGGTTTCCTACTTTTATACTTGGATATCAATATGCATATTATTATAACGTCATAGAGGTGTCCTATAGTAATACTTGGATATCAATATGTATATAATGGTACTGTCATAGAGGTTTCCTACATTAATTCTGGGGTATCAATATGTATATGATTCTATTGTCATAGAGGTTTCCTATAGTAATACTCGGATATCAATATGTATATGATTGAATTGTTACAGAGTTGTCCTATAGCAAAACTTGGATATCAATATGTATACGATTGTATTGTCATACAGTTTTCCTATAGTAATACTGGGATATCAATATGTATAAGATTGTATTGTCATAGAGTTTTCCTATAGGAAAACTGGGATAACATTATGTCTATGGTTGTACCGTCATAGAGATTTCCTACAGTGATACTTTGATATCAATATGTATATGATTGTACCGTCATGAAGGTTTCCTACAGTAGTACTTGGATATCAAAATGTATATGATTGTACCGTTATATAGGTTTCCTATAGAAATACTGGGATATCAATATATAAATATGATTGTACCGGCATAGAAGTTTCCTACATTAAAACTTGGATATATATATGTATGATTGTACCGTCATAGAGGTTTCTTATAGTAATTGTTGGATATTAATATGTATATGATTATGCCGTCATGGAGGATTCCTATAGTAATACTGGGATATCAATATGTATATGAGTATATCGTCATAGAGGTTTCCTGTAGTAAAACTGGGATATTAATATATATATGATTGTACCGTCATAGAGGTTTCCTATAGTAATACTTGGATATCAATATGTTTATGATTGTATCGGCATAGAGGTTTCCTATAGTAACACTGGGATATCAATATGTATATGATTGAACCGTCATAGAGGTTTCCTATAGTAACACTTGGATATCAATATGTATACGATTGTACCGGCATAGGGGTTTCCTTTAGTAACACTGGGATATCAATATGTATATGATTGAACCGTCATAGAGGTTTCCTATAGTAACACTTGGATATCAATATGTATACGATTGTACCGGCATAGGGGTTTCCTTTAGTAATACTTTGATATCAATATTTTTAGTTTTACCGTCATTGAGGTTATGATAAATCTTATTTAAACTTTAATGAAATATGTTTAAAACTTGCAATCAGGTTATATGAATATTCTATGAAAACAAAATAAAATCGTTGAAGTTGTTATATCGCTCACCTATGTAGTCATTTTCGACACAACTGAAATACAATGAATCAAAGGAAATATGAAAGTGTACCTTAAAGAAGGTTTTCCTCATATTTTCAAACCTAGTGTTTCTCCTGAAGTTTAAGTAAACGGCTAAAAATTCTTAAATATGACGTTTCAGATAATCATACTTGGATATAAAGTTTTGAAAGAGGAAAACATAGATTGACGTGAGAAGATGAAGTATTTGATGCATGCAATAATAACATCGTCCAAAACAAAATTGTGAAACTTTGTAGGTCGATAGCTTAAGCTAGTTTACGCACGTGCAACATGTTGTTTAGTTTATATCAGTCCTTTGCCGTTTTCAGATTCATCAATATAGAAATATTTTACGTAATATCAATTCTAAGGTCTGTTCAATAAAACTGAAACTGAAAGGGATGAAGCGTTTACTCATAGAACTGTTATAATATGGCATCAAGGTTTTATTGTAATTTTTGTTTATTTAGTTATGTTGCTAACACACGATCAGTTAAAAATAGAGCGCTGGTACATTGATGAATCATCGGCTCTAAGATCATGGGTTGTGGGTTAGATCTTTCCACCACGGCCATGAGTGGCGTCCTTCAGCAAGACACTTTATCTGCATGTTCTTAGTACTGGTTCTACCCAGGAAAGATTATAAAGATGTAAAATAATGTTTCAAAATCGATGTGAAATAACGTTTAAAATAAAACAGTTAACCTAACCACTCTTTACTGGGATCCTTGAATGCTAACTTGATCACACCTATATCCGGAAATAACTTTTCCTTTTTATTGTAATTTATTATTAATAAAATAAAAATAGACTTTTACCGAAACCAAAGTCCGTGCGTAATTTGTAAGATGAGAATTATATGACTAATTCAGCCCGTAGAGCATTTAGTCTGTCAGCGAAATTTCCCGGGTTCGAATTCAGGACTGGTTGTTTATTTTCCCCGCCTTACACGGTACGTACACATTATGACATTAAAGCAGGTATATACAAAACACTGATACATGTAAGAACTGATTCTGAGACATCTCCCTGTTAAAATATACAAAGTAATGCAATTCAAAAAGATAGGTATATTCGGTGTATGCAATGGTAGAAGTACATATTGTATGAATTCGATGAATTGATACATTTCCCTTGTAATTGTATATGTCCTTTATTATTACATTTGCTCCTGGTACTATTCACTTATTATTGTACATACATCTTATTATTGTATAAGCGCCTGGAACTATTCCCTTATTATTGTATGTGTCCCTTATTCTATTCCCTCTCATTAAGTTTGTCGTTGATACTATTCCCTTGTAAATGTATATGTTCTTTATTATAACATTTGATCCTTGTACTATTCACTTATTATTGTGCATACGTCTTATTATTGTATAAGCGCCTGGAACTATTCCCTAGTATTGTATTTTTTCCCTATTCCTATTCCCTTATTAGTGTACAAGCTCCTTATTTTTGTGTTTGCCCATAGTAATATTTCCTTCTCATTGTATACGCCCCGTACTATTGTATTTGGTCCTAGTAATATTCATTTGAATCAAATATAGTAACTTTGTTTTAATATTCGGGAGTCTTGACGTATATAAGGGTTCTTTAGCTTTTGTTGTGATGAACAAGACGTATTCGAATTGCAGTGTTCGTCGTCATCACATAACTTAATGAGGAAGTTATATTTGTATGAGAGATGTGTTCAATTGCTTTATTTTTATTATATTTGCATAACATTTAATGTCACCATTGCGTGATTTCAACAGCATATTTATTCATCCAAGTTTATATACCATCTTTGTTGATGATTCGCATCTTATAATTTTGATTTGAAGTTGTTTGTTGAAATATGGATATTGCTAATATTAAAAATAGCGAATTATAAACGGTATTTCAATCATTTTCGGTCTAAAGATGAAATTGTTGATTGTTGTAAATTATCAATATGATTTCAATTGTGAAATTCCCTCGAGGAATATCATATTTTGACCATACCATTCAAATTATTTCCTGATATTTCACTGAAGTCAACCGTGATTTTCTATATAATTCAGACTTATTGACTTATATCACCGAAGTCAACAGTGATTTTCTAAATTTCTATATAATCCGGACTTATTGACTTATTCCGCTGTAGTCAACAGTGATTTTCTATATAATCCTGACTTATTGACTTATTTCACTGATGTCAACAGTGATTTTCTATATAATCCAGACTTATTGACTTATTGCACTGAAGTCAACAGTAATTTTATAATCCTGACTTGTTGACTTATTCCACTGAAATCAACAGTGATTTTCTATATAATTCGGACTTATTGACTTATTTCACTGAAGTCAACAGTGATTTTCTATATAATCCAGACTTATTGACTTATTTCACTATAGTCAACAGTGACTTTCTATAAAATCAGGACTTATTGATTTATTTTACCGAAATCAACAGTGTTTTTCTATATAATCAGGACTAATTGACTTATTCCA
Organism: Panopea generosa; assembly: GCA_029582155.1. Taxonomy (NCBI): domain Eukaryota; kingdom Metazoa; phylum Mollusca; class Bivalvia; order Adapedonta; family Hiatellidae; genus Panopea; species Panopea generosa. The sequence goes on from CM055905.1 coordinate 23,109,123, forward strand.
TTGTATTCAACAGTGATTTTCTATTAAATAAGGACTTATTGACCTATTCCACTGAAATCAACAGTGGTTTTAGTTATAATCCAGACTTATTGACTTATTCAACTGAAATCAACAGTGATTTTCAATAAAATCCGGACTTATTGACTGATTCCACTGTAGTCAACAGTGATATGCTATAGAATCTGGTCTTATTGACTTATTTCACCGAAATCAATCGTGATTTTCTATATAATCAGGACTTATTGACTTATTTCACCGAAATCAACAGTGATTTTCTATATAATTAAGACTTATTGACTTATATCACCGAAGTCAACAGTGATTTTCTAAATTTCTATATAATCCGGACTTATTGACTTATTCCACTGTAGTCAACAGTGATTTTCTATATAATCCGGACTTACTGACTTATTTCACTGAAGTCAACAGTGATTTTCTATATAATCCTGACTTATTGACTTATTGCACTGAAGTCAACAGTGATTTTATAATCCTGACTTGTTGACTTATTTCACTGAAATCAACAGTGATTTTCTATATAATCCGGACTTATTGACTTATTTCACTGAAGTCAACAGTGAATTTCTATATAATCCAGACTTATTGAACTGTTTCACTGAAATCAACGGTGGTTTTCTATATAATCAGGACTTATTGACTTATTTCACTGTGGTCAACAGTGACTTTCTATAAAATCAGGACTTATTGACTTATTTTACCGCAATCAACAGTGATTTTCTATATAATCAGGGCTTATTGACTTATTCAATTGAAACCAACAGTGATGTTCTATATAATCAGGACTAATTGACTTATTCCATTGTATTCAACAGTGATTTTCTATCTAATAAGGACTTTTTGACCTATTCCACTAAAATCAACAATGGTTTTAGTTATAATCCAGATTTTTTGACTTATTCAACTGAAATCAACAGTGATTTTCTATATAATCCGGAATTTAATGACTGATTCTACTGTAGTCAACATTTGTTTCCTATATAATTAGGACTTATTGACTTATTCCACTGAAATCAACAGTGATTTTCTATATAATCCGGACTTATTGACTTATTCCACTGAAATCAACAGTGGTTTTCTATATAATCCGAACTTATTGACTTATTCCACTGAAATCAACAGTGATTTTCTGTATAATCAGGACTTATTGACTTATTCCACTGAAATCAACAGTGGTTTTCTGTATAATCCGGACTAATTGACTGATTCCACCGAAATCACGGTTATTTTCTATATAATCCGGACTAATTGACTTATTCCACTGAAATCAACAGTGGTTTTCTGTATTACCCGGACTTATTGACTTATTCCACTGAAATCAACAGTGATTTTCTATATAATCCGGACTTATTGACTTATTCCACTGAAATCAACAGTGGTTTTCTATATAATCCGAACTTATTGACTTATTCCACTGAAATCAACAGTGATTTTCTGTATAATCAGGACTTATTGACTTATTCCACTGAAATCAACAGTGGTTTTCTGTATAATCCGGACTAATTGACTGATTCCACCGAAATCACGGTTATTTTCTATATAATCAGGACTTATTGACTTATTCCACTGAAATCAACAGTGGTTTTCTGTATTATCCGGACTTATTGACTTATTCCACTGAAATCAAAAGTGGTTTTCTATATAATCAGGACTTATTGACTTATTCCACTGAAATCAACAGCGATTTTCTATAAAATTCGGACTTATTGACTTATTCCACTGTATTTAACAGTGATTTTCTATATAATCAGGACTTATTGACTTATTCCACGGATATCAACAGTGATTTTTAATATAATTCAGACTTATACCACTGAAATCAACAGTGATTTTCTATATAATACGGACTTATACCACTGAAATCAACAGTGATTTTCTATATAATACGGACTTATACCACTGTAATCAACAGTGATTTTCTATATAATCCGGACTAATTGGCTTATTCCACTGTAGTCAACAGTGGTTTTCTATATAATCCGGACTTATTGATTTATTGCACTAAAATCAACAGTGATTTTCTATATTGTCCTGACTTATTGACTTATTTCACCGAAATTAACAGTGATTTTCTATATAGTCCTGACTTAATGACTTATATCACCGAAGTCAACAGTGATTTTCTAAATTTCTATATAATCCGGACTTATTGACTTATTCCACTGTAGTCAACAGTGATTTTCTATATAATCCGGACTTACTGACTTATTTCACTGAAGTCAACAGTGATTTTCTATATAATCCTGACTTATTGACTTATTGCACTGAAGTCAACAGTGATTTTATAATCCTGACTTGTTGACTTATTTCACTGAAATCAACAGTGAATTTCTATATAATCCAGACTTATTGAACTGTTTCACTGAAATCAACGGTGGTTTTCTATATAATCAGGACTTATTGACTTATTTCACTGTAGTCAACAGTGACTTTCTATAAAATCAGGTCTTATTGACTTATTTTACCGCAATCAACAATGATTTTCTATATAATCAGGGCTTATTGACTTATTCAATTGAAACCAACAGTGATTTTCTATATAATCAGGACTTATTGACTTATTCCATTGTATTCAACAGTGATTTTCTATCTAATAAGGACTTTTTGACCTATTCCACTGAAATCAACAATGGTTTTAGTTATAATCCAGATTTTTTAACTTATTCAACTGAAATCAACAGTGATTTTCTATATAATCCGGAATTTAATGACTGATTCTACTGTAGTCAACATTTGTTTTCTATATAATTAGGACTTATTGACTTATTCCACTGAAATCAACAGTGATTTTCTATATAATCCGGACTTATTGACTTATTCCACTGAAATCAACAGTGGTTTTCAATATAATCCGGACTTATTGACTTATTCCACTGAAATCAACAGTGATTTTCTGTATAATCAGGACATATTGACTTATTCCACTGAAATCAACAGTGGTTTTCTGTATAATCCGGACTAATTGACTGATTCCACCGAAATCACGGTTATTTTCTATATAATCAGGACTTATTGACTTATTCCACTGAAATCAACAGTGGTTTTCTGTATTATCCGGACTTATTGACTTATTCCACTGAAATCAAAAGTGGTTTCCTATATAATCAGGACTTATTGACTTATTCCACTGAAATCAACAGTGATTTTCTATAAAATCCGGACTTATTGACTTATTCCACTGTATTTAACAGTGATTTTCTATATAATCAGGATTTATTGACTTATTACACGGATATCAACAGTGATTTTTAATATTATTCAGACTTATACCACTGAAATCAACAGTGATTTTCTATATAATACGGACTTATACCAATGAAATCAACAGTGATTTTCTATAAAATACGGACTTATACCACTGAAATCAACAGTGATTTTCTATATAATCCGGACTAATTGACTTATTCCACTGTAGTCAACAGTGGTTTTCTATATAATCCGGACTTATTGATTTATTGCACTAAAATCAACAGTGATTTTCTATATTGTCCTAACTTATTGACTTATTTCACCGAAATTAACAGTGATTTTCTATATAGTCCTGACTTAATGACTTATTCAACTGAAATCAACAGTGGTTTTCTATATAATCCTGACTTATTGACTTATTCCACTGAAATCAACAGTGGTTTTCAGTATTATCCGGACTTATTGACTTATTCCACTGAAATCAACAGTGGTTTTCTATATAATCAGGACTTATTGACTAATTCCACTGTAGTCAACAGTGGTTTTCTATATAATCAGGACTATTGACTTATTCCACTATTATCGACAGTGATTTTCTATAAAATCCGGACTTATTGACTTATTCCACTGTAGTTAACAGTGATTTTCTATATAATCAGGACTTATTGACTTATTCCACGGATATCAACAGTGATTTTCAATATACTTAAGACTTATACCACTGAAATCAACAGTGATTTACTATATAATACGGACTTATACCACTGAAATCAACAGTGATTTTCTATATAATACGGACTTATACCACTGAAATCAACAGTGATTTTCTATATAATCCGGACTAATTGACTTATTCCACTGAAATCAACAGTGATTTTCTATATAATACGGACTTATACCACTGAAATCAACAGTGATTTTCTATATAATACGGACTTATACCACTGAAATCAACAGTGATTTTCTATATAATCCGGACTAATTGACTTATTCCACTGTAGTCAACAGTGATTTTCTATATAGTCCTGACTTATTGACTTATTTCACCGAAATTAACAGTGATTTACTATATAGTCCTGACTTAATGACTTATTCAACTGAAATCAACAGTGGTTTTCTATAAAATCCTAACTTATTGACTTATTTCACTGTAATCAACAGTGATTTTCTATATAATCCGGAATTTATTGACTGATTCTACTGTAGTCAACATTGGTTTTCTATATAATTAGGACTTATTGACTTATTCCACTGAAATCAACAGTGATTTTCTGTATAATCAGGACTTATTGACTTATTCCACTGAAATCAACAGTGGTTTTCTGTATAATCAGGACTAATTGACTGATTCCACCGAAATCAACAGTTATTTTCTATATAATCAGGACTTATTGACTTATTCCACTGAAATCAACAGTGATTTTCTATATAATCCGGACTAATTGACTTATTCCACTGAAATCAACAGTGGTTTTCTATATAATCAGGACTTATTGACTTATTCCACTGAAATCAACAGTGGTTTTCTGTATAATCCGGACTAATTGACTTATTCCACTGTAGTCAACAGTGATTTTCTATATAGTCCTGACTTATTGACTTATTTCACCGAAATTAACAGTGATTTACTATATAGTCCTGACTTAATGACTTATTCAACTGAAATCAACAGTGGTTTTCTATAAAATCCTAACTTATTGACTTATTTCACTGTAATCAACAGTGATTTTCTATATAATCCGGAATTTATTGACTGATTCTACTGTAGTCAACATTGGTTTTCTATATAATTAGGACTTATTGACTTATTCCACTGAAATCAACAGTGATTTTCTGTATAATCAGGACTTATTGACTTATTCCACTGAAATCAACAGTGGTTTTCTGTATAATCAGGACTAATTGACTGATTCCACCGAAATCAACAGTTATTTTCTATATAATCAGGACTTATTGACTTATTCCACTGAAATCAACAGTGATTTTCTATATAATCCGGACTAATTGACTTATTCCACTGAAATCAACAGTGGTTTTCTATATAATCAGGACTTATTGACTTATTCCACTGAAATCAACAGTGGTTTTCTGTATAATCCGGACTTATTGACTTATTCCACTGATATAAACAGTGGTTTTCTATATAATCAGGACTTATTGACTTATTCCACTGAAATCAACAGTGGTTTTCTGTATTATCCGGACTTATTGACTTATTCCACTAAAATCAACAGTGGTTTTCTATATAATCAGGACTTATTGACTTATTCCTCTGTAGTCAACAGTGGTTTTCTATAAAATCCGGACTCATTGACTTATTCCACTATAATCAACAGTGATTTTCTATAAAATCCCGACTTATTGACTTATTCCACTGTAGTTAACAGTGATTTTCTATATAATCAGGACTTATTGACTTATTCCACGGATATCAACAGTGATTTTCAATATAATTAAGACTTATACCACTGAAATCAACAGTGATTTTCTATATAATACGAACTTATACCACTGAAATCAACAGTGATTTTCTATATAATACGGACTTATACCACTGAAATCAACAGTGATTTTCTATATAATCCGGACTAATTGACTTATTCCACTGTAGTCAACAGTGGTTTTCTATATAATCCGGACTTATTGATTTATTGCACTAAAATCAACAGTGATTTTCTATATAGTCCTGACTTATTGACTTATTTCACTGAAATTAACAGTGATTTTCTATATAGTCCTGACTTAATGACTTATTCAACTGAAATCAACAGTGGTTCTCTATATAATCCTGACTTATTGACTTATTTCACTGTAATCAACAGTGGTTTTCTATATAATCTGGACGTTTTGACTTATATCACCGAAGTCAACAGTGATTTCCTAAATTTCTATATAATCCGGACGTATTGACTTATTTCACTGAAGTCAACAGTGATTTTCTATATAATCCGGACCTATTGACTTATTTACCGAGGTCAACAGTGATTTTCTATATAATCCGAACTTATTGACTTATTTCACCGAAATCAACAGTGCATTTCTATATAATCCGGACTTATATCGTTTATGTGAACCTGCATTTATATGTGTTTGTTTTTGTGCTGCTATAAAAGTAACATGTTTACCCAAAGTGTGGCTAATACAACGGTACATGCAACATCATGTCTACTCACACATGTACTTATACGTACTCAGTTTGCTAATATATTATGTAATTCTTGCGGAGTTGAATATGGCGAGTATACTTTTTATTTGAATGTCGTTTATACAGTTAATTTTGACCTATGTGTTTTAAAGTTTAATACTGTATTGATAAACGAATGGCTTTAACTGTAAAACACTTAAACCAAACGGAATGTAAGAAAGCTCCTTGTTTACAAAGTGTTGCAATAAGAAAATGACTCTGTGCTCGTTGATGGTAACAACTATGAGGTATATTCGATGTTGAACATTGTATAGTCATTCTGTTTATAATTTCACGATTTAAGTTTTGCACCTGCGTAGATAATGCATGAAGTTATATTTACAGTTAATATGTTTGCAAACAAAGATCTTGAAGTTGTATAGAGTTTTTTTTAAATTTCAAATATATATAAATTATGTAAAAAAAACAAGAACAAAAATAAAATTTCATTATGATATATAATACGAATGTAAATTTGTATTAATATTACTCTAAAATGTTTGCCCGTGGGTCACATAGTTATAATATTTCAAACGATAAGAAAGTTTTAATAAAGTATTTTAAAACAAATATAATATGTTTTCCTTATATGTTTGTATATTTGCAGTGAATCCATATTTAATCGCCGTTGTAATAAACATATATCAAATATAACAATGTCTTTATTACTTCTTCAACTGGTATTTTCCCTTCATGGAAATTAAAGAAACTGTTCCTTCTAGATAAAAGAAAACGTGTATTACACGTACAGGAAATAACAAAACATTACTTACTTGCGGAGGTAGACAGTAAATACGAATTCACTGTATGCCATTTCTTTGTTTAATATTTAATACAAAAATAGACTTGTGTTTAACGCGTTTTTCAACACATCACACGTCATTAAATTTTAGTGTCTGATGAAAACCTCAGATGTATATATATATATATATATATATAAATCTCAGTAGATCCACCCCGTTCTTCAATATGTGAAACTTTCATATACATGGACAAAGCTAGGCTCGAACCATGGCGTCAGAGGCGTGTAGTGGTATCCAGATGGCACATTATACCACTAGGCCACAGAAAACTCTTTTGTAAATATATGTAAAACATGTATCATCCCTATAGTGAAGTTAATTGAAGACCATTATTATCATGTAGTATTTTACTATGTCTTTATGTTGTCTAAGTTTGCTAGAAAGCGACACACGTCGTAAGATCCAGGCTTCTGTCGTGCATATAACCTATAATTTTACTGGTTTTATTTTAAAATGTATTACGCAGTTGGTATGTTCAATCTAACTAAACACTCAAATAAAATTTAATATATAATACCGTTCAATATTTAATAAATATGCATCATTTCAATCAGCACTGTTTTCGAAATATATTTGCACAATCAACAAAACATATATTTTCCCCATTTTAAACACATACAATTATGATACATATAATTTGTATTTCGCAAGGAACATAAAAACAAGTTTCTGCAACGGGAGATAACTCTAACACTTGCTTTATATAGGTTATTCCACATGACCCATTCTTTGAACTTCGTAGATGTTAAGGAACAGAGTAGTGTCAGAACACTAACTGCCATTTTAAAAGATCGATTTTGTTAATGCAAATTCGTATATTAATTTTAATCCTAAGAACTACCCAAAAGATAGGGAAATGTCCAAGGAACGCCCACATTCATGTCTAAACCATATTAATTGTTTACATTTTGTATTTCCAACACGTGCTTAGTAGGGCTGTGCATTGGCATTTTTTTCATCTGCGATGGGTATCGTGATACTTCATTTTCAGAACGATACGTATCACATATATATTACCTGTGAAAATAAGAAGCGATGCGTATATATTGCAATATTAAAGTCGCGATGCAATGCGCATCACGATATTGATTTTTAACCTGTATTTTATGCAATCACCCTGATTAATAAGGTGTATGCAACCACCCTGATTAATAAGGTGTATGCAACAACTATGCTTGTATGCAATTTAAAAATATCTTTATTAAAAGAGAACAACAGAACTTATTACACTGCATAACTGCGAGAGTGATGAAATAAACATAGTGGGATAGTACCTGATTGAAAGGAGAAGACAACAACTATATCTGTCCGTAATATTCGTCAGGTGTTTAGCCATGATATATTTGAAATTTCGTCTTGCTTTTCAAAAACCCGTTATTTTGCGTTTGATAGTTTCTATTAGCTAGTTTTTATGTTTCATCACGAATGGAATTGCTATGCACATATCCGACAATCGTATCGATGCATCGTAAGTCTAAACAATGCATTGCATCGCAATGTATTGGAAGTTTCATTTAACATCCGATTCACACATTGGCGGAAAGGTGAATCGTGATCCACCGATGCATCGATGAACCGTTACACATCTAGAGCTTAGCAGGTAACATCCAATACACGAGACAAGTCAAGTTAAAGAAGAAATAAATATAGTTTTTTTGGCTTGACCCAACTAATATGTCTCGATACACATTCAGTAACCTTTTTACTGTATACTTTCATATCGTTTAAGGATGTTAACAATCGACACAAGTTGCATTCGGTCTAAATAAACCATATCCAATGAAAAATTGGGCGGAGCTAAAAAGCACCAGTTTGCATTTCATTGGTTGCATTATCTTGTTTTGCTATGGTTATGTCACGTTGTTATGAGTTTCACGAGGCGTTTGAAAGCGTAAGTTGCAATGAAAATGTGCTTCCGCAGTCAGTAATTAGGAAGTCCTCGTCGATTACCCCAATACCAAAGGATGACGCAACTGGCCGAGTATGTGCGATTGCTCATTCAGTGCAACGTTGCTTTCAAATCATGACTTTGACTTTGCTGTTTAATGCGTATAATATTAAAATAGTAAATTATATAAAAGTTTTATCTTAAACAGTTACAAAATATAATGTAAATAAAAGAATTAAAAGCATAACTTCGAATTTCATCTGATGATGAAAAACTTAAGTCTAGTTTAATGTTGCTGAGGAGTTCGGGCTTTACGAACATTAAACTAAAATTATGTTTTGCATCACCAGATGAAAACTCAAAATTGTGCCTTTTCTTCTTAATTAAATGAAACGAACGACGTATAACACAGGTTTTGCTACGCCATCACCACTTTTACGGATGTCGCGTTCTTTGATAAGATGACGAAATTAGTTCCTATTTTTTTTTGGCGCGTGCTACATGTACAGATTCCATTCAATATCAATAGGGGCAGTGTCATAAAAAACTGTACGCTCTTTCTTCGTAAAATACAAACACATATTACATGCTCACTTTAACATCAGACATCGTATAGTACAAACACATATTACATTCTAACATTAACATCAGATATCATATAGCACAAACACATCTTACATTCTCACATTTACATTGTATATAATATAGTACAAACACATCTTACATTCGCACATTAACATTGTATATCGTATAGTACAAACACATCTTACATTCCCACATTAACATTAGATATCGTATAGTATAAACACATCTTACATTCTCACATTAACATTAGACTACAAATAGTACAAACACATCTTACATTCTCATATTAACATTGCATATCGTATAGTACAAACACATCTAACATTCTCACATTAACATGAGATATCGTATAGTACAAACACATCTTACATTCTCACATAACCATTAGATACCGTATAGTATAAACACATCTTACATTCTCACATTAACATTGTATATCGTATAGTACAAACACATCTCACATTAACATTTCATACCGTATAGTACAAACACATCTTACATTCTCACGTTAACATTGTACATCGTATAGTACAAACACATCTTACATTCTCACATTAACATTGTGTATTGTATAGTACAAACACATCTTACATTCTCACATTAACGTTGCATATCATATAGTACAAACACACTTTACATTCTCACATTAACATTAGATTACGTATAGTAAAAACACATCTTACATTATCACATTAACATTGTATATCGTATAGTACAAACACATCTCACATTAACATTTCATACCGTATAGTACAAACACATCTTACATTCTCACATTAACATTGTATATCGTATAGTACAAACACATCTCACATTAACATTTCATACCGTATAGTATAAACACATCTTACATTCTCACATTAACATTGTATATCGTATAGTACAAACACATCTCACATTAACATTTCATACCGTATAGTACAAACACATCTTACATTCTCACGTTAACATTGTACATCGTATAGTACAAACACATCTTACATTCTCACATTAACATTGTGTATTGTATAGTACAAACACATAGCACATTCTCACATTAACGTTGCATATCATATAGTACAAACACACTTTACATTCTCACATTAACATTAGATTACGTATAGTAAAAACACATCTTACATTATCACATTAACATTGTATATCGTATAGTACAAACACATCTCACATTAACATTTCATACCGTATAGTACAAACACATCTTACATTCTCACGTTAACATTGTACATCGTATAGTACAAACACATCTTACATTCTCACATTAACATTGTGTATTGTATAGTACAAACACATAGCACATTCTCACATTAACGTTGCATATCGTATAGTACAAACACATCTTACATTCTCACGTTAACATTGTACATCGTATAGTACAAACACATCTTACATTCTCACATTAACATTGTGTATTGTATAGTACAAACACATAGCACATTCTCACATTAACGTTGCATATCGGATAGTACAAACACACTTTACATTCTCACATTAACATTAGATTACGTATAGTAAAAACACATCTTACATTATCACATTAACATTGTATATCGTATAGTACAAACACATCTTACATTATCACATTAACATTGCATATCGTATGAGTTATTATAGAGAGTATGTATTGATATGGAGTGATAGATATTCAGTTTTGATAGGGAGTTAGTAATCATATATAGTGGAAGGCTTTGATTTGGGATAATCATTGCGTTGTGATAGGGAGTGAATCACTGATATGTAGTGATATATATTGAGTTGTGATAGGGAGTAAGTCACTGATATGTAGTGATAGGTATTGAGTTGTGATAGGGAGTGAATCACTGATATGTAGTGATATATATTGAGTTGTGATAGGTAGTGAATCACTGATATTTAGTGATATATATTAAGTTGTGATAGGGAGTGAATCACTGATATGTAGTGATATATATTGAGTTGTGATAGAGAGTGAATCACTGATATGTAGTGATATGTATTGAGTTGTGATAGGGAGTGAATCACTGATATGTAGTGATATATATATTGAGTTGGGATAGGGAGCAGGTAATGATATTTAGTGATAAGTATTGAGTTAGGATAGGGAGTGAGTAAGGGTATGTAGTGGTAGGTATTGAGTTGGGATAGGTATTGAGTTGTGATTAGGGAGTAAGTAATGATACGTAGTAGTGAGTATTGAGTTGGGATAGATATTGAGTGATGGGCGTAAGTAATGATATGAAGTGATAGATATTGAGTTGGGATAAGGAGTAAGTAATGATACGTAATGATAGGTTTTGAGTTTGGATAGATATTGAGTTGTGATCAGGAGTGAGTAATGATATGTAGTGATAGGTATTGAAGTTGGATAGATATTGAGTTGAGATAGGGAGTAAGTAATGATGTGTAATGATAGGTATTGAGTTTGGACAGATATTGAGTTGTGATCGGGAGTATGTATTGATATGTAATGCTAGGTATCGAGTTGTAATAGGGAGTTAGTATTCATATAAAGTGATAGATCTTGAGCTGGGATAGATATTGAGTTGTGATAGGTAGTTAGTAATGATATGTGGTGGTAGGTATTACAGTTGGGATATATATTGAGTTGTGATAGTAAGTCACTGATATGTAGTGATAGGTATTGAGTTAGGATAGATATTGAGTTGTGGTAGGGAGTGAGTAATGCTATGTAGTGATAGGTATTGAGTTGAGATAGGGAGTAAGTAATTATATGTTGGGATAGATACTGAGTTGTAATGGGGAGTAAGTAATACCATATAATGATAGGTATTTAGTTTGGATAGATATTGAGTTATGATAGGGAGTGAGTAATGATATGTAGTGATAGGTATTGAGTTAAAATCGGGAGTAAGTAGTGATATATAGTTATCGAGTTGGGATAGATATTGAGTTGTGATAGGGAGTAAGTCACTGATATGTAGTGATAGGTATTGAGTTGTGATAGGGAGTAAGTCACTGATATGTAGTGATAGGTATTGAGTTGGGATAGGGTGTAAGTAATGATATGTAGTGATAGGTATTGAGTTGGGATAAATATTGAGTTGTGATAGGGAGTGAGTATTGATATGTAGGGATATGTTTCGAGTTGTAATAGGGAGTAAGAATTGATATGTAATGATAGGTTTTGAGTTCGGGTAGATATTGAGTTGTGATAGGGAGTAAGTAATGATATGTAATGATAGATATTGAGTTTGAATAGATATTGAGTTGTGATACGGAGTGAGTTATGATTAGAAGCAATAGGTATTGAGTTGGGATCGGGAGTAAGTAATACTATGTAATGATAGATATTGAGTTGGGATAGATATTGAGTTGTTATTTGATTAAGTGATGGTATGTAGTGATAGGTATTGAGTTGAGATAGCGGTTAAGTAATGATATGTAGTGATAGGTATTGAGTTAAAATCGGGACTAAGTAGTGATATGTAGTTATTGAGTTGGGATAGATATTGAGTTGTGATAGGGAGTAAGTCACTGATATGTAGTGATAGGTATTGAGTTGTGATAGGGAGTAAGTCACTGATATGTAGTGATAGGTATTGAGTTGGGATAGGGTGTAAGTAATGATATGTAGTGATAGGTATTGAGTTGGGATAAATATTGAGTTGTGATAGGGAGTGAGTATTGATATGTAGGGATATGTTTTGAGTTGTAATAGGGAGTAAGAATTGATATGTAATGATATGTTTTGAGTTCGGGTAGATATTGAATTGTGATAGGGAGTAATTAATGATATGTAATAATATATATTGAGTTTGAATAGATATTGAGTTGTGATACGGAGTGAGTTATGATTAGAAGCGATAGGTATTGAGTTGGGATCGGGAGTAAGTAATACTATTTAATGATAGATATTGAGTTGGGATAGATATTGAGTTGTTATTTGATTAAGTGATGATATGTAGTGATAGGTATTGACTTGAGATAACGGTTAAGTAATGATATGTAGTGATAGGTATTGAGTTAGGATAGATATTGAGTTGTGGTAGGGAGTGAGTAATGCTATGTAGTGATAGGTATTGAGTTGAGATAGGGAGTAAGTAATGATATGTAGTGATAGTTGTTGAGTTGGGATAGATATTGAATTGTGATAGGGAGTAAGTAATGATATGCAATGATAGGTATTGAGTTTGGATTGATATTGAGTTGTGATAGGGAGCGAGTAATGATATGTAGTGACAGGTATTGAGTTTGGCTATGGAGTTAGTAATTATATGTAATGATAAGTATTGAGTTGGGACATATATTGCGTTGTGATGGGGAGTAAGTAATGATATGTAACAATAGATATTTAATTGGGATAGATATTGAGTTGGGATAGGGAGTAAGAAATGATATATAGTGATAGGTATTGAGTTATGATAGATACTTAGGTTTGATAGGGAGTGAGTAATGATATGTAGTGATAGGTATTGAGTTGGGATAGGGAGTAAGTCACTGATATGTAGTGATAGGTATTGAGTTGTGATAGGGAGTAAGTCACTGATATGTAGTGATAGGTATTGAGTTGGGATAGGGTGTAAGTAATGATATGTAGTGATAGGTATTGAGTTGGGATAAATATTGAGTTGTGACAGGGAGTGAGTATTGATATGTAGGGATATGTTTCGAGTTGTAATAGGGAGTAAGAATTGATATGTAATGATATGTTTTGAGTTCGGGTAGATATTGAATTGTGATAGGGAGTAAGTAACGATATGTCATGATAGATATTGAGTTTGAATAGATATTGAGTTGTGATACGGAGTGAGTTATGATTAAAAGCGATACGTATTGAGTTGGGATCGGGAGTAAGTAATACTATGTAATGATAGATATTGAGTTGGGATAGATATTGAGTTGTTATTTGATTAAGTGATGATATGAAGTGATAGGTATTGAGTTGAGATAGCGGTTAAGTAATGATATGTAGTGATAGGTATTGAGTTAAAATCGGGACTAAGTAGTGATATGTAGTTATTGAGTTGGGATAGATATTGAGTTGTGATAGGGAGTAAGTCACTGATATGTAGTGATAGGTACTGAGTTGTGATAGGGAGTAAGTCACTGATATGTAGTGATAGGTATTGAGTTGGGATAGGGTGTAAGTAATGATATGTAGTGATAGGTATTGAGTTGGGATAAATATTGAGTTGTGATAGGGAGTGAGTATTGGTATGTAGGGATATGTTTTTAGTTGTAATAGGGAGTAAGAATTGATATAATGATATGTTTTGAGTTCGGGTAGATATTGAATTGTGATAGGGAGTAAGTAATGATATGTAGGGATATGTTTTTAGTTGTAATAGGGAGTAAGAATTGATATGTAATGATATGTTTTGAGTTCGGGTAGATATTGAATTGTGATAGGGAGTAAGTAATGATATGTAATGATATATATTGAGTTTGAATAGATATTGGGTTGTGATACGGAGTGATTTATGATTAGAAGCGATAGGTATTGAGTTGGGATCGGGAGTAAGTAATACAATGTAATGATAGATATTGAGTTGGGATAGATATTGAGTTGTTATTTGATTAAGTGATGATATGTAGTGATAGGTATTGAGTTGAGATAGCGGTTAAGTAATGATATGTAGTGATATGTATTGAGTTAGGATAGTTATTGAGTTGTGGTAGGGAGTGAGTAATGCTATGTAGTGATAGGTATTGAGTTGAGATAGGGAGTAAGTAATGATATGTTGTGATAGTTGTTGAGTTGGGATAGATATTGAATTGTGATAGGGAGTAAGTAATGAAATGCAATGATAGGTATTGAGTTTGGATTGATATTGAGTTGTGATAGGGAGCGAGTAATGATATGTAGTGACAGGTATTGAGTTGGGCTATGGAGTAAGTAATTATATGTAATGATAGGTATTGAGTTGGGATATATATTGAGTTGTGATAGGGAGTAAGTAATAATATGCAATGATAGGTATTGAGTTTGGATTGATATTGAGTTGTGATAGGGAGCGAGTAATGATATGTAGTGATAGGTATTGAGTTGGGCTATGGAGTAAGTAATTATATGTAATGATAGGTATTGAGTTGGGATATATATTGAGTTGTGATAGGGAGTAAGTAATGATATGCAATGATAGGTATTGAGTTTTGATTGGTATTGAGTTGTGATAGGGAGCGAGTAATGATATGTAGTGAAAGGTATTGAGTTGGGCTATGGAGTAAGTAATTATATGTAATGATAGGTATTGAGTTGGGATATATATTGAGTTGTGATAGGGAGTAAGTAATGAAATGCAATGATAGGTATTGAGTTTGGATTAATATTGAGTTGTGATAGGGAGCGAGTAATGATATGTAGTGACAGTTATTGAGTTGGGCTATGGAGTAAATAATTATATGTAATGATAGGTATTGAGTTGGGATATATATTGAGTTGTGATAGGGAGTAAGAAATGATATGCAATGATAGGTATTGAGTTTGGATTGATATTGAGTTGTGATAGGGAGCGAGTAATGATATGTAGTGACAGGTATTTAGTTTGGCTATGGAGTAAGTAATTATATGTAATGATAAGTATTGAGTTGGGACATATATTGAGTTGTGATGGGGAGTAAGTAATGATATGTAACAATAGATATTTAATTGGGATAGATATTGAGTTGGGACAGGGAGTACGAAATGATATATAGTGATAGGTATTGAGTTATGATAGATACTTAGGTGTGATAGGGAGTGAGTAATGATATATATGGATTGGCATTGAGTTGTGATAAGGAGTAAATATTGATTTATAGAGTAATGTAAACAATATTTTATTCACATGAGTATATATATGTAGCATATATTTAACACTGAAGCAATAAAATCATACATTGAAAAGTTTTTGTGGAATGAATTAAGAAGTTTGTGTAGTGACCGGTATTGAATATGAATATTTGTTGCCTACCGGATAAGGATATTTGCATTTTTACCAGGGCTAGATATTTCTATCTGCCTCTTGGACCCAGAGATAACATTTTAGCGATGTTGCTTTGGAACCGTCTAAAGGACGTAACATATGAAATATATGACGTTAATCATTTAATTAAATGTCTTAAAAGCGGTTGTTGTAAAATATATAATAATAAATTAAGTTAAAATAAATATTACGTGTATTTTGTATGCAAGAAAAGGAATCATTTACGGTTTTTCGGTATGGATATAAAATTCCATCCCATGGGATAACTGTTTTTACTGAAATCTGCAGAGCCTCATTCCCGCCAAAACAGTTATCCTTCGGGACGGAATTTTTATATGAACTTCAAACCCATGTAAGATTTTTATAGTATTGAGTAGCGATAGTATTTATAGCCGAGTAGTGATAGATATTGATTTATGATAGGGAGTGAGTAATGCTATGTAGGGATTGATATTGAGTTGTGATAGGTAGTGATAAATGATATGTAGGGATAGATATTGAGTTATGATAGGGAGTGAGTAATGCTATATAAGGATTTATATTGAGTTGTGATAGGTAGTGAGTAATGATATGTAAGGATAGGTATTGAGTTGTGATAGGGAGTAAGTATTGCTACGTAGGGATAGATATCGAGTTGTGATAGGGAGTGAAAAAATGAAATATAGGGATAGATATTGATTTGTGATAAGGAGTGAGTAATGAAGTGTAGGGATAGTCATTGATTTGTGATAGGGAGTGAGTTATGAAATATTGGGATATGTATTCAGATGTGATAGCGAGTGAGTAATGAAATGTATTGAGTTGTGATAGAGAGTAATGATATGTAAGAATAGATACTGATTTGTGATAGGGAGTAAGTAATGGAATGTAGGGATAGATATTGAGTTGTAATTGGGAGTGAGTAACGAAATGTAGGGATAGATACAAATTTGTGACTGGGACTGGTTAATGATAAGTAGGGATAGATATTGATTTGTGATAGGGAGTGTGTAATGAAATGTTGGGATAGGTATTGAGGTGTGATAAGGAGTGAGTTATGAATTGTATAGAGTTGTGATACGGAGTAATGATACGTAAGGATATACATGTATATTGAATATTGATATGTATTGAGTAGAGATAGTATTTATAGTTCAGAAGTGATAGGTATTGAGCTGTGATAGGAGTGGGTAATGATATGTAGGGATATGGAGTGGATAATGATATGTAGGGATATGTATTAAGCTGTAAAAGGGAGTGGGTAAGGATATGTAGGGATATGTATTAAGCTGTAATAGGGAGTGGGTAATGATATGTAGGGATATGTATTAAGCTGTAATAGGGAGTGGGTAAGGATATGTAGGGATATGTATTAAGCTGTAATAGGGAGTGGGTAATAATATGTAGGGATATGTATTGAGCTGTAATAGGGAGTGGGTAATGATATGTAGGGATATGTATTGAGTTTTGATAGGGAGTGGATAATGATATGTAGGGATATGTATTAAGCTGTAATAGGGAGTGGGTAATGATATGTAGGGATATGTATTAAGCTGTAATAGGGAGTGGGTAAGGATATGTAAGGATATGTATTAAGCTGTAATAGGGAGTGGGTAATGATATGTAGGGATATGTATTGAGCTGTAATAGGGAGTGGGTAATGATATGTAGGGATATGTATTGAGTTGTGATAGGGAGTGAGTAATGATATGTAGAGATATGTACTGAGCTGTGATAGGGAGTGGGTAATGATATGTATTGAGCTGTGATAGGGAGTGAGTAATGATATGTAGAGATATGTATTGAGCTGTGATAAGGAGTTGGTAATGATAAGTAGGAATATGTATTGAGCTGTGATAGGGAGTGGGTAATGATATGTAGGGATAGGTATTGAGTGATATGTAGGGATAGGTATTAAGGTGTGATAGGGAGTGGGTAATGATATGTACGGAAATGTATTAAGCTGTGATAGGGAGTGAGTAATGATATGTAGGGATATGTATTGAGTTGTGATAGGGAGTGGATAATGATATATAGGGATATGTATTAAGCTGTGATAGGGAGTGGGTAATGATATGTAGAGATATGTAGGGAAAGATATTGAATTGTGATAGGGAGTGAGTAATGATTTGTAGGGATAAATATTGAGCTGTGATAGGGAGTGAGTAATGATATGCAGAGTTAGATGTTGAGCTGTGATAGGGAGTGAGTAATGATTTGTAGTGATAGATATTGAGTTGTGATAGGGAGTGATCAATGATATGTAGGGATAGACATTGAGTTGTGATAGGGAGTGGGTTATGATATGTAGGGATAGGTATTGAGCTGTGATAAGGATGATATGTAGGGATAGATATTGAGCTGTGATAGGGAGTGAGTAATGATTTGTAGTGATAGATATTGAGTTGTGATAGGGAGTGATCAATGATATGTAGGGGTAGACATTGAGTTGTGATAGAGAGTGGGTAATGATATGTAGGGATATGTATTGAGCTGTGATAGGGAGTGAGTAATGATATGTAGGAATAGATATTGAGTTGTGATAGGGAGTGAATAATGATTTGTAGGGATAGATATTGTGCTGTGATAGGGAGTGAGTATTGATATGTAGGGATAGATATTGAGCTGTGATAAAGAGTGGGTAAGGAAATGTAGGGAAATGTATTGAGTTGTGTTAGGGAGTGGGTAATGATATGTAGGGATATGTATTGAGCTGTGATAGGGAGTGGGTAATGATATGTAAGGATAAGTATTGAGCTGTGATAAGGAGTAAGTAATGATATGTATGGATATGTATTGAGTTGTGATAGGTAGTGGGGAATGATAGGGAGTGGGTAATGATATGTAGGGATATGTACTGAGCTGCGATAGTGACTGAGTAATGATATGTAGGGATATGTATTGAGCTGTGATAGGGAGTGGGTAATGATAAGTAGGGATATGTATTGAGTTGTGATAGGGAGTGGGTAATGATTTGTAGGGATATGTATCGAGCTGTGATAGGGAGTGGGTAATGATTTGTAGGGATATGTATCGAGCTGTGATAGGGAGTGGGTAATGATTTGTAGGGATATGTATTGAGCTGTGATAGGGAGTGGGTAATGATTTGTAGGGATAAGCATTGAGTTGTGATAGGGAGTAATAATATGTAGGGATAGGTATTGAGTTGTGATAGGGAGTGGGTAATGATATGATGGGATAGGTATTGAGTTGTGATAGGGAATGGGTAATGATATGTAGGGATAGGTATTGAGTTGTGATAGGGAGTGGGTAATGATATGCAGGGATATATATTAAGTTGTGATAGGGAGTGGGTAATGATTTTTAGGGATAGGCATTGAGTTGTGATAGGGAGTAATGATATGTAGGGATAGATATTGAGTTGTGATAGGGAGTGGGTAAGAATATGTAGGGATATGTATTGAGCTGTGATAGGGAGTGGGTAATGATTTGTAGGGATATGTATTGAGCTGTGATAGGGATTGGATAATGATTTGTAGGGATAGGCATTGAGTTGTGATAGGGAATAATAATATGTAGGGATAGGTATTGAGTTGTGATAGGGTGTGGGTAATGATATGTAGGGATAGGTATTGAGTTGTGATAGGGAGTGGGTAATGATGTGTAGGGATATTTATCGAGCTGTGATAGGGAGTGGGTAATGATTTGTAGGGATATGTATTGAGCTGTGATAGGGATTGGGTAATGATTTGTAGGGATAGGCATTGAGTTGTGATTGGGAGTAATAATATGTAGGGATATGTATTGAGCTGTGATAGGGAGTGGGTAATGATTTGTAGGGATATGTATTGAGCTGTGATAGGAATTGGGTAATGATATGTAGGGATAGGCATTGAGTTGTGATAGGGAGTAATGATATGTAGGGATAGATATTGAGTTGTGATAAGGAGTGGGTAATGATTTGTAGGGATATATATTGAGTAGGGATGCAATTCATAATTGAGTAGTGATGGGTATTGAGTTGTGATAGGGAGTGAGTATTGATAGGTAATGATTGTCTTTTGAATGCTCATAAACCTTTTTTTCCATAGATGTTGTGTCTGATGATGCATAGTGACGTTGAGTATATTTGTATTTATTTAGGTGATAACCTACATCTTTGTTTATTCATGTTTACAGCATTGAAATTAAAAATGTGATAATTTCTTTTATAATATTTGTTCATTCGTTGATGATATTCATTTATTTTCTTTTTAAAACTAAACTGTAAGTGGTAACTGCTGCTACATTAAGTATATAACGGCACATTGACAAACTAAATCATTTATGCGTGTAGTGTTTTATATTTTCCATCAAATATTTACAGACGTGTTGCATTGAAAACATATAATACATGATTGTTTTATTATGTCAGTAATAGTTTATAAAAAAACACATAGAAACGAAGTCCTTTCTGTAATTCGATCAGAATTATAGTATAATTGCTATTTGATAGGTGTTGCAAATATTTAAGTCCATTTTCTTAGTACAGTAATAAGACTTCTGTGGTGTAACTGGAAAACACATCCACTGTTTCAATGGAGGTTCCAGGTTCGAATCCTGGCAGAACTAAACTTTGAAAAGAAATGGCTTAAATATTATTGGCAAAACACATCATACAAACGTTTTATATATATTAAAAAAATGTTATTGAAATTCATATTTATTTAATGACTTTTTTAACACAGTTCATTGCAGACATAGTGGTTAAGCACTAAAGTGATGAATCTTTTAACTGTTAATATAAGAAAGTTTGAAGTAAATTTTAAGACATCGTTACAGTTATTTGATGCATTTGTAAGTTCTATTCTTAATTATAGAAGACAGGTATGGGGATTTATGAAATCAATAGAATTTGGATGCATTCACTTAAAATTTTGCAAAATCTTCACATTCATTAAGAATTGAGACAGGGTGATATGGGGTTGAAAGACTATGCCAGATATGTAATAATAATGATACTGAAGACGATTTCACTTTGTTTTAATAAACAATATTTTAACTAAAATGAAATTAAAAAGTTTATTAGGAATTTTATTACATAGGACCAAATATGTTAAAGTTAATAACATAACTGCAATCTACGAATAAAAGAAAACTTTCCAAAGCTTTTTTAATAAGGCGATCAATTCTAAATATTATTTCTTAAAATTTGCATTATTATGTTCATTCTCATCATTTTGTTGTCGACACAAATATCTATAATTTTATTAAATGATTATAACACGTTTTATTACAGAGATTAATTTAAAGTAATCTGCATACCTGTCAACTGTAATGAATATTTGATGTTTATAGTTGTGCTTAATCAGGTTTATGTTAATTATCCAACTATATTAATGAAGCTTGTTTTTAAATGGGAACACAATAAACAAACAAATACATGTAACATGATATGTGACTATGTCATTTTAGTCATAATATGACTACAGTGTAATATATAATTTGTTATTAGATTATAAAGTAAGTATTCGCTCTGACGAACATTCAAAGCTATTTTTTCCAATCGAGTCTGTAAATTTCAAAGAATTATACATTGATTTTATTACATTATAAATTCAACCCCTAATTCCAATTTTTATTAGTTTAAACCATATATTTTGGTGAACTAGGTAAAATGCCTTGGAAACATCTATGAAAGCACAGAACAACTTTTCTTTCCAATTGATAGAAAGTGTATAAGCCCATGTTGAACAAAAAATTGGTCGCATTTACCAATTTTAGCCCTAAAACCAACCTAGGCTTTGACATACACATACTTTTCTATGCCCATTTATTTAATATGTTATCTATTAAACAAGCAAAGAGCACCTAAACCCATACATGAATGAAGAGTATTTAGTTAGGAGTATGTTAAATAGATTTTATATCTGATACACAAATTAATTCATTTCAATGATTTTTTAAGGTTTTAAATTTACATGTATCACAATTTCATAAAAAGTGTCAAGGTATAAAGATTAATCTCTATTATCTAATTTTAGTCCCAGATACAAAGTATATGGGGGCTATATAGGAGTCACGCTCGTCGGTTGGTCTGTCGGTCCGTCTGTGGACAATTTTTGTGATCCCTATTTCTCAGCAACCATTGGTCAGAATTCAATGAAACTTCACAAGGGTGACAGGTATCAAGCTTAGTTGTGCATATTATCGGCAAGATGTGCGATAATAATATTTCAATGAGTTATAGCCCTTTGAATTTTTCATACATATTGTTTGTGGTCGCTATTTCTCAGCAACCATTGGCTGGAATTCAATAAAGCTTCACAAGAGTGATTGGTTCCAAACCTAGTTGTGTATGTCATTGTTATGTTGCGCACGAATATTTTTTTCAATAAGATATGGCTCTTTGAATTTTTCAGACATTTTTAGCTCGCCGGGACGAATTTCCAGGAAAGTTATTGCCATAACCCCGGCGTCTTCGACGGCGGCGTCGGTAGACACCCAGGTTATACTTTTGCGTTTAGTTGCGTTTAAGTTTTGGTGTTTTACTCCAATTTTAATTTTTGCATAGGTGGTGAGTTTTATCCCATAGGCGAGCTTTGTTGTCTTCTGACAGCTCTTGTTTTGTGGTCGCTATTTCTCGGCAACTATTGGCTGCAATTCAATGAAACTTCATAAAAGTGGTTTGTACCAAGCCTAGTTGTGCATAGTGTTGCGTCTGAATATTTTTTCAATGAGTTATGACCCTTAGATTTTTTCAGACGTTTTTTTGTTGTTGCTGTTTCTCTGCAGCCACTGGCTGGAAATCAATGACACTTCACAAAAATGATTGGTTACTCCAATTGGTTCATTGTGTCAAAGCAGGCAGCAAAATGGTGCAATAACTGTGTCAGAGCACCATCTGGGGGTATTCATCATATTAAGTGATATTTTATTGTCTCTGTCTGTCCATGTGTGCGTACATACGTGCGTACGCCCATCTGTAACAATTTTGTCCTAAACATAACTACAAAACTATTCACACAATGACAGAAAACATTGAGAGGAAGTGCAGTATACAAAAACCATAACTCACACTTGCTTACTTATTGCATTATCTCCCTTTACTTGCCCTGTGTATAACTCTAAAAGTTCTGGAAGCAATTTATTCAAACTATTCAAGCGATTTTTTTTAATCTTCACACAACGACAGAGAACATTGAGAGAAAGTGCTGTGTACAAGAACCTAAACTCATCTTTGCTTTCTTTTTGAATT
Source organism: Panopea generosa (assembly GCA_029582155.1). Lineage (NCBI taxonomy): Eukaryota > Metazoa > Mollusca > Bivalvia > Adapedonta > Hiatellidae > Panopea > Panopea generosa. The sequence continues at coordinate 23,132,869 of CM055905.1, forward strand.
ATCTCCCTTTATTGATTAACACTTTTCAAAACTATTCAAGGGACAGAAGATATAAGAGGAAGTGTAGCATACAAGAAGCATAATTCTACCTTGCTTACTTTTTTAATTATCTCCTTTATTAAATTGTCTTGCCCTGGGCATAACTCTAAATCTAAAAGTGTGAAAACAATGTATTCAAACTGCATAAAAAGACACAGGACATTTTTCAATTATCCCAATTTATCACTTTTAGTATACTTGTCATAAATATTACAGAAGAACTATTCAAAGCATTTGGTTCATATTTCACACAATGATAGAGAACATTGAGAGGAAGTGCACTGTTTAAGAACTAAAGCTCTACCTTGCCCATTTCTTTAATTATCTCCTTTTATCATATTTGATTATGCTTGTTCGGAACATAACTTAAAGCTCATTAAACTTCCGAAACGATCATTTTTAGTTTTAATTGAAGTCAGTTTTACTCTTCAGATGCAATAATACATGTTTATTTGATCACTGAGAGATTTAAAATTGAAAAAATAACAATAAGCACAATATTAGTACATAATTAAGAACGGGGTTTGTTTACAAATTAATGTTCGTCTCTGTCCGGTAAACACCATCGGCAGAAAACAGGGAGTTACGAAGCTTGTTCGGAAACGCGTCGGTCGGTTATATATGAACAATTCACTTTAGAGAGAAACTTAGTATGGGGAACTGTAGAGGATGCAGTTAAACATTAAATAACCGCTTGCGGTTTGATTTCCCCTCAGTGTATTGATCAGCTGGAACCCACGAGCTAATCTATTGCACGTAAGCGACGATTTGTTCATATAAAATCAAAAATAAAATTACATTTTTAATAACTGTACTAAACAAACCACCCTTGGGAGCCTCTCAGTATTGACTGCGATAAAGTGATATGTGACCTAATAGTGCGTGCGATAGTATCACGCGAATATGCAAGGGAGGATCCTGAGCAAGAGTTACTAGACCAAACTAGTATTCCGTACTCATTGTTATTCAGTGCGTTTAAATAATATAATGTCGCTGCGTACTACGTTCGATACAGTTTTATTGCACACATCAATAAATATTTAAAAAAAACACAAAAAAACAAAATAACGATACATAATATTAATGAAGTCATAACTTTTCTAATTCTGTTAATCTAACAGTCCTAATCCACATACTACCACTGCAGTATTCATTTGTGCACTTTCGAACACTAGCGGAGGTAGAGTCGGAAAGCAACAGAGTCATTACAGAGTCACAAAAATGTAAACAAAAGTTAAAAGCTCGGTCCGCTCGCCTAAGAAATATACATCGATTACAGTTATTTATTTTCTTGCTTTTTTTAAGCAGTTACTAAGGGATCTACAGGAATGGTTTTAGCAATTCTATAAACACATTTAATTACAATCATTTTTGATATTGTCAAAAAGTGTGCATTTCGGAAGTTTAATGAGGCTTTAAAAAGTGTTTAGTGATTTAGTTGATACTTCACACAATGATAGATTACATTGAGAGAAAGTGCACCGGCACTAGCGGGAGTCGCACTCGCAACGCTGATATTATTTGGATCAATATTTAACAAGAAAATCATGTTTCATCGCGTTTTTTTTGTTAATTGCTAAACATCTACTGGTATAATGACACTCCTTTATGACAATGATCTGATCAGCTCCTGTAACTAATATGCATATGATTACATTAAATTGGCTCGTTTTGGTCACCTTCCACACAAAAATTTGCTTCGGTTGGGAGATTGGCCATGTCCAACATGGTTGTTGTTCCCTTTCGAAATGTAAACAGTTACATCCCTTTGACAAATTAAAATAACTATTTTCTTTTATTGACATCAAATGATGGACAATGAGCAAGTTTGATTTTTCAAAAGTTCGAATATAAAGTTTTTTGTATAAATGACGATGGTTATCTTTTTGTTCAATGCCAGAAAGTTTTTTTCAGATGACCGGAACCAGGCTGTGTCTTTATGTTGTTACCATGAAATGTGTAGGGAAGGTCTCAACTCTTTATCAGTGACCCTCTATGTTTTTTGATGAGTCAAATACCCTAAAACGTTCTTCTGCCGGAATCGAAGCATTCAGCCAATAAAATACAACGCCAGAGTGATTCTAACTGGCACACCGCTTAGTCATTTCTACCTGAAGATAATTTAGTATTATTTTTCTATATATTCATAACAACTTGTGGGAGTTAAGAAGAAGAATTATTTAGTAAGTTTTTTGTTAAACATTTACTTAATAAGTACACAACTACATTCTTTCCTTCTCAATTTAATATCATAAAAAGTAAAAGGTCTTCTGTTTTGCATATGTAGAGTTGAAGTTTCAACTTTTTTCACTAGTATCTTAGTTAAATAATGGTGGTAAAGCACACCTTGTCATTCCTGGGATCAGCTAGGAGTTCAACCAGAGCTACAACACACATTGTCTCTGCAAGTAAACATCTGATTCCCCATATATGAATTGGAAGATTCCTGGCCTTAAGAACAATGTCCTTGGCCAATCATCACGGAATGTGGCCGAGAGTGGAATCAAGTTACTGACCGAGCTAACTAGGCACTTCTAGAACTTTAAAGGTCCAAAATATCTGCCGGGATGATTTGTTTACCTGTCAGTTATGGTAGAGTGTTCTAGAAATACACCATTACTCTGCTGTTAAAATGTTTATAAACACAGATCCATGTGTATTTGTTTACAATTTAGAGTGCATGACTTCATAACCTCCATCCTATAATTTCAAATTTTTGGCAGCTTCATATAACACACTTTTTCAGAAATAATTTTTACCCATTATATGTATAGACAATAATCTAGTAGTATGCAAAATTGTAGCAAAAACAATGCGGTGGTGACTTTCTAATTTTGAAAAAGGGTTGTCTGATTAGAATCGTGTATATTTTTATATTAAACGTGCCCAAGAATCATCTTGCGGCTTTTATATTGAAAGTGGGGCTTTAATATGAAGCTTCTCGCTGTGAGATGAGGACAGACAAGAAATGCTGTTATTTCCAATGTAATTAACCTGCACTTTCCTCTACTGATTATGGTGATAATTGATCAATTTAACTGTTCAGTACTGAAGTACACTTTACGAGACTATTTGTTTATTGATTTCTTTTTTATTTTGCATATTTTCAAGATACTGGACACCACTGACTTGTTAAACGATATTAGTTCTTTTTTAGTATTTTTACTGTTAATTTAATGCAAGGTTGTACCATTTTAACATTCAATTGGCTATGATCGATATTTTTTTTGAGGCCGAAATTTATTATCTTTTTACTAATTTTTTTAATTACAAAAAGAAGGAAAACTATAAGGTGATCATTACTGTCAAGCTAATAGTTAAAATGTTGCACAGTGCTTTTTAAACAGCCCACGGACACTGCCTCATATCATAAAATATGCGCGATATGTTACTACCGGAAGTGACCCGGTATCAATAAACAAACGCTGTAGACATTGTAAGATCGAATTTAAAATGGAAACTTCACATAATGCTAGATAGATAATTTGTCTTAAAATGAACTGTAAACAAAACATAACAAACAATTTGAAGATTGATTGTATTAGTTATAACTGAAAAGTGATTCGTTAACACGTGTGACACTGTAGATCTAATATAATAAAATCAATGGTGAAACTTTTACATAATAATTATAGTTCAGTATAGAAACTTTGGGACGAATAAGTATATCCGTTACCTTTGGAAACTTTGGGTATTTAGATAAGTCATGAGCAAAAATCACTTTATAAAATCTGGACCACCATACAAATTTATCGAAGCAATTCTAGATTCTTCTGAATATTCCAGACTCATAACTAGTATAATCAAGGACTTATATATCTCTATATAATTCCTTGGTATAATTAAGTGTATAAAATAATTCTGTATCAATGTAGAATAAATATGCATTAAAACAGAAACAATTTATTGAAGTATGCTACAAGTTTTTTTGTTTTCTTTGATAATTTGAGGCACACACAAATTGTAAATGACCGGCTTTAAGTACAACCCGATTACTATTCATACAGATACGCACTTACGATAAATTACATTCAGGAAAGATAATTTCAAAATAAATATCAGTTTCATTAAAATATAACTGCCTAAATTCCTATACACACATTTTCCATCTCTTAAAATAATAACACACACTTTTGTCAGCTTACTGTGTTGCGAACCGATGACTGGTTATCGTAATAGTCAAAGCATATCCGAATGAATTTCCATCAACATTTTGTATATGTTCGAAAAACATATAATCTGCGTCGGGTTTTTATTCTTTTTTTGTAATTGATATAAAATATATCGGAATGACATCTTAAACTAATCTTATACATTTAATTTACTGTATTTCTGTGTTTTTGCAAAAGATTCTGTCGAGCGGTTTTTATGAAAAAGTAAAATATAAATGATTTTGTACTTAGTGTCCGTTTAAAGTTGCAAGATATACTCACCATTCTTTAACATTTTTTCTTTTAAATGTTTTTATTTAAACTTTGTTATGCATTTAATTCATCACAATCAACTCTGTATTCTCTTAAAAAGATATAGTTGTACTATGTCGATTTATAGATAAACTTTTGTCTGAAACATTACGGCGTTTTGTTTCTCCTTAAGATACTTTCTCCCTATTATCCATATATATCTTATGTTTTCTCTTCCTAAGGTAGCATATTCTGATATATATACAGACCAGAATACGGCGAGCTTTCCTAGCTACAATGCAAACCATAAACACAATATCAAGGCCTCTGCCAAACCAATAAATTTGGTGTCGACCATGACTTATATACTTTGGAATTACATGCAACACACCTGGACAGGGTGAACAAATTTACATACATGAACTGATAGCTTTATATGAGTATGATCCAGTTAAGGATTCATGTATACTCATATGCTATATAAAGGACAGATTTATAAACTCGTTGGATCATATAGATACAGTGAATTCGTATATATTTAATTTCATAATGGGAGATAACTAAATTCACAACAACGGAATTTACGATTTTGGGGATCTTGAACTTTGACGAACAGACCCATGTCGTTTGCATGATACATCGTCTTGTCTTAGTGAACATTTGTGCCAAGTTATTTATAATTCCAATAACAACTAAAGAAGATACAGTCCGGACAAGAGGAACTACAGTGTAAACATTGGATTTCCAAACACTTGACACTGTTTATTCGCACCAACATAATGTTATGACTGCTAAACACAATACTTAATACGACCCAACATAATGCTATGACATTCAAACACACTTTTTATACGACCCAAGAAAATGATAGGACAAGCCAACACAATAACCCCCTAACCAAAGACAATGCACGACAACCCAACATAATAATACAATGACCCATTAAGATATCAATGCTGAATATAAGACAGCTCTGGCGTTTCATACTGCTTATATCAGCTCTGTGGTTCCTCAGATGAAGTGATAAATAATAATAACATCAATATAAGTGAGTCATATTGTTTATTGTATAAAATCTTACTTGTGAAACGTTAATTACTCATCTATACTTTCTGAGAAGACGTTGTTATACTATTGCTATGCTACGCAGACGATAAACCCAGATAGGATAAATATAAATGATGGCCGACATCTGGAATAAAACGTAATTGTGAAACTTGGCAGTTTGACTGCATTTATTATTAATTTTGACACCATCATAAGATCTGGTTATGCGCCATTTATTACGTAAGACGCAGTTTCTTATAGAACAACGCAACATGAGTTTCATATGAATACTTTCAAAACTATTGCAAAAATGACATTGTTACATGTGAATTGTTAATAGTCATGGACAAGTGTGTTTATTGGTTCGGTTTAAGTTCAACAAACAGCCACTCCTTCCTTCAGTGTTAACAATATATCAGTAAAATATGTTTAATCTTATAGTTTCTTAGTATAAAGTTTAAACACATGGCTTACACGTTCGTCCTAGATAGTGTACGATTCTTGGTTGTGAAACGTATATGTTTGACGAATATGCAACCTTAAGGGTAGAATATAAATATAAGCTTGTACAGCGGTCTTGCAATGCTGTAAATGCTGCCTACGTACTGGCATCATAATGGAAGTATTTGTTCTAAAATGGACTAACCTAAAAATGTATTACATGAGCATACATGATATACAATAAAGTAAAAAGAATGAACTTCTTAGCTTAAATTAATGTATACTGATTTATTTGAGCTTGCTTACGTAATAAACCAGTGGAAACAAAGTATACATGAAGATCAATTGTTACTATTTGTCCATTGCAATGTTTGATTTAGTAGTTATTTATTGTTCGTATTTCTCTCATGTCCATAACATTTAGTGTAACTTTTAAATCGTTATGTGTTTTATAATTGTTAATATATGTAGTAGTAGTAGTAGTAGTAGTAGTAGTAGTAGTAGTAGTAGTAATAGTAGTAGTAGTAGTAGTAGAAATAGAATCAGTGGTTTGATTAAGTAGTTGGTACTTATTGTCCGTATTCCTCTCATGTCCATAACATATAGTGTAAGTGTAACTTTTAAATCGTTATGTGTTTTTTAACTGGTAATACATGTTGTAGTAGTAGTAGTAGTAGTAGTAGTAGAAATAGAATCAGTGGTTTGATTAAGTAGTTGGTACTTATATTCCGTATTCCTCTCATGTCCATAACATATAGTGTAATTTATAAATATTTAGGTGTTTTAAAGTACTGCCAATGGATGATAATACTAACATGGTAAAATGTAATACCAGTTGTAGAATAAGTAGTATTATTTATCGTCTTTGAAAATAAATATCATATGGATCGAAACTGATGAAAACAATTGATTTGTTACGCATATATGACCTTGAATGTATGTAATACAGGGCTTTTCGATCATATAAAACAGGTATGTCTCTTTATAACGAAAGTTCGGCCTATATTCCGGGGTATTCTCATGTCACATTTGCATCGTCTAAATATATGATTTTCAGAATAATAGTAAGATGAAAGTTTATCAAAATTGTTGTGTGTCCCTCTAAAACACATTAATCCTAATCTTTAAATAATGGCTTTGTTATCGAATAGCGAGTCTACGCGCAAATATTACACTTCATGTTTTGATGACAGCATTGGCAAATGTTTAAACATTCGGTAGAAAACATCGCAACATGTTATCAGTTGTTCACAATGTCTGAGAATACTTGGAATGCTGGTTTCCCTCTAACCATATATAGACAAGGAATGCGTTTGGAATGAATCACAGCATCACCAAGGTTTTGTGGATCATATGTTTGTTTTATTGTTCACCAGATTTTGCGTCGTTACAAATTTAGTTCAAATCAATGGAGAAGAAACCAAAAAGTAAAAAACGGTAGTCAGGTGCTACCATGATTCCATGGTGTGACTATTATAAAATAATGGTGTTGATGTTTCTGTATTTCACCTGCACATCGTGGTAACTGACATCATCGATAGGAATAAATAATATACTTATCAACTTTATATATCAATCATATATTTATAATATATTTATCAACTAAGCTGAGGCTCTGAAACAGATATCAGATACCAACATGAGACGTTGCTTGTAACACATGGCTAACTGGGCCCCTGGTACAGATGCCAGATACCAACATGAAACGGTGCTTGTAACACATGGCTAACTGAGGTCCTGGTACAGATGCCAGATACCAACATAAGACGTTGCTTGTAACACATGGCTAACTGGGCCCTGGTACAGATACCAGATACAAACATGAGACATGGCTAATTGAGGCCCTGGTACAGATGCCAGATACCAAGATGAGGAGTTGCTTTTAACACATGGTAAACTGAGGCCCTGGCACACATGTGAGATACCAAGATGAGAAGTTGCTTTTAACACATGGCAAACTGAAACCCTTGTACAGATGCCAGATACCAAGATGAGAAGTTGCTTTTAACACATAGCAAACTGAGGCTCTGGTGCAGATGCCAGATACAAAGATAATAAGTTGCTTTTAATACATGGCAAACTAAGGCCCTGGAACAGATGCCAGATAACAAGATGATAAGTTGCTTTTAACACATGTCAAACTGAGCCTCTGGAACAGATGCCAGATGCCAAGAATAGAAGTTGCTTGTAACACATGGCAAACTGAGACTGGTACAGATGCCAGAAATTAGATTAGAAGTTGCTTTTAACACATGGCAAACTGACACCCTGGTACAGATGCCGGATGCCCCTTGTGCAGATGCCAGTTGCCAAGATAAGAAGTTGCTATTAACTCATGACAAACTGACACCCTGGTACAGATGCCGGATACAAAGATGAGAAGTAGCTTTAAACACCTGGTAAACTGAAGCCTTGGTACAGATGCAAGATACCAAGATGAAAAGAAGTTGCTCTAACACATGACAAACTGAGCCCCTGGTACAGATGCCAAAATGCCAAGATATTTATTTGCTTGTAAGATATGGCAAACTAAGTCCCTGGTACAGATACCTGATACGAAGATGAGAATTTGCTATTATTACAGGGAAAACTGAGGCCCTGGTACATATGCCAAAAACCAAAATGAGAAGTTGCTTTTAACACATCAAACAAAGCCCCTGGTACAGATGCCAGATGACAAGTGAGATGTTGCTTGTAACACATGGCAAACAAAGGCCCGATATGAGAAGCTATAACATATGGCAAACGTAATATTGTCACCGCCCGCTCGTTCTGCAATGTTTAATGTTTGAATTGGCTAGCACGTTTGTCCTAGATAGAGTACTAACCTTGATTGTAAACAATATATAGTTTACTGATATCCACTATATACACATGGCAATGTAGCCATTTTATTCTAACTATTTCAGAAAATTATTTATCCAGACCTTTAGATATTCTCTGGAAAGGGTCATTAATCTTCATAAAGGGCTACTAATGTTTCAGTAATAATAATGGGGCATGAATATTAATATGGACTTTTTGATAAATGTGATGAGTGAAAAAAATATGTTTAAAATTAGCAGTTTTATTTAATGAATTCTGCGATAACAAAATATAATACAATGGAAGGTATCATTTTTCTCACAATTGTAGGTACAGTTGGAGGCACTGTAATGTTTTCTCTGATACTGGCAAATATAATATATGCACAAGACTTGGTTTGTGTTTAAGCCGTTTTATTCATTTAACCGCTAACTTCTACTCTTATACTACCTCTAACAGTTCATTCATACACAAACTATCTTATCGTTAGTGTGTGGTTCTATAATTATACTCATGAATATGTAGTATATGGTTACAATCCTACAGGCACATGCGACAAAAAGTATAAAGCATTTCATTTTCATCATAATGGGACACCTAAAGTATAAATAAACGACAAAAATTTCTTAAATATGAAGTTTCAGATGGTTATACTTGGATATCGACATTTGCATAATTTAAAATGACCAATATGTCCCTTTAATGCATTGAATTATAACAAAGTAAACGATGAACGATATCTCGACCAAAAAAATTATATGCCACTTGGTAGTTCAATAATTTAAACTAGTTTAGTATTGGCATCGTCGTACTGAAAGTGTGCCAATGAAAGTGATACTGAGTACTGTAACCTGAAGTAAATGCTATTCATATAACTGTCATGCACGTGCAAGGTATTCTGTTTATTAGTTTATGTCAGTGTGTCGTTAATTAATAAAGAATATTCTACGCAGTATCAATTTGTAAATCTATTATGTTATAGTAAGGTAAACTACATCTTCTCCGTGTTCAAAGCTGAAAGGGGCAAATCCTTTGTAAATAACATTGTTCTACTAATAAATGATAATAACGGCGTACTTAAAAGTTATTTTCATAAAACTTTTTTGTGATATAAACTAAAGTTGCAGCTCATCATTATACAAGTGAGAGCGCACAATGTGATATCTTGATACCATGTAACAACACATACTCCTGGTTATATTGCAAATAGTTGCTAGCGTTACCATTGAATTAAGTAACTCTAAGTTAAGAGGAAATATTACAATTATACATGACAGGACTATAACCATCACATCAACGAAATAATACGTCACTGGTTATATTTCCACATCCTCTTTTGTTTCGTATAAATATGCCATCTTCCACTATTTCCCAAAGCGATGATACCAGTTCAGTGTACTTTCAGTACAATTATCTTTGTGCGTTTTTATAGTGTCCTTGGACTGATATGTACCTAAACGCGAACAAGGTGGTAAACAACAAAAAACTCTGATAAAAAGTTGAAGCAACAGTTGCGGAATATTCAGTGGCAAACAAGACAAACATCTAACTTATGCTGTAATAACAACAATGCAGACAGGATAAAAACATATTAGGGACACGTTTTGATTAATGGCAAAAGAGGGTTGTTACTCATGTTCAAACAGTATAAATATAATTTAGATTCCCAAATTAAATATAGATATAGTATTACATATACAGATGTATATATAAACAACAGCGTATACATTATATGGCATTCTTCTATTATAGGAGAACTTACCACAAGATAATATAAAATTCAACTCAATTCTTTATTCATTTACAATGTCCATCGCCCTTTATATTCAGGCGGTTTATACAGATTTTTAACATGAAATATTTCAATATCGAGAAAAATATAATATAAATACACAATATGAGTACATCTATTAACTTATCACTTTTTTATTGTATAACTTTATACTAAGGTACAGCTTAACAATCGAGATTATATATATACATATATAAATGTACAGACCAGACTACGGCGAGTGCGCCTAGCTACAATGCAAACCATAGATACAATATCAAGGCCTCTGCCAAACCAATAAACTTGGTGTCGACCATGACTTATATACTATGGAATTACATGCAACACATCTGAACAGGGTGGACAAATTTACATACATGAATTGACAGCTTTATATGAGTAGGATCCACTTTAGGATTCATGACTACTCACATGCTATATAAAGGACAGATTTATAAACTCGTTGGATCATATAGATACAGTGTTCAACAACGGGTTCATAGTATATAAGTCATGGTCAAAGTCAATGTGTTCGGTATACAAACAAACGAATCAATCATGGCGCGTTTGGTTCGGATAGAATATTCCGTAGTTTCGTGGCAACTCTGCAATAACACATTCCCGGCAAAACAGTTATGCATCTGAACGGAATTTTCTATCCGAAACTAAAACACATGTAAGATTATTATACTCTGTGTTTAAAGCTTTTGTATTTATTGAATGACCCTCGGTAAGGAAAATACAATATATAGTAGGTACTATTCGCGCACTGCATTCTGAATGAAATCATGAGACAGTCAACAGCTTAAGAGAAATTAACGTTATGATGGAATCTTGTTTCGTACTTTGTATATTCATTTGGCTAGTTTGTGTGCCTTCTTGTTCCTTTAAATCGATACATGAAGAGCCGATGATATGTCGAACATCTCGCTTCGATTTCGAAGAAACATTATTAGAACGGGGCGTTGTTCTCGCCCATGATATGAAAATTCTCAAGGAAAAGGTAGATACAAAACTTGGGGAATTGCAAATTGAAAAGGAAAAAATGTTGAAAGATTTATCAACCTTGTCTGAACAGTTGATAACTGAACAACGCTCAAAGAACGAACAATTGACAACGCTTGCAGAAACTGTAAGTAATGGATTTAAAGACAAATTAGGAGAAGTTGACAAAGAGTTGACGGAAAAAAATGTGGCGATTGACAACCAAATGACGTTACAACAAGAACAAATGAAAAGAATGTCAAGTGATCTTCAAACATTTACAAACCAGACGTTTACTAAACAAAAAGGTAAGGCTCCTTCAAATATGTCACTTTGTATAGTGGAATGGTTTTCATATTTGAACGCTGCTGACATAGCTAAAACTTGAACAATAATGTTTATCTTTCACATCTTTCATGAATCACATTTATTGTTTGTTATTAAAAAGAAACGAATTAATACTAGTTTGCCTTACAATTATTTTTAAAACAAAACCATGATCCCACATTAATTTAAAACAAATGCTCATTAAAATGCCTAAATAATAACAGTCTCTGATGTGAACATCAAACATAGCATATACTTTAAAAAATGTTGTCGGCATATTCTTTACAGAAAATGCCAGATATTACGGAATGTTATTGACCATTAAATGTCCTGAAATGATAATAGGCATAATCATATTAATTTATAAAACATTGATGAACAACCGGTACTGTGACGCGTGTTTTGAAACTATAAACAAAAACGTTTATAATACTTTCTGAAAAGTGTTTTCATCATCAAATGAAACGAACTGAGAATCTTTTGTAACAGCTAACAATAAAAATGTGACATGTGTGGCACATAGAAATAACCAGCTTTTATGCCAGTTTCCGATAGCACCTGTCTGTAAAAACAGTACACTATTTGTTACAAATTTAGTACCGTCTAACGGAAATTAAATGGGAAATTCACATCTACAGAGTAATGTTTGTATTTGTTATCATAGACGTATTTGTGTCACATCTCTGTCACAAGTGCCATTACAAATGATATAATGATGCAAGTGTATAGTAGTAGTAGTAGCAGCAGTAGTAGAAGCAGTAGCAATAGTAGCAGTAGTAATAGCAATAGTAGCAGTAGTTGTAGTAGTAGTAGTAGTAGTAGTAGCAGCAGTAGTATAAGCAATAGTAGCAGTGGTAGTAGAAGTAGTAATAGTAGTATGAGTAGCAGTAGTAGTATAGTAGCAGTAGCAATAGAAGCAGTAGTAGTAACAGTAGTAGTAGAAATAGTAGTAGTAGTAGTAGTAGCAGGAGCAGTTAAATTGTGATTGTAGTAGCAGCAGTAGTAGTAATAGTAGTAGTAGTTTAGAAGTAGTAGTAGTAGCAGTAATAATAACAGCAGCAGAAGTAGTAGTAGTAGTAGACGAGAAGTAGTATTGATAGTAATGGTATCAGCAGATGTAAATGTAGCAATGATAGTAGTAGTAGTAGTAGTAGTAGAAAAAGAAGAAGTAGTAATAGCAGTAGTAGCAGTTGTAGTAGCAGTAGTATTAGTAACAGTAGAAGTTTAGTATTACTGCTGATATTAGTAGTAGTACTAGCAGAAATGGTTAAAATAGTAGAAATAGTAACAGCAGTAGCAGAAGTAGCAGCAGCAGTATCAACTTAGTAGTAGTACTACTACTAGAACTAGTGTATGTAGTAAAAATACTTAATATTAGATGTATAAGAATCACCATTTATAACATTCAAAAGGAATGTAGCAGTAGTTATTGTTATTGTTGTAGCAGTAGTAGTAATTGTTGTTGTTGAGTGACAGTTGTGGTAATCGTACAGGTTATTTTTATTGTTGTAGCAGTAGTAGTAATAGTTGTTGTTTAGTGACAGTTGTGGTAATCGTACAGGTTATTGTTATTTTGTTAACAATAGTAGTAATAGTTGTTGTTAAGTGACAGTTGTGGTAATCGTACGGGTAATTGTTATTGTTGTAGCAGTAGTAGTAGAAGTTGTTGTTCAGTGACAGTTGTGGCAATCGTTCATGTTATTGTAATTGCAGTAGCAATAGTAGTAATAGTTGTTTAGCGACAGTTGTGGTAATCGTACGGGTTATTGTTGTTGTTGTAACAGTAATAATAGTAATAGTTGTTGTTTAGTGACAGTTGTGGCAATCGTATAGGTTATTGTTATTGTTGTATCAATAGTAGTTATAGTTGTTGTTTAGTGACAGTTGTGGCAATCGTACAGGTTATTGTTATTGCTGTAGCAATAGTAGTAATAGTTGTTGTTTAGTGACAGTTCTGGTTATCGTATAGGTTATTGTTATTGCTGTAGCAATAGTATTAACAGTTGTTGTTTAGTGACAGTTGTGGTTATCGTACAGGTTATTGTTATTGTTGTAGCAGTAGTAGTAGAAGTTGTTGTTTAGTGACAGCTGTGGTAATCGTTCATGTTATTGATATTGTTGCAGCAGTAGTAGTAACAGTTGTTGTTTAGTGACAGTTGTTGTAATCGTACGGGTAATTGTTATTGTTGTAGCAGTAGTAGTAGAAGTTGTTGTTTAGTGACAGTTGTGGTAATCGTACAGGTTATTGTGATTGTTGTAGCAATAGTAGTAATAGTTGTTGTTTTGCAGTAGTGGAAAATGAAGAAGTAGTTGTTGTTGCAGCAGCAGCGGTAGAAGTAGTAGTAGTAGTTGTTGTTGTTGCAGCAATAGTAGTTGTTGTTGTTGCAGAAGTAGTTGTTGTTGCTGCTGCAAAAGAAGTGGTAGCAGTTGTTGTTGTTGTTGTAAAGGTAGTTGTTGTTGTAGCAGCAGTAGTAGTAGATGTTGTTGCAGAAGTAGTAGTAGTAATAATAGTAGTAGTTGTTGTTGTTGCAGCAATAACAGTAGTAGTAGATGTTGATGTTGGAGTAGAAGTAGTTGTTGTTGTTGTTGCAGCAGTAGCAGTAGTAGAAATTGATGTTGTCGTTGTTGCAGCAGTAGGAGTAGTAGTACTAGTAGTAGTAGTAGTATGAGTTGTTGTGTTGTTGTTGCAGCAGCAATAATAGTAGTTGTTGTTGAAGCAGTAGTTGTAGTAGTAGTTGTCGTAGTTATGTTTGTGAGTGGCTGTAGTAGCAGCAGTTGTAGTAGTTTAGAACAAGTAGTAGTAGTAGCAGTAATAATAACAGCAGCAGTAGTAGTAGTACTAGTAGTATAAGTAGTAGTAATGGTAGTAGCAGTAGAAATAGTAGCAGTAGTAGTAGTTGAAGTAACAGTAGTAGCAGTAGGTGTAATAGAAATAGTAGTAGTAGCAGTAGCAATAGTAGCACTAGTTGTAGTAAAAGAAGCAGTAGTAGTAGTAGTAATAGTAGTAGTTATAGCATTAGTAGTAATAGTAGTAGTACTCGGAGCAGTTTACTAGTGGCATTAGTAGCAGCAGCTGTAGTGGTTTAGAACTAGTAGTAGTAGCAGTAATAATACCAGCAGCAGCAATAGTAGTAGTAGTAGTATAAGTAGTAGTATAAGTAGTAGTAATTGTAGTAGCAGTAGCAATAGTAGCAGTAGTAGTAGTAGTAACAGTAGTAGCAGTAGGTGTAATAGAAGAAGTAGTAGTAGCAAAAGTAGCAGAAGTAGCAGTAGTCAATTTAATAGTAGCAGTAGTAGCAGCAGTTGTAGTAGTTCAGAACTCGTAGTTGAAGCAGTAATAATAACAGCAGCAGCAGTAGTAGTAGTAGTATAAGTAGTAGTTATTGTAGTAGCAGTAGCAATAGTAGCAGTAGAAGAAGTATTAATAGTAGTAGCAGTAAGTGTAATAGAAGAAGTAGTAGTAGCAAAAGTAGCAGTAGTAGTAGTAGTAATAGTAGTAGTTATAGCATTGGTACTAATTGTAGTAGTACTCGGAGCAGTTTAATAGTGGCAGTAGTAGCAGCAGTTGTAGTAGTTTAGAACTCGTAGTTGTAGCAGTAATAGTAACAGCAGCAGCAGTAGCAGTAGTAGTAGTAGTATAAGTAGTAGTAATTGTAGTAGCAGAAGCAATAGCAGCAGTAAAAGTAGTAGTAATAGTAGTAGCAGTAGGTGTAATAGAAGACGTAGTAGTAGCAAAAGTAGCAATAGTAATAGCAGTAGCAGTAGTAGTAGTAATAGTAGCAGTAATAGTAGTAGCAGTAGGTGTAATAGAAGAAGTAATAGTAGCAGAAGTAGCAGTAGTAGTAGTAGTAATAATAGTAGTTATAGCATTGGTAGTAATAGTAGTAGTACTCGGAGCAGTTTAATAGCGGCAGTAGTAGCAGCAGTTGTAGTAGTTTAGAACAAGTAGAAGTAGCAGTCATAATAACAGCAGCAGCAGCAGTAGTAGTAGTAGTATAAGTAGCAGTAATAGTAGTAGCAGTAGTAGTAGTAATAGTAGAAGGAATAGTAGTAGCAGTAGGTGTAATAGAAGAAGAAATAGTATCAGAAGTAGCAGTAGTAGTAGTAGTAGTAGTAGTAGTAATAGTAGTAGTTATAGCATTGGTAATAATTGTAGTAGTACTCGGAGCAGTTTAATAGTGGCAGTAGTAGCAGCACTTGTAGTAGTTTAGAACTAGTAGTAGTAGCAGTTATAATAACAGCAGCAGCAGTAGTAGTAGTAGTAGTATAAGTAGTAGTAATAGTAGTATATGAGAAGTAGTATTGATAGTAATAGTATCAGCAGCTGTAACTGTAGCAATGATAGTAGTAGTAGTAGTAGTAGAAGTAGTAGTAGTAGTAGTAGTAGTAGTAGTACTAGAAGTAGTATAAGAAGAAGTAGTAGTCGCATTGTCGTAGCAGCAAAAGTAGTAATAGTTGTTGTTGCAGCACCAGTAGAAGTTGTTGTTGTTGTCGTTGTTGCAGCAGTAGAAGTAGTAGTATCTGTTGCTGTTGTTGCAGTAGTAGTAGCAGTAGAAGTTGTTGATGCAGCAGTAGTAGCAGTACTGTTGTTGTTATAGTTGCAGTAGTAGTAGTTGTTGTTGTTGCAGCAGTAGTAGTAGTAGTTTCAGCAGTAGTAGTTGTTGTAGTAGTTGTTTTTATAACAGCTTTTGTAGCAGTTTTTGTTGAAGCAGTAGCAATAATTGTTGTTGTTGTTGTTGTTGTTGTTGTTGTTGTTGAAGCAGTAGCATTAGTAGTAATTGTTGTTGTTGTCGTTGTTGCAGCAGTAGTAGTAGTAGTAGTAGTAGTAGTAGTATAAGTAGTAGTAATTGTAGTATATGAGAAGTAGTATTGATAGTAATAGTATCAGCAGCAGCAGCAGCAGCAGCAGTAGTAGTAGTAGTAGTAGTAGTAGTAGTAGTAGTAGTAGTATAAGTCGTAGTAATTGTAGTAGCAGTAGCAATAGTAGCAGTAGTAGTAGTAGTAATAGTAGTAGCAGAATGGGTAATAGAAGAAGTAGTAGTAGCAAAAGTAGCAGTAGTAATAGGAGTAGTTATAGCATTGGTAGTAATTGTAGTAGTACTCGGAGCTGTTTAATAGTGGCAGTAGTAGCAGCAGTTGTAGTATTTTAGAACTAGTAGAGGTAGCAGTAATAATAACAGCAGCAGCAGAAGTAGTAGTAGTAGTATAAGAAGTAATTATAGTAGTAGTAGTAGAAGTAGTAGTAGTAGTAGTAGGATAAGTAGTAGTAATAGTAGTATATGAGAAGAAGTATTGATAGTAATAGGATCAGCAGCTATAACTGTAGCAATGATAGTAGTAGAAGTAGTAGTAGTAGAAGTTTTTGTTGTTGCTGCAGCAGCAGTAGTTGTAGTAGTTGTTTTTGTTGCAGTAGTAGATGCTGATGTTGCAGCAGCACAAGAAATAGTATGTGTTATTGTTGCAGCAGTAGTACTAGTAGTAGAAGTATTAGTTGTTGTGTTGTTATTGCAGCAGCAATAATAGTAGTTGTTGTTGAAGCAGTTGGTAGTAGTAGTAGTTGTCGTAGTAATGTTTGTTGTTGCAGCGGCATCAGTAGAAGGTTTGTTCTTGCAGCAATAGAAATGGTAGAAGAAGTAGTATTAGTTGTTGTTGCCATAGTAGTAGATAGTGTTATTGTTGTAGAAGTAGTAATAGAACTTGAAGTTGTTGCTGTTGCAGCAATAGCAGTAGTGGCAGTAGTAGCAGCAGTTGTAGTAGTTTAGAACTAGTAGTAGTAGCAGTAATAATAACAGCAGCAGTAGTAGTAGTAGTAGAAGTAATATAAGTAGTAGTAATAATAGTAGCAGTAATAGTAGTAGTAGTAGTAGTAGTAGTAGCAGAAATAATAACAGCAGAAGCAGCAGTAGTAGTAGTAGTAGTAGTATAAGTAGTAGTAATAGTAGTAGCAGTAGCAGTAGTAGTAGTAATAGTAGTAGCAGTAGGTGTAATAGAAGAAGTAAAAGTAGCAGTAGTAGTAGTAATAGTAGTAGTTATAGCATTGGTAGTAATAGTAGTAGTACTCGGAGCAGTTTAATAGTGGCAGTAGTAGCAGCAGTTGTAGTAGTTTAGAACAAGTAGAAATAGCAGTAATAATAACAGCAGCAGCAGCAGCAGCAATAGTAGTAGTAGAAGTAGTAGTAATAGTAGTAGCAGGAGCAGTAGTAGTCGTAATAGTAGTAGTAATAGTAGTAGCAGTAGGTGTAATAGAAGAAGTAGTAGTAGCAGAAGTAGCAGTAGTAGTAGAAGTAATAGTAGCATTGGTAATAATTGTAGTAGTACTCGGAGCTGTTTAAAAGTGGCAGTAGTAGCAGCAGTTGTAGTAGTTTAGAACTCGTAGTAGTAGCAGTAATAATAACAGCAGCATCAGTAGTAGTAGTAGTATAAGTAGTAGTAACAGTAGTAGCAGTAGCAATAGTAGCAGTGGTAGTAGTAGTATTAGTAATAGTAGTAGCAGTAGGTGTAATAGAAGAAATAGTAGTAGCAAAAGTAGCAGTAGTAGTATTTATAGTAGTAGTTATAGCATTGGTAGTAATAGTAGTAGTACTCGGAGCAGTTTAATAGTGGCAGTAGTAGCAGCAGTTGTCGTAGTTTAGAACTAGTAGTAGTAGCTGAAATAATAACAGCAGCAGCACGAGCAGCAGCAGCAGTAGTAGTACTAATAGTTGAGAATTAGTAATGATAGAAATAGTATCAGCAGCTGTAACTGTAGCAATGATAGTAGTAGTATTAGTATTAGTAGTAGTAGTAGTAGTAGTTGAAGTAGTATAAGAAGAAGTAGTAGTCGCAGTTGTCGTAGCAGCAGTAGTAGTAATAGTTATTGTTTCAACACCAATAGTAGTAGTAGTAGTAGTTGTTGTTGTTGTTGTTGTTGTTGTTGTTATTGTTGTTGCAGCAGTAGAACTAGTAGTATTTGTTGTTGTTGTTGCAGTAGTATTAGCAGTAGAAGTTGTTGTTGCAGCAGTAGTAGTAGTACTGTTGTTGTTATTGTTGCAGTAGTAGTAGTTGTTGTTGCAGCAGTAGTAGTAGTATTTTCAGCAGTAATAGTAGTCGTAGTAGTTTAGTTGTAGCAATAGTAGTAATTGTTGTTGTTGTTGTTGTTGTTGTTGTAGCAGTAGCATTAGTAGTAATTGTTGTTGTCGTTGTTGCAGCAGTAGAAGTAGTAATATCTGTTGTTGTTGTTGCAGTAGTATTAGCTGTAGAAGTTGTTGTTGCTGCAGCAGCAGTAGTAGTTGTAGTTTTTTATGTTGTTGTAGCAGTAGTAGTAGCTGTTGTTGTTTTTTCAGCAGTACTAGTAGTAGAAATTGTTGTTTTTGCAGTTGTAGTAGTAGTCGTTGTTGCAGCAATAGTAGTAAAAGTAGTTGTTGGTGTTGTTGCAGCAGTGGTAGTTGTTTATGAACAAGTAGTAGTGGTTATTGTTGTTGCAGAAGTAGTAGTAGTAGTAGCGGTTGTTGTTGTGTTATTGTAGTAGTAATATTATACATTGTTATTGCAGAAGTAGTCGTAGTAGTAGAAGTAGTTGCTGTTGCAGCAGAAGTACTAGTCGTTATTTTTGCCGCAGCATTAGTATAAGTTGTTGATGTTGCAGCAGTAGTAGTACTGGTAGCAGTATTTGTTGTTGTTGCATCAGTAGTAGTAGTAGTCGTTGCTGTTGCTGTAGCAGAAGTAGTAGTAAAAAAAAGTGTTGTTGCAGAAGTAGTAGTAGTAGTTGTTGTTGTAACTGTAGCAGAAGTAGTAGTAAAAGTTGATGTTGCTGCAGTAGTAGTAGTAGTAGTAGAAGTATTTGTTGTTGTTGCAGCAGTAGTTGTTGTTGTTGTTGCATCAGTAATAATAGTAGGTATTGTTGTTGCTGTAGCAGCAGTAGTAGTTGTTGTTGTTGTTGCTGAAGCATAAGTAGTAGTAGTTGTTTGTTGTTGTATCAGTTGTAGTAGTACCTGTAGTAGCAGAAGTAGTAGTAGAAGTTGTTGTTGTTTTTGTTTTTGCAGTAAGAGTAGTATATATTTTCTTGCAGCAGTTGTAGTTATATTTATTTTTGTTGCAGCAATAGTAGTAGTAGCAGCTTTCGTTATTGCAGCAGTACTGGTAGTAGAAGTTGTTGTTGCAGTTTTCGTAGTAGTCGTTGTTGTTGCAATAGTAGTAAAAGTAAGTGTTGGTGTTGTTGCAGCAATGGTAGTTGTTGATGAACCAGTAGTAGTGGCTACTGTTGTTGCAAAAGTAGTTGTAACGGTTTTTGTTGTTGTGTTGTTGTTGTAGTAGTAGTATTATAAGTTGTTATTGCAGCAGCAGCAGCAGTAGTAGTAGTAGTAGTAGTAGTTGTTGTTGTTGCAGCAGTAGTTGCAGTAGTCATAGTTGTTGTTGTTGCAGCAGTAGTAGTAGTAGTAGTTGTAGTTGTGTTGTTGCAACAGTAGTAGTAGTAGTTTTTGATGTTGTTGTAGCAGTAGTAGTAGCAGTTGTTGTTATTGCAGCAGTACTACTAGTAGAAGTGGTAATTGTTGCAGTTGTAGTAGTAGTCGTTGTTGCTGTAATAGTAGTAAAAGTAATTGTTGGTGTTGTTGCAGCAGTGGTAGTTGTTGATGAACCATTAGTAGTGGCTACTGTTGTTGCAAAAGTAGTAGTAGCGGTTATTATTGTTGTGTTGTTGTTGTAGTAGTAGTATTATAAGTTGTTATTGCAGCAGCAGCAGCAGCAGTAGTAGTAGTAGTAGTAGTAGTAGTTGCTGTTGCAGCAGTAGTTGCAGTAGTCATAGTTTTTGTTGTTGCAGCAGTAGTAGTAGTAGTTGTAGTTGTGTTGTTGCAACAGTAGTAGTAGTAGTTTTTGATGATGTTGTAGCAGTAGTAATAGCAGTTGTTGTTATTGCAGCAGTAGTACTAGTAGAAGTGGTAATTGTTGCAGTTGTAGTAGTAGTCGTTGTTGCTGCAATAGTAGTAAAAGTAGTTGTTGGTGTTGTTGCAGCAGTGGTAGTTGTTGATGAACCAGTAGTAGTGGTTATTGTTATTGCAGAAGTAGTAGTTGTAGCGGTTGTTGATGTGTTGTTGTAGTAATAGTAGTATAAATTGTTATGGCAGCAGCAGTAGTAGTAGTAGTAGTAGAAGTAGTTGCTGTTGCTGCAAAAGTACAAGTCGGTATTTTTGCCGCAGTAGTAGTAGTTGTTGATGTTGCAGCAGTAGTAGAAGTGGTAGTAGTATTTGATGTTGTTGTTGCATCAGTAGTAGTAGTAGTTGTTGTTGCTGTAGCAGAAGTAGTAGTAAAAGTTGTTGTTGCAAAAGTAGTAGTAGTTGTTGTTGTTGTTGCAGTAGTAGTAGTAGTAGTAGTAGTAGTAGTAGAAGTAGTAGCAGTAGTAGTAGTAATAGTATTTGTTGTTGTTGCAGCAAAAGTAGTTGTTGTTGTTGCAGCAGTAGTTACAGTAGTTGTTGTTGTTGCTATAGCAGCAGTACTAATTGTTGTTGTTGCAGCAGTAGCAGTAGTAGTTGTTGTTGTTGTTGTTGCTGAAGCAGAAGTAGTAGTTGTTGTTGTTGTATCAGTAGTAGTAGTAGTAGTAGTAGTTGTAGTAGTAGAAGTAGTAGAAGAAGTTGTCGTTGTTGTTGCAGTAGAAGTAGTAGATATTTTATTGCAGCAGTAGTAGTAATATTTATTGTTGTTGCAGTAATAGTAGTAGTTTTTTGTTGCAGCAGTAGTAGTAGTTGTTGTTGTTGATGCAGCAGTCATAGTAGTTGTAGTTGTTGTTTTTGCAGCATAAGTAGTAGTATTTTTTGTTGTTGCAGCAGCAGCAGCAGTAGTAGTAGTAGTAGTAGGTGTAGTAGTAGTAGTTGTTGTTGTTGTTGCATCAGCAGTAGTAGTTGTCTGGCATCTTACGGCAATCGTCACTTGAACCTAACGACAACGTGACGTCTCACCAGCAAAACAAAATCGTGCAACCAATGATATTCAAACTGGTTATTTTTAGCTCCGCCCAGCTGCAAATGTTTTTCATTGGGAAATGAAATGCATTAAATCTAATTCATTTAGGCTTATTACAGTAAAAATGTATGTACAAAAGTAGATGTTGTCCTTGTTTTTGTTATTGTTTTAGTAATAGTATTACATGTAGTTGTTGTAGGTTAGCAGCAGTTACGGTAGTCATTTTTGGTAGAAGTAGTAGTAACACTTTTTTATATCAACAGTATTTGCAAAAGAAGTATTAATTGTAGCTTTATTTGTTGTTTTTGTAAAACAAAACATATCTATAAAAAATATATCTATAACACGTTTGTTAACATATTGTTCATTTTAATTCATTAAATGAATACGGAAAAATATCCATCTGGGAGTTTTCCGTTTAATATTCGTCGGTAAAATTTCTTTTATACTAGAACATTCATTCCTGGAAGGTGATTTGAAAAAAAAATCAAGATTTGTTTACACAATCAGTGTTATGTAAAAGGTCATTATCTACTTAAAAATAACATACTGACTTTATCAATATCGTTATATAGTGTTAAGTAATAACATCTTACCACAAACACACGTTAAATGTTATTAAAAAGGTTCACACTACAGCATAACTCGTCTCCCAAATTCCGCAGTTGTACTTAATCTCTTTAAAGTTGCCATAATATACAGACTACTTTCCAATGTTACATCTTGCTTTAAAATACAATAAATGTCAATATTAGACTCAAACATGTTTACTAGATTCCTTAATGTTTTTAAGCATTCCTATTTACAATATTATCTTTTATTAATTAACAGGTAAACAAGTTGCATTCAGTGTTATCAGCTCTACGGGACAAATTGTAAATGGCGCTGCAACATTCAGCACCATCATGACAAACATCGGAGACGGATACAACATAGATACTGGACAATTCACGTGTCCCGTGGCCGGGGTGTATCAGTTCTCGTTCACGGTGCATTCCTCAAGTAGTTCAGCAAGTGTGTACTGTAGGATCAGACTGAATGGTTCTAATAAAGTGATCGGTCAAGCTTACAAGTCACAGTATTCATCCCATACAGTAACAGTTACATGGTTATTAAAGCTGGGTGACGTGGTAGATCTAGGCGGCTGTGGTGGCTGGAGTAGTGTCTCTACATCAGCAGGACGCACCGTGTTTAATGGTGTCTTGATATCGGAAACATAACTGCCAGGCTTGCTTTGTACCCAATATTGTAACTTTATTTTAACATTTAGGAGAATTGGCGTATATAAAAGGTTCTTTATCTTTTGACGAGATGAACAAGATGTCTTCGTATTGCTCTGGTCGTCGTCAACACATAACTTAAGGATGGAGTAGTATTTATATGAGAAATGTGTTCAATGGCTTTGTTTTTATTATATTTGCATAACATTTAATGTCATCATTGCTTAATTCAATCAACTTGTTTATTCATCGTAATTCATTTTTGATAGTAAATGTCCTATTTATGAGACGGATACAACAAGGAGACAGGGCAATTCACGTGTCCCGTGTGTATCAGTTCTCGTTCACGGTATATACCGCAAGTAGTTCAGCAGATGTGTACTGTTGGATCAGACTGAATGGTTCTAGTAAAGTGCTCGGTCGAGCTTACACGTCACAGTATTCATCCCATACAGTAACAGTTACATGGTTATTACTGCTGGGTGACGTGGTAGATCTAGGCGGCTGTGGCGGCTGGAGTAGTGTCACTACATATAGAGGATACACCGTGTTTAATGGTGTCTTGATATCAGAAACATAACTGTCAGGCTTGCTTTGTACCCAATATTGTAACTTTATTTTAACATTCAGGAGAATTGGCGTATATAAGAGGTTCTTTATCTTTTGTGGAGATGAACATGACGTCTTCGTATTGCTCTGGTCGTCGTCAACACATAACTTAAGGATGGAGTAGTATTTATATGAGAAATGTGTTCAATGGCTTTGTTTTTATTATATTTGCATAACATGTAATGTCATCATTGCTTAATTCAATCAACATGTTTATTCATCGTAATTCATTTTTGATAATAAATGTCCTATCTACACATCCACGTTTTATTGTCAATATAGTGTAATTCTGCTTGAGTTTCTGTTTAAATAAAAAAATCAACTCGTTTGCGGATGATTCGCACCTTATAATTTTGATTTTAAGTTATTTGTTGATAAATGGATATTGCTCAGTGAATTATTTCAAATTAATCCACTGTTAAAAATAGTGAATTATCAGTGGCATTTTCATTCTTTTCGGTCTAAAGATACAATTGATGATTTTTGTAAATCATCAATAAGATTTCATTTGTGAAATTCCCTCGAGGATTATCATATTTTGACCATACAATTACATGTAAAATTATCACCCGATATTTCACTAAAATCAACAGTGATTTTCTATATAATCCGAACCTATTGACTTATTTCACTGAAGTCAACAGTGATTTTCTATATAATCCGGGATTATTTGATTTATTTCAATGAAGTTAACAGTCATTTTCTATATAATCCGGACTTATTGACTTATTTCACCGAAGTCAACAGTCATTTTCTATATAATCAGGACTTGTTGACTTATTTCGATAAAATCAACAGTGATTTTCTATATAATATGGACATATTGACTTATTTCACCGAAGTCAACAGTGATTTTCTATATAATCCGGACTTATTGACTTATATAATCTGGACTTGTTGACTTATTTCACCACAATCGACAGTGATTTTCTATATTATCCGGACTTATTGACTTATTCCACTGAAGTCAACAGTGATTTCCTATAGAATCCGGACTTAATGACTTATTTCACTAAAATCAACAGTGATTTCCTATAAATCCGGACTTATTGACTCATTTCACTGAAGTCAACAGTCATTTTTCTATATAATCCGGACTTATTGACTCATTCCACTGTTACAGTAGTCAACAGTGATTTCCTATAGAATCTGGACTTATTGACTTATTTCACTGAAGACAACAGTGATTTTCTATATAATCCGGACTTATTGACTTATTTCACCGAAATCGACAGTGATTTTCTATATAATATGGATTTGTTGGCTATTTTCACCGAAATTAACAGTGATTTTCTATATAATCTGGACTTATATTATTTATGTAAACCTGCATTTATATTTATGTGCTTTTGTGCTGCTATAAAAGTAACATGTTCACCCAAAGTGTGGCTAATACAACGTTACATGCAACATCATGTATTCTCCCACATGTACTTATATGTACTCCGTTTACTAAAATATTATGTAATTCTTGCGGAGATGAAGATGGCGAGTATAATTTTTATTTGAATATTGTTTATACAGTTAATTGTGACCTATATGCTTTAAAGTTGAATACTGTATTAATAAACGAATGGCTTTCACTGTAAAACACTGAAACCAAACGGAATGTAAGAAAGCTCCCTGTGTACATATACAAAATGTTGCAATAAGAAAATGAGTCTGTGCTCGTTGATGGTAGCCACTATGAGGTATATTCGATGTTTAACATTGTACAGACATTCTGTTTTAAATTTCACGATTGAAGTTTTGCACCTGCGTAGATGATACATCAAGTTATATTTACAGTTAATATGTTTGCAAACAAAGCTATTAAAACTGTATGGAGTTTTTTAATATTATATATAAATTATGTAAAAAAAAAATAAAAAAAATTTTCACAATGATATACAATACGAATGTAAATTTGTATTAATATTACTCTAAAATGTTTGCCCGTGGGTCACATAGTTATAATATTTCAAACGATAAGAAAGTTTTAATGAAGTATTTTAAAACAAATATTATATGTTTTGCTAATATGTTTGTATATTTGCAGTGAATCCATATTTAATCGCCGTTGTAATAAACATATATCAAATATCTCAATAGTGTCTTTATTACTTCTTCAACTGGTATTTTCTCTTCATGGAAATTAAAGAAACTGTTCCTTCTAGATAAAAGAAAACGTGTATTACACGTACAGGAAATAACAAAACATTACTTACTTGCGGAGGTAGACAGTAAATACGAATTCACTGTATGCCATTTCTTTGTTTAATATTTAATACAAAAATAGACTTGTGTTTAACGCGTTTTTCAACACATCACACGTCATTAAATTTTAGTGTCTGATGAAAACCTCAGATGTATATATATATATATATATATAAATCTCAGTAGATCCACCCCGTTTTCAATATGTGAAACTTTCATATATATGGACAAAGCTAGGCTCGAACCATGGCGTCTGAGGCGTGTATTGGTATCCAGATGGCACATTATACCACTAGGCCACAGAAAACTCTTTTGTAAATATATGTAAAACATGTATCATCCCTATAGTGAAGTTAATTGAAGACCATTATTATTATGTAGTATTTTACTATGTCTTTATGTTGTCTAAGTTTTCTAGAAAGCGACACACGTCGTAAGATCCAGGCTTCTGTCGTGCATATAACCTATAATTTTACTGGTTTTATTTTAAAATGTATTACGCAGTTGGTATGTTCAATCTAACTAAACACTCAAATAAAATTTAATATATAATACCGTTCAATATTTAATAAATATGCATCATTTCAATCAGCACTGTTTTCGAAATATATTTGCACAATCAACAAAACATATATTTTCCCCATTTTAAACACATACAATTATGATACATATAATTTGTATTTCGCAAGGAACATAAAAACAAGTTTCTGCAACGGGAGATAACTCTAACACTTGCTTTATATAGGTTATTCCACATGACCCATTCTTTGAACTTCGTAGATGTTAAGGAACAGAGTAGTGTCAGAACACTAACTGCCATTTTAAAAGATCGATTTTGTTAATGCAAATTCGTATATTAATTTTAATCCTAAGAACTACCCAAAAGATAGGGAAATGTCCAAGGAACGCCCACATTCATGTCTAAACCATATTAATTGTTTACATTTTGTATTTCCAACACGTGCTTAGTAGGGCTGTGCATTGGCATTTTTTTCATCTGCGATGGGTATCGTGATACTTCATTTTCAGAACGATACGTATCACATATATATTGCCTGTGAAAATAAGAAGCGATGCGTATATATTGCAATATTAAAGTCGCGATGCAATGCGCATCACGATATTGATTTTTAACCTGTATCTTATGCAATCACCCTGATTAATAAGGTGTATGCAACCACCCTGATTAATAAGGTGTATGCAACAACTATGCTTGTATGCAATTTAAAAATATCTTTATTAAAAGAGAACAACAGAACTTAGTACACTGCATAACTGCGAGAGTGATGAAATAAACATAGTGGGATAGTACCTGATTGAAAGGAGAAGACAACAACTATATCTGTCCGTAATATTCGTCAGGTGTTTAGCCATGATAAATTTGAAATTTCGTCTTGCTTTTCAAAAACCCGTTATTTTGCGTTTGGTTGTTTTTATTAGCTAGTTTTTATGTTTCATCACGAATGGAATTGCTATGCACATATCCGACAATCGTATCGATGCATCGTAAGTCTAAACAATGCATTGCATCGCAATGTATTGGAAGTTTCATTTAACATCCGATTCACACATTGGCGGAAAGGTGAATCGTGATCCACCGATGCATCGATGAATCGTTACACATCTAGAGCTTAGCAGGTAACATCCAATACACGAGACAAGTCAAGTTAAAGAAGAAATAAATAGAGTTTTTTTGGCTTGACCCAACTAATATGTCTCGATACACATTCAGTAACCTTTTTACTGTATACTTTCATATCGTTTGAGAATGTTAACAATCGACACAAGTTGCATTCGGTCTAAATAAACTATATCCAATGAAAAATTGGGCGGAGCTAAAAAGCACCAGTTTGCATTTCATTGGTTGCATTATCTTGTTTTGCTATGGTTATGCCACGTTGTTATGAGTTTCACGAGGCTTTTGAAAGCGTAAGTTGCAATGAAAATGTGCTTCCGCAGTCAGTAATTAGGAAGTCCTCGTCGATTACCCCAATACCAAAGGATGACGCAACTGGCCGAGTATGTGTGATTGCTCATTCAGTGCAACGTTGCTTTCAAATCATGACTTTGACTTTGCTGTTTAATGCGTATAATATTAAAATAGTAAATTATATAAAAGTTTTATCTTAAACAGTTACAAAATATAATGTAAATAAAATAATTAAAAGCACAACTTCGAATTTCATCTGATGATGAAAATCTTAAGTCTAGTTTAATGTTGCTGAGGAGTTCGGGCTTTACGAACATTAAACTAAAATTATGTTTTGCATCACCAGATGAAAACTCAAAATTGTGCCTTTTCTTCTTAATTAAATGAAACGAACGACGTATAACACAGGTTTTGCTACGCCATCACCACTTTTACGGATGTCGCGTTCTTTGATAAGATGACGAAATTAGTTCCTATTTTTTTTTTTGGCGCGTGCTACATGTACAGATTCCATTCAATATCAATAGGGGCAGTGTCATAAAAAACTGTACGCTCTTTCTTCGTAAAATACAAACACATATTACATGCTCACTTTAACATCAGACATCGTATAGTACAAACACATATTACATTCTAACATTAACATCAGATATCATATAGCACAAACACATCTTACATTCTCACATTAACATTGTATATAGTATAGTACAAACACATCTTACATTCGCACATTAACATTGTATATCGTATAGTACAAACACATCTTACATTCTCACATTAACATTGTATATCGTATAGTACAAAAACATCTTACATTCTCACATTTACATTAGACTACAAATAGTACAAACACATCTTACATTCTCATATTAACATTAGATATCGTATAATAAAAACACATATTACATTCTCACATTAACATGAGATATCGTATAGTGCAAACACATCTTACATTCTCACATTAACATTAGATATCGTATAGTATAAACACATCTTACATTCTCACATTAACATTGTATATCGTATAGTACAAACACATCTCACATTAACATTTCATACCGTATAGTACAAACACATCTTACATTCTCACGTTAACATTGTACATCGTATAGTACAAACACATCTTACATTCTCACATTAACATTGTGTATTGTATAGTACAAACACATCTCACATTCTCACATTTACATTGCATACCGTATAGTACAAACACATCTTACATTCTCACGTTAACATTGTACATCGTATAGTACAAACACATCTTACATTCTCACATTAACATTGTATATTGTATTGTACAAACACATCTTACATTCTCACATTAACATTGCAAATCGTATACTACAAACGCACTTTACATTCTCACATTAACATTAGATTACGTATAGTACAAACACATCTTACATTATCACATTAACATTGTATATCGTATAGTACAAACACATCTTACATTATCACATTAACATTGCATATCGTATAGTACAAACACACCTTACATTCTCACATTAACATTGCATATCGTATGAGTTATTATAGAGAGTATGTATTGATATGGAGTGATAGATATTCAGTTTTGATAGGGAGTTAGTAATGATATGTAGTGGAAGGCTTTGATTTGTGATAATCATTGCGTTGTGATAGGGAGTGAATCACTGATATGTAGTGATATATATTGAATTGTGATAGGGAGTAAGTCACTGATATGTAGTGATAGGTATTGAGTTGGGATAGGGTGTAAGTAATGATATGTAGTGATAGGCATTGAGTTGTGATAGGGAGTGAATTACTGATATGTAGTGATATATATTAAGTTGTGATAGGGAGTGAATCACTGATATGTAGTGATATATATTGAGTTGTGATAGGTAGTGAATCACTGATATTTAGTGATATATATTAAGTTGTGATAGGGAGTGAATCACTGATATGTAGTGATATATATATTGAGATGTGATAGGGAGTGAATCACTGATATGTAGTGATATGTATTGAGTTGTGATAGGGAGTGAATCACTGATATGTAGTGATATATATATTGAGTTGGGATAGGGAGCAGGTAATGATATTTAGTGATAAGTATTGAGTTAGGATAGGGAGTGAGTAAGGGTATGTAGTGGTAGGTATTGAGTTGGGATAGGTATTGAGTTGTGATTAGGGAGTAAGTAATGATACGTAGTAGTGAGTATTGAGTTGGGATAGATATTGAGTGATAGGCGTAAGTAATGATATGAAGTGATAGATATTGAGTTGGGATAAGGAGTAAGTAATGATACGTAATGATAGGTTTTGAGTTTGGATAGATATTGAGTTGTGATCAGGAGTGAGTAATGATATGTAGTGATAGGTATTGAAGTTGGATAGATATTGAGTTGAGATAGGGAGTAAGTAATGATGTGTAATGATAGGTATTGAGTTTGGACAGATATTGAGTTGTGATCGGGAGTATGTATTGATATGTAATGCTAGGTATCGAGTTGTAATAGGGAATTATTTTCATATAAAGTGATAGGTCTTGAGTTGGGATAGATATTGAGTTGTGATAGGTAGTTAGTAATGATATGTGGTGGTAGGTATTACAGTTGGGATATATATTGAATTGTGATAGTAAGTCACTGATATATAGTGACAGATATTGAGTTGTTATAGGAAGTAAGTAATGATATGTAGTGATAGGTATTGAGTTAGGATAGATATTGAGTTGTGGTAGGGAGTGAGTAATGCTATGTAGTGATAGGTATTGAGTTGAGATAGGGAGTAAGTAATTATATGTAGGGATAGATACTGAGTTGTAATGGGGAGTAAGTAATACCATGTAATGATAGGTATTTAGTTTGGATAGATATTGAGTTATGATAGGGAGTGAGTAATGATATGTAGTGATAGGTATTGAGTTAAAATCGGGAGTAAGTAGTGATATGTAGTTATTGAATTGGGATAGATATTGAGTTGTGATAGGGAGTAAGTCACTGATATGTAGTGATATGTATTGAGTTGTGATTGGTGATAGGGAGTAAGTCACTGATATGTAGTGATAGGTATTGAGTTGGGATAGGGTGTAAGTAATGATATGTAGTGATAGGTATTGAGTTGGGATAAATATTGAGTTGTGATAGGGAGTGAGTATTGATATGTAGGGATATGTTTTGAGTTGTAATAGGGAGTAAGAATTGATATGTAATGATAGGTTTTGAGTTCGGGTATATATTGAGTTGTGATAGGGAGTAAGTAATGATATGTAATGATAGATATTGAGTTTGAATAGATATTGAGTTGTGATACGGAGTGAGTTATGATTAGAAGCGATAGGTATTGAGTTGGGATCGGGAGTAAGTAATACTATGTAATGATAGATATTGAGTTGGGATAGATATTGAGTTGTTATTTGATTAAGTGCGGATATGTAGTGATAGGTATTGAGTTGAGATAGGGGTTAAGTAATGATATGTAGTGATAGGTATTGGGTTAAAATCGGGACTAAGTAGTGATATGTAGTTATTGAGTTGGGATAGATATTGAGTTGTGATAGGGAGTAAGTCACTGATATGTAGTGATAGGTATTGAGTTGTGATAGGGAGTAAGTCACTGATATGTAGTGATAGGTATTGAGTTGTGATAGGGTGTAAGTAATGATATGTAGTGATAGGTATTGAGTTGGGATAAATATTGAGTTGTGATAGGGAGTGAGTATTGATATGTAGGGATATGTTTTGAGTTGTAATAGGGAGTAAGAATTGATATGTAATGATATGTTTTGAGTTCGGGTAGATATTGAATTGTGATAGGGAGTAAGTAATGATATGTAATGATATATATTGAGTTTGAATAGATATTGAGTTGTGATACGGAGTGAGTTATGATTAGAAGCGATAGGTATTGAGTTGGGATCAGGAGTAAGTAATACTATGTAATGATAGATATTGAGTTGGGATAGATATTGAGTTGTTATTTGATTAAGTGATGATATGTAGTGATAGGTATTGAGTTGAGATAGCGGTTAAGTAATGATATGTAGTGATAGGTTTTGAGTTAAAATCGGGACTAAATAGTGATATGTAGTTATTGAGTTGGGATAGATATTGAGTTGTGATAGGGAGTAAGTCACTGATATGTAGTGATAGGTATTGAGTTGTGATAGGGAGTAAGTCACTGATATGTAGTGATAGGTATTGAGTTGGGATAGGGTGTAAGTAATGATATGTAGTGATAGGTATTGAGTTGGGATAAATATTGAGTTGTGATAGGGAGTGAGTATTGATATGTAGGGGTATGTTTTGAGTTGTAATAGGGAGTAAGAATTGATATGTAATGATATGTTTTGAATTCGGGTAGATATTGAATTGTGATAGGGAGTAAGTAATGATATGTAATGATATATATTGAGTTTGAATAGATATTGAGTTGTGATACGGAGTGAGTTATGATTAGAAGCGATAGGTATTGAGTTGGGATCAGGAGTAAGTAATACTATGTAATGATAGATATTGAGTTGGGATAGATATTGAGTTGTTATTTGATTAAGTGATGATATGTAGTGATAGGTATTGAGTTGAGATAGCGGTTAAGTAATGATATGTAGTGATATGTATTGAGTTAAAATCGGGACTAAGTAGTGATATGTAGTTATTGAGTTGGGATAGATATTGAGTTGTGATAGGGAATAAGTCACTGATATGTAGTGATAGGTATTGAGTTGTGATAGGGAGTAAGTCACTGATATGTAGTGATAGGTATTGAGTTGGGTTAGGGTGTAAGTAATGATATGTAGTGATAGGTATTGAGTTGGGATAAATATTGAGTTGTGATAGGGAGTGAGTATTGATATGTAGGGATATGTTTTGAGTTGTAATAGGGAGTAAGAATTGATATATAATGATATGTTTTGAATTCGGGTAGATATTGAATTGTGATAGGGAGTAAGTAATGATATGTAATGATAGATATTGAGTTTGAATAGATATTGAGTTGTGATACGGAGTGAGTTATGATTAGAAGCGATAAGTATTGAGTTGGGATCGGGAGTAAGTAATACTATGTAATGATAAATATTGAGTTGGGATAGATATTGAGTTGTTATTTGATTAAGTGATGATATGTAGTGATAGGTATTGAGTTGAGATAGCGGTTAAGTAATGATATGTAGTGATAGGTATTGATTTAGGATAGATATTTAGTTGTGGTATGGAGTGAGTTATGCTATGTAGTGATAGGTATTGAGTTGAGATAGGGAGTAAGTAATGATATGTAGTTATAGTTGTTGAGTTGGGATAGATATTGAGTTGTTATTTGATTAAGTGATGAAATGTAGTGATAGCTATTGAGTTGTGATAGGGGTTAAGTAATGATATGTAGTGATAGGTATTGAGTTAGGTTAGATATTGAGTTGTGGTAGGGAGTGAGTAATGCTATGTAGTGATAGGTATTGAGTTGAGATAGGGAGTAAGTAATGATATGTAGTGATAGTTGTTGAGTTGGGATAGATATTGAATTGTGATAGGGAGTAAGTAATGAAATGCAATGATAGGTATTGAGTTTGGATTGATTTTGAGTTGTGATAGGGAGCGAGTAATGATATGTAGTGACAGGTATTGAGTTGGGCTATGGAGTAAGTAATTATATGTAATGATAGGTATTGAGTAGGGATATATATTGAGTTGTGATAGGGAGTAAGTAATGATATGCAATGATAGGTATTGAGTTTGGATTGATATTGAGTTGTGATAGGGAGCGAGTAATGATTTGTAGTGACAGGTATTGAGTTTGGCTATGGAGTAAGTAATTATATGTAATGATAAGTATTGAGTTGGGACATATATTGAGTTGAGATAGGGAGTAAGTAATGATATGTAGTGATAGTTGTTGAGTTGGGATAGATATTGAATTGTGATAGGGAGTAAGTAATGAAATGCAATGATAGGTATTGAGTTTGGATTGATTTTGAGTTGTGATAGGGAGCGAGTAATGATATGTAGTGACAGGTATTGAGTTGGGCTATGGAGTAAGTAATTATATGTAATGATAGGTATTGAGTAGGGATATATATTGAGTTGTGATAGGGAGTAAGTAATGATATGCAATGATAGGTATTGAGTTTGGATTGATATTGAGTTGTGATAGGGAGCGAGTAATGATTTGTAGTGACAGGTATTGAGTTTGGCTATGGAGTAAGTAATTATATGTAATGATAAGTATTGAGTTGGGACATATATTGAGTTGTGATGGGGAGTAAGTAATGATATGTAACAATAGATATTTAATTGGGATAGATATTGAGTTGGGATAGGGAGTAAGAAATGATATATAGTGATAGGTATTGAGTTATGATAGATACTTAGGTGTGATAGGGAGTGAGTAATGATATGTAGTGATAGGTATTGAGTTGGGATAGGGTGTAAGTAATGATATGTAGTGATAGGTATTGAGTTGGGATAAATATTGAGTTGTGATAGGGAGTGAGTATTGATATGTAGGGATACGTTTTGAGTTGTAATAGGGAGTAAGAATTGATATGTAATGATATGTTTTGAGTTCGGGTAGATGTTGAATTGTGATAGGGAGTAAGTAATGATATGTAATGATAGATATTGAGTTTGAATAGATATTGAGTTGTGATACGGAGTGAGTTATGATTAGAAGCGATAAGTATTGAGTTGGGATCGGGAGTAAGTAATACTATGTAATGATAAATATTGAGTTGGGATAGATATTGAGTTGTTATTTGATTAAGTGATGATATGTAGTGATAGGTATTGAGTTGAGATAGCGGTTAAGTAATGATATGTAGTGATAGGTATTGATTTAGGATAGATATTTAGTTGTGGTATGGAGTGAGTTATGCTATGTAGTGATAGGTATTGAGTTGAGATAGGGAGTAAGTAATGATATGTAGTGATAGTTGTTGAGTTGGGATAGATATTGAGTTGTTATTTGATTAAGTGATGAAATGTAGTGATAGCTATTGAGTTGAGATAGGGGTTAAGTAATGATATGTAGTGATAGGTATTGAGTTAGGATAGATATTGAGTTGTGGTAGGGAGTGAGTAATGCTATGTAGTGATAGGTATTGAGTTGAGATAGGGAGTAAGTAATGATATGTAGTGATAGTTGTTGAGTTGGGATAGATATTGAATTGTGATAGGGAGTAAGTAATGAAATGCAATGATAGGTATTGAATTTGGATTGATATTGGGTTGTGATAGGGAGCGAGTTATAATATGTAGTGACAGGTATGGAGTTGGGCTATGGAGTAAGTAATTATATGTAATGATAGGTATTGAGTTGGGATATATATTGAATTGTGATAGGGAGTAAGTAATGATATGCAGTGATAGGTATTGAGTTTGGATTGATATTAAGTTGTGATAGGGAGCGAGTAATGATATGTAGTGACAGTTATTGAGTTTGGCTATGGAGTAAGTAATTATATGTAATGATAAGTATTGAGTTGGGACATATATTGAGTTGTGATGGGGAGTAAGTAATGATATGTAACAATAGATATTTAATTGGGATAGATATTGAGTTGGGATAGGGAGTAAGAAATGATATATAGTGATAGGTATTGAGTTGTGATAGATACTTAGGTGTGATATGGAGTGAGTAATGATATATAGGTATTGGCATTGAGTTGTGATAAGGAGTAAATATTGATTTATAGAGTAATGCAAACAATATTTTATTCACATGAGTATATATATGTAGCATATATTTAACACTGAAGCAATAAAATCATACATTGAAAAGTTTTTGTGGAATGAATTAAGAAATAAATTTAGAAGTTTGTGTAGTGACCGGTATTGAATATGAATATTTGTTGCCTACCGGATAAGGATATTTGCATTTTTACAAGGGCTAGATATTTCTATCTGCCTCTTGGACCCAGAGATAACATTTTAGCGATGTTGCTTTGGAACCGTCTTAAGGACGTAACATATGAAATATATGACGTTAATCATTTAATTAAATGTCTTAAAAGTGATTGTTGTAAAATATATAATAATAAATTAAGTTAAAATAAATATTAAGTGTATTTTGTATGCAAGAAAAGGAATCATTTATGGTTTTTCGGTATGGATATAAAATTCCATCTCATGGGATAACTGTTTTTACTGAAATCTGCAGAGCCTCATTCCC
This sequence comes from Panopea generosa, assembly GCA_029582155.1. NCBI lineage: Eukaryota > Metazoa > Mollusca > Bivalvia > Adapedonta > Hiatellidae > Panopea > Panopea generosa. The sequence goes on from CM055905.1 coordinate 23,168,704, forward strand.
GCCAAAACAGTTATCCTTCGGGACGGAATTTTTATATGAACTTCAAACCCATGTAAGATTTTTATAGTATTGAGTAGCAATAGTATTTATAGCCGAGTAGTGATAGATATTGAGTTATGATAGGGAGTGAGTAATGCTATGTAGGGATTGATATTGAGTTGTGATAGGTAGTGATAAATGATATGTAGGGATAGATATTGAGTTATGATAGGGAGTGAGTAATGCTATATAAGGATTTATATTGAGTTGTGATAGGTAGTGAGTAATGATATGTAAGGATAGGTATTGAGTTGTGATAGGGAGTAAGTATTGCTACGTAGGGATAGATATCGAGTTGTGATAGGGAGTGAGAAATGAAATGTAGGCATAGATATTGATTTGTGATAAGGAGTGAGTAATGAAGTGTAGGGATAGTCATTGATTTGTGATAGGGAGTGAGTTATGAAATGTTGGGATATGTATTCAGATGTGATAGCGAGTGAGTAATGAAATGTATTGAGTTGCGATAGAGAGTAATGATATGTAAGAATAGATACTGATTTGTGATAGGGAGTAAGTAATGGAATGTAGGGATAGATATTGAGTTGTAATTGGGAGTGAGTAACGAAATGTAGAGATAGATACAAATTTGTGACTGGGACTGGTTAATGATAAGTAGGGATAGACATTGATTTGTGATAGGGAGTGTGTAATGAAATGTTGGGATAGGTATTGAGATGTGATAAGGAGTGAGTTATGAATTGTATAGAGTTGTGATACGGAGTAATGATATGTAAGGATATACATGTATATTGAATATTGATATGTATTGAGTAGAGATAGTATTTATAGTTCAGAAGTGATAGGTATTGAGCTGTGATAGGAGTGGGTAATGGTATGTAGGGATAGGAAGTGAGTTGTGATAGGGAGTGAGTAATGATATGTAGGAATATGTATTAAGCTGTGATAGGGAGTGAGTAATGATATGTAGGGATATGTATTAAGCCGTGATAGGGATTGAGTAAAGATATGTAGGGATAGTACTGATCTGTGATAGGGAGTGGGTAATGATATGTATTGAGCTGTGATAGGGAGTGAGTAATGATATGTAGGATAGGTATTAAGCTGTGATAGGGAGTGGGTAAGGATATGTAGGGATATGTATTGAGCTGTGATAGGGAGTGAGTAATGATATGTAGGGATATGTATTGAGCTGTGATAGGGAGTGGGTAATGATATGTAGGGATATGTATTAAGCTGTAATAGGGAGTGGGTAATGATATGTAGGGATATGTATTAGGCTGTAATAGGGAGTGGGTAAGGATATGTAGGGATATGTATTAAGCTGTAATAGGGAGTGGGTAATGATATGTAGGGATATGTATTAAGCTGTAATAGGGAGTGGGAAAGGATATGTAGGGATATGTATTAAGCTGTAATAGGGAGTGGGTAATGATATCTAGGGATATGTATTAAGCTGTAATAGGGAGTGAGTAATGATATGTAGGGATATGTATTAAGCTGTAATAGGGAGTGGGTAATGATATGTAGGGATATGTATTAAGCTGTAATAGGGAGTGGGTAAGGATATGTAGGGATATGTATTAAGCTGTAATAGGGAGTGAGTAATGATATGTAGGGATAGATATTGAGTTGTGATAGGGAGTGAGTAATGATTTGTAGGGATAGATATTGTGCTGTGATAGGGAGTGAGTAATGATTTGTAGGGATAGATATTGAGCTGTGATAAAGAGTGGGTAAGGATATGTAGGGAAATGTATTGAGTTGTGTTAGGGAGTGGGTAATGATATGTAGGGATATGTATTGAGCTGTGATAGGGAGTGGGTAATGATATGTAAGGATAAGTATTGAGCCTGATAGGGAGTAGGTAATGATATGTATGGATATGTATTGAGTTGTGATATGTAGTGGGGAATGATAGGGAGTGGGTAATGATATGTAGGGATATGTATTGAGCTGTGATAGTGACTGAGTAACGATATGTAGGGATATGTATTGAGCTGTGATAGGGAGTCGGTAATGATATGTAGGGATATGTATTGAGTTGTGATAGGGAGTGGGTAATGATTTGTAGTGATATGTATCGAGCTGTGATAGGAGTGGGTAATGATTTGTAGGGATATGTATCGAGCTGTGATAGGGAGTGGGTAATGATTTGTAGGGATATGTATTGAGCTGTGATAGGGATTGGATAATGAATTGTAGGGATAGGCATTGAGTTGTGATAGGGAGTAATAAAATGTAGGGATATGTATTGAGCTGTGATAGGGAGTGGGTAATGATTTGTAGGGATATATATTGAGTAGGGATGCAATTCATAATTGAGTAGTGATGGGTATTGAGTTGTGATAGGGAGTGAGTATTGATAGGTAATGATTGTCTGTTGAATGCTCATAAACCTTTTTTTCCATAGATGTTGTCTCTGATGATGCATAGTGACGTTGAGTATATTTGTATTCATTTAGGTGATAACCTACCTCTTTGTTTATTCATGTTTACAGCATTGAAATTAAAAATGTGATAATTTCTTTTATAATATTTGTTCATTCGTTGATGATATTCATTTATTTTCTTTTTAAAACTAAACTGTAAGCGGTAACTGCTGCTACATTAAGTATATAACGGCACATTGACCAACTAAATCATTTATGCGTGTAGTGTTTTATATTTCCAATCAAATATTTACAGACGTGTTGCATTGAAAACATATAATACATGATTGTTTTATTATGTCAGTAATAGTTAATAAGAAAACACATAGAAACGAAGTCCTTTCTGTAATTCGATCAGAATTATAGTATAATTGCTATTTGATAGGTGTTGCAAATATTTAAGTCCATTTTCTTAGTACAGTAATAAGACTTCTGTGGTGTAACTGGAAAACACATCCACTGTTTCAATGGAGGTTCCAGGTTCGAATCCTGGCAGAACTAAACTTTCAAAAGAAATGGCTTAAATATTATTGGCAAAACACATCATACAAACGTTTTATATATATTAAAAAAATGTTATTGAAATTCATATTTATTTAATGACTTTTTTAACACAGTTCATTGCAGACATAGTGGTTAAGCACTAAAGTGATGAATCTTTTTACTGTTAATATAAGAAAGTTTGAAGTAAATCCTAAGACATCGTTACAGTTATTTGATGCATTTGTAAGTTCTATTCTTAATTATAGTAGACAGGTATGGGGATTTATGAAATCAATAGAATTTGGATGCATTCACTTAAAATTTTGCAAAATCTTCACATTCATTAAGAATTGAGGCAGGGTGATATGGGGTTGAAAGACTATGCCAGATATGTAATAATAATGATACTGAAGACGATTTCACTTTGTTTTAATAAACAAATATTTTAACTAAAATGAAATTAAAAAGTTTATTAGGAATTTTATTACATAGGACCAAATATGTTAAAGTTGATAACATAACTGCAATCTACGAATAAAAGAAAACTTTCCGAAGCTTTTTTAATAAGGCGATCAATTCTAAATATTATTTCTTAAAATTTGCATTATTATGTTCATTCTGATCATTTTGTTGTCGACACAATTATCTATAATTTTATTAAATGATTATAACACGTTTTATTACAGAGATTAATTGAAAGTAATATGAATACCTGTCAACTGTAATGAATATTTGATGTTTATAGTTGTGCTTAATCAGGTTTATGTTATTTATCCAACTATATTAATGATGCTTGTTTTTAAATGGAAACACAATAAACAAACAAATACATGTACCATGATATGCGAATATGTCATTTTAGTCATAATATGACTACAGTATAATATATAAACTGTAATTAGATTGTAAAGTAAGTATTCGCTGTGACGAACATTCTAAGTTATTTTTTTCCAATCGAGTCTGTAAATTTCAAAGAATTATACATTGATTTTATTACATTATAAATTCAACCCCTAATTCCAATTTTTATTAGTTTAAACCATATATTTTGGTGAACTAGGTAACATGCCTTGGAAACATCTATGAAAGCACAGAACAACTTTTTTTTCCAATTGATAGAAAGTGTATAAGCCCATGTTGAACAAAAAATTGGTCGCATTTACCAATTTTAGCCCTAAAACCAACCTAGGCTTTGACATACACATACTTTTCTATGCCCATTTATTTAATATGTTATCTATTAAACAAGCAAAGAGCACCTAAACCCATACATGAATGAAGAGTATTTAGTTAGGAGTATGTTAAATAGATTTTATATCTGATACACAAATTAATTCATTTCAATGATTTTTTAAGGTTTTAAATTTACATGTATCACAATTTCATAAAAAGTGTCAAGGTATAAAGATTAATCTCTATTATCTAATTTTACTCCCAGATACAAAGTATATGGGGGCTATATAGGAGTCTATATATAGGGGGCTATACGGTTGGTCTGTCGGTCCGTCTGTGGACAATTTTTGTGATCCATATTTCTCAGCAACCATTGGTCGGAATTCAATGAAACTTCACAAGGGTGACAGGTATCAAGCTTAGTTGTGCATATTATCGGCAAGTTGTGCGATAATAATATTTCAATGAGTTATAGCCCTTTGAATTTTTCATACATATTGTTTGTGGTCGCTATTTCTCAGCAACCATTGGCTGGAATTCAATAAAGCTTCACAAGAGTGATTGGTTCCAAGCCTAGTTGTGTATGTCATTGTTATGTTGCGCACGAATATTTTTTTCAATAAGATATGGCTCTTTGAATTTTTCAGACATTTTTAGCTCGCCGGGACGAATTTCCAGGAGAGTTATTGCCATAACCCCGGCGTCTTCGACGGCGGCGTCGGTAGACACCCAGGTTATACTTTTGCGTTTAGTTGCGTTTAAGTTTTGGTGTTTTACTCCAATCTCAATTTTTGCATAGGTGGTGAGTTTTATCCCATAGGCGAGCTTTGTTGTCTTCTGACAGCTCTTGTTTTGTGGTCGCTATTTCTCGGCAACATTTGGCTGGAATTCAATGAAACTTCATAAAAGTGGTTTGTACCAAGCCTAGTTGTGCATAGTGTTGCGTCTGAATATTTTTTCAATGAGTTATGACCCTTAGATTTTTTCAGACGTTTTTTTGTTGTTGCTGTTTCTCTGCAGCCACTGGCTGGAAATCAATGACACTTCACAAAAATGATTGGTTACTCCAATTGGTTCATTGTGTCAAAGCAGGCAGCAAAATGGTGCAATAACTGTGTCAGAGCACCATCTGGGGGTATTCATCATATTAAGTGATATTTTATTGTCTCTGTCTGTCCACGTGTGCGTACATACGTGCGTACGCCCATCTGTAACACTTTTGTCCTAAACATAACTACAAAACTATTCAAGCGATTTCGTTGAATTTTCACACAATGACAGAAAACATTGAGAGGAAGTGCAGTATACAACAACCATAACTCATACTTGCTTACTTATTGCATTATCTCCCTTTACTTGCCCTGTGTATAACTCTAAAAGTTCTGGAAGCAATTTATTCAAACTATTCAAGGGTTTTTTTTTAATCTTCACACAACGACAGAGAACATTGAGAGAAAGTGCTGTGTACAAGAACCTAAACTCATCTTTGCTTTCTTTTTGAAATCTCTCCCTTTATTGATTAACACTTTTCAAAACTATTCAAGGGACAGAAGATATAAGAGGAAGTGTAGCATACAAGAAGCATAATTCTACCTTGCTTACTTTTTTAATTATTTCCTTTATTAAATTGCCTTGCCCTGGGCATAACTCTAGATCTAAAAGTGTGAAAACAATGTATTCAAACTGCATAAAAAGACACAGGACATTTTTCAATTATCCCAATTTATCACTTTTAGTATACTTGTCATAAATATTACAAAAGAACTATTCAAAGCATTTGGTTCATATTTCACACAATGATAGAGAACATTGAGAGGAAGTGCACTGTCTAAGAACTAAAGCTCTACCTTGCCCATTTCTTTAATTATCTCCCTTTATCATATTTTATTATGCTTGTTCGGAACATAACTTAAAGCTCATTAAACTTCCGAAACGATCATTTTTAGTTTTAATTGAAGTCAGTTTTACTCTTCAGATGCAATAATACATGTTTATTTGATCACTGACAGATTTAAAAATGAAAAAATAAACATAAAGCACAATATTAGTACATAATTAAGAACGGGGTTTGTTTACAAATTAATATTCGTCTCTGTCCGATAAACACCATCGGCAGAAAACAGGGAGTTACGAAGCTTGTTCGGAAACGCGTCGGTCGGTTATATATGATCAATTCACTTTAGAGAGAAACTTAGTATGGGGAACTGTAGAGGATGCAGTTAAACATTAAATAACCGCTTGCGGTTTGATTTCCCCTTAGTGTATTGATCAGCTGGAACCCACGAGCTAATCTATTGCACGTAAGCGACGATTTGTTCATATAAAATCAAAAATAAAATTACATTTTTAATAACTGTACTAAACAAACCACCCTTGGGAGCCTCCCAGTATTGACTGCGATAAAGTGATATGTGACGTAATAGTACGTGCGATAGTATCACGCGAATATGCAAGGGAGGATCCTGAGCAAGAGTTACTAGACCAAACTAGTATTCCGTACTCATTGTTATTCAGTGCGTTTAAATAATATAATGTCGCTGCGTACTACGTTCGATACAGTTTTATTGCACACATCAATACATATTTAAAAAAAAACAAAAAACCAAATAACGATACATAATATTAATGAAGTCATAACTTTTCTAATTCTGTTAATCTAACAGTCCTAATCCACACACTACCACTGCAGTATTCATTTGTGCACTTTCGAACACTAGCGGAGGTAGAGTCGGAAAGCAACAGAGTCATTACAGAGTCACAAAAATGTAAACAAAAGTTAAAAGCTCGGTCCACTCGTCTAAGAAATACACATCGATTGCAGTTATTTATTTTCTTGCTTTTTTTAAGCAGTCACTAAGGGATCTACAGGAATGGTTTTAGCAATTCTATAAACACATTTAATTACAATCATTTTTGATATTGTCAAAAAGTGTGCATTTCGGAAGTTTAATGAGGCTTTAAAAAGTGTTTAGTGATTTAGTTGATACTTCACACAATGATAGATTACATTGAGAGAAAGTGCACCGGCACTAGCGGGAATCGTACTCGCGACGCTGATATTATTTGGATCAATATTTAACAAGAAAATCATGTTTCATCGTGTTTTTGTTAATTGCTAAACATCTACTGGTATAATGACACTCCTTTATGACAATGATTTGATCAGCTCCTGTAACTAATATGCATATGATTACATTAAATTGGCTCGTTTTGGTCACCTTCCACACAAAAATTTGCTTCGGTTGGGAGATTGGCCATGTCCAACATGGTTGTTGTTCCCTTTCGAAATGTAAACAGTTACATCCCTTTGACAAATTAAAATAACTATTTTCTTTTATTGACATCAAATGATGGACAATGAGCAAGTTTGATTTTTCAAAAGTTCGAACATAAAGTTTTTTGTATAAATGACGATGGTTATCTTTTTGTTCAATGTCAGGAACCAGGCTGTGTCTTTATGTTGTTACCATGAAATGTGTAGGGAAGGTCTCAACTCTTTATCAGTGACCCTCTATGTTTTTTAATGAGTCAAATACCCTTAAACGTTTTTCTGCCGGAATCGAAGCATTCAGCCAATAAAATACAACGCCAGAGTGATTCTAACTGGCACACCGCTTAGTCATTTCTACCTGAAGATAATTTAGTATTATTTTTCTATATATTCATAACAACTTGTGGGAGTTAAGAAGAAGAATTATTTAGTAAGTTTTTTGTTAAACATTTACTTAATAAGTACACAACTGCATTCTTTCCTTCTCAATTTAATATCATAAAAAGTAGAAGGTCTTCTGTTTTGTATATGTAGAGTTGAAGTTTCAACTTTTTTCACTAGGATCTTAGTTACATAATGGTGGTAAAGCACACCTTGTCATTCCTGGGATCAGCTAGGAGTTCAACCAGAGCTACAACACACATTGTCTCTGCAAGTAAACATCTGATTCCCCATATATGAATTGGAAGATTCCTGGCCTTAAGAACAATGTCCTTGGCCAATCATCACGGAATGTGGCCGAGAGTGGAATCAAGTTACTGACCGAGCTAACTAGGCACTTCTAGAACTTTAAAGGCCCAAAATATCTGCCGGGCTGATTTGTTTACCTGTCAGTTATGGTAGAGTGTTCTAGAAATACACCATTACTCTGCTGTTGAAATGTTTATAAACACAGATCCATGTGTATGTGTTTACAATTTAGAGTGCATGACTTCATAACCTCCATCCTATAATTTCAAATTTTTGGCAGCTTCATATAACACACTTTTTCAGAAATAATTTTTACCCATTATATGTATAGACAATAATCTAGTAGTATGCAAAATTATAACAAAAACAATGCGGTGGTGACTTTCTAATTTTGAAAAAGGGTTGTCTGATTAGAATTGTGTATATTTTTATATTAAACGTGCCCAAGAATCATCTTGCGGCTTTTATATTGCAAGTGGGGCTTTAATATGAAGCTTCTCGCTGTGAGATGAGGACAGACAAGAAATGCTGTTATTTCCAATGTAATTAACCTGCACTTTCCTCTACTGATTATGGTGATAATTGATCAATTTAACTGTTCAGTACTGAAGTACACTTTACGAGACTATTTGATTATTGATTTCTTTTTTATTTTGCATATTTTCAAGATACTTGACACCACTGACTTGTTAAACGATATTAGTTCTGTTTTAGTATTTTTACTGTTAATTTAATGCAAGGTTGTACCATTTTAACATTCAATTGGCTATGATCGATATTTTTTTTGAGGCCGAAATTTATTATCTTTTGACTCATTTTTTTAATTACAAAAAGAAGGAAAACTATAAGGTGATAATTACTGTCAAGCTAATAGTTAAAATGTTGCACAGTGCTTTTTAAACAGCCCACGGACACTGCCTCATATCATAAAATATGCGCGATATGTTACTACCGGAAGTGACCCGGTATCAATAAACAAACGCTGTAGACATTGTAAGATCGAATTTAAAATGGAAACTTCACATAATGCTAGATAGATAATTTGTCTTAAAATGAACTGTAAACAAAACATAACAAACAATTTGAAGATTGATTGTATTAGTTATAACTGAAAAGTGATTCGTTAACACGTGTGACACTGTAGATCTAATATAATAAAATCAATGGTGAAACTTTAACATAATAATTATAGTTCAGTATAGAAACTTTGGGACGAATAAGTATATCCGTTACCTTTGGAAACTTTGGGTATTTAGCTAAGTCATAAGCAAAAATCACTTTATAAAATCTGGACCACCATACAAATTTATCCAAGCAATTCTAGATTCTTCTAAATATTCTAGACTCATAACTAGTATAATCAAGGACTTGTATATCTCTATATAATTCCTTGGTATAATTAAGTGTATAAAATAATTCTGTATCAATGTAGAATAAATATGCATTAAAACAGAAACAATTTATTGAAGTATGCTACAAGTTTTTTGTTTTCTTTGATAATTTGAGGCACACATCAATTGTAAATGATCGGCTTTAAGTACAACCCGATTACTATTCATACAGATACGCACTTACGATAAATTACATTCAGGAAAGATAATTTCAAAATAAATATCAGTTTCATTAAAAACATAACTTCCTAAATTCCTATACACACATTTTCCATCTCTTAAAATAATAACACACACTTTTGTCAGCTTACTGTGTTGCGAACCGATGACCTAGTTATCGTAATAGTCAAAGCATATCCTAATGAATTTCCATCAACATTTTGTATATGTTCGAAAAACATATAATCTGCTTCGGGTTTTTATTCTTTTTTTGTAATTGATATAAAATATATCGGAATGACATCTTAAACTAATCTTATACATTTAATTTACTGTATTTCTGTGTTTTTGCAAAAGATTCTGTCGAGCGGTTTTCATGAAAAAGTAAAATATAAATTATTTTGTACTTAGTGTCCGTTTAAAGTTGCAAGATATACTCACCATTCTTTAACATTTTTTCTCTTAAATGTTTTTATTTAAACTTTGTTATGCATTTAATTCATCACAATCAACTCTGTATTCTCTTAAAAAGATATAGTTGTACTATGTCGATTTATAGATAAACTTTTGTCTGAAACATTACGGCGTTTTGTTTCTCCTTAAGATACTTTCTCCCTATTATCCATATATATCTTATGTTTTCTCTTCCTAAGGTAGCATATTCTGATATATATATAGACCAGAATACGGCGAGCTTTCCTAGCTACAATGCAAACCATAGACACAATATCAAGGCCTCTGCCAAACCAATAAATTTGGTGTCGACCATGACTTATATACTATGGAATTACATGCAACACACCTGGACAGGGTGAACAAATTTACATACATGAACTGATAGCTTTATATGAGTATGATCCAGTTAAGGATTCATGTATACTCATATGCTATATAAAGGACAGATTTATAAACTCGTTGGATCATATAGATACAGTGAATTCGTATATATTTTATTTTATAAAGGGAGATAACTAAATTCACAACAACGGAATTTACGATTTTGGGGATCTTTTCAGATGCTCATTCACAATACATGATATATACGGACGGACGGAGCTGTGACCTTGAACTTTGACGAACAGACCCATGTCGTTTGCATGATACATCGTCTTGTCCTAGTGAACATTTGTGCCAAGTTATTTAAAATTCCAATAACAACTAAAGAAGATACAGTCCGGACAAGAGGAACTACAGTGTAAACATTGGATTTCCAAACACTTGACACTGTTTATACGAACCAACATAATGTTATGACTGCTAAACACAATACTTAATACGACCCAACATAATGCTATGACAACCAAACACACTTTTTATACGACCCAAGAAAATGATAGGACAAGCCAACACAATAACCCCCTAACCAAAGACAATGCACGACAACCCAACATAATAATACAATGACCCATTAAGATGTCAATGCTGAATATAAGACAGCTCTGGCGTTCCATACTGCTTATATCAGCTCTGTGGTTCCTCAGATGAAGTGATAAATAATAATAACATCAATATAAGTGAGTCATATTGTTTATTGTATAAAATCTTACTTGTGAAACGTTAATTACTCATCTATACTTTCTGAGAAGACGTTGTTATACTATTGCTATGCTACGCAGACGATAAACCCAGATAGGATAAATATAAATGATGGCCGACATCTGGAATATTACGTAATTGTGAAACTTGGCAGTTTGACTGCATTTATTATTAATTTTGACACCATCGTAAGATCTGGTTATGCGCCATTTATTACGTAAGACGCAGTTTCTTATAGAACAACGCAACATGAGTTTCATATGAATACTTTCAAAACTATTGCAAAAATGACATTGTTACATGTGAATGGTTAACAGTCATGGACAAGTGTGTTTATTGGTTCGGTTTAAGTTCAACAAACAGCCACTCCTTCCTTCAGTGTTAACAATATATCAGTTAAATATGTTTAATCTTATAATTTCTTAGTATAAAGTTTAAACACATGGCTTACACGTTCGTCCTAGATAGTGTACGACTCTTGGTTGTGAAACGTATATGTTTGACGAATATGCAACCTTAAGGGTAGAATATAAATATAAGCTTGTACAGCGGTCTTGCAATGCTGTAAATGCTGCCTACGTACTGGCATCATAATGGAAGTATTTGTTCTAAAATGGACTAGCCTAAAAATGTATAACATGAGCATACATGATATACAATAAAGTAAAAAGAATGAACTTCTTAGCTTAAATTGATGTATACTGATTTATTTGAGCTTGCTTACGTAATAAACCAGTGGAAACAAAGTATACATGAAGATCAATTGTTACTATTTGTCCATTGCAATGTTTGATTTAGTAGTTATTTATTGTTCGTATTCCTCTCATGTCCATAACATTTAGTGTAACTTTTAAATCCTTATGTGTTTTATAATTGTTAATATATGTAGTAGTAGTAGTAGTAGTAGTGGTAGTAGTAGTAGTAGTAGTAGTAGTAGTAGTAGTAGTAGTAGTAGTAGTAGTAGAAATGGAAGTAGTAGTTTGATTTAGTAGTTGGTACTTATTGTCCGTATTCCTCTCATGTCCATAACATATAGTGTAAGTGTAACTTTTAAATCGTTATGTGTTTTATAACTGGTAATACATGTTGTTGTAGTAGTAGTAGTAGTAGTAGTAGTAGTAGTAGAAGTAGTAGAAATAGAATAAGTGGTTTGATTAAGTAGTTGGTACTTATATTCCGTATTCCTCTCATGTCCATAACATATAGTGTAATTTATAAATATTTAGGTGTTTTAAAGTACTGCCAATGGATGATAATACTAACATGGTAAAATGTAATACCAGTTGTAGAATAAGTAGTATTATTTATCGTCTTTGAAAATAAATATCATATGGATCGAAATTGATGAAAACAATTGATTTGTTACGCATATATGACCTTGAATGTATGTAATACAGGGCTTTTCGATCATATAAAACAGGTATGTCTCTTTATAACGAAAGTTCGGCCTACATTCCGGGGTATTCTCATGTCACATTTGCATCGTCTAAATATATGATTTTCAGAATAATAGTAAGATGAAAGTTTATCAAAATTGTTGTGTCCCTCTAAAACACATTAATCGTAATCTTTAAATAATGGCTTTGTTATCGAATAGCGAGTCTACGCGCAATATATTACACTTCATGTTTTGATGACAGCATTGGCAAATGTTTAAACATTCGGTAGAAAACATCGCAACATGCTATCAGTTGTTCACAATGTCTGAGAATACTTTGAATGCTGGTTTCCCTCTAACCATATATAGACAAGGAATGCGTTTGGAATGAATCACAGCATCACCAAGGTTTTGTGGATCATATGTTTGTTTTATTGTTCACCAGATTTTGCGTCGTTACAAATTTAGTTCAAATCAATGGAGAAGAAACCAAATAGTAAAAAACGGTAGTCAGGTGCTACCATGATTCCATGGTGTGACTATTATAAAATAATGGTGTTGATGTTTCTGTATTTCACCTGCACATCGTGGTAACTGACATCATCGATAGGAATAAATAATATACTTATCAACTTTATATATCAATCATATATTTATAATATATTTATCAACTAAGCTGAGGCTCTGAAACAGATATCAGATACCAACATGAGACGTTGCTTGTAACACATGGCTAACTGGGCCCCTGGTACAGATGCCAGATACCAACATGAAACGTTGCTTGTAACACATGGCTAACTGAGGTCCTGGTACAGATGCCAGATACCAACATGAGACGTTGCTTGTAACACATGGCTAACTGGGCCCTGGTACAGATACCAGATACAGACATGAGACATGGCTAATTGAGGCCCTGGTACAGATGCCAGATACCAAGATGAGGAGTTGCTTTTAACACATGGTAAACTGAGGCCCTGGCACACATGTGAGATACCAAGATGAGAAGTTGCTTTTAACACATGGCAAACTGAAACCCTTGTACAGATGCCAGATACCAAGATGAGAAGTTGCTTTTAACACATAGCAAACTGAGGCTCTGGTACAGATGCCAGATACAAAGATAATAAGTTGCTTTTAATACATGGCAAACTAAGGCCCTGGAACAGATGCCAGATAACAAGATGATAATTTGCTTTTAACACATGTCAAACTGAGCCTCTGGAACAGATGCCAGATGCCAAGAATAGAAGTTGCTTGTAACACATGGCAAACTGAAACTGGTACAGATGCCAGAAATTACATGAGAAGTTGCTTTTAACACATGGCAAACTGACACCCTGGTACAGATGCCGGATGCCCCTTGTGCAGATGCCAGTTGCCAAGATAAGAAGTTGCTATTAACTCATGGCAAACTGACACCCTGGTACAGATGCCGGATACAAAGATGAGAAGTAGCTTTAAACACCTGGTAAACTGAAGCTTTGGTACAGATGCAAGATACCAAGATGAAAAGAAGTTGCTCTAACACATGACAAACTGAGCCCCTGGTACAGATGCCAAATGCCAAGATATTTATTTGCTTGTAAGATATGGCAAACTAAGTCCCTGGTACAGATACCTGATACGAAGATGAGAATTTGCTATTATTACAAGGAAAACTGAGGCCCTGGTACATATGCCAAAAACCAAAATGAGAAGTTGCTTTTAACACATCAAACAAAGCCCCTGGTACAGATGCCAGATGACAAGTGAGATGTTGCTTGTAACACATGGCAAACAAAGGCCCGATATGAGAAGCTATAACATATGGCAAACGTAATATTGTCACCGTCCGCTCGTTCTGCAATGTTTAATGTTTGAATTGGCTAGCACGTTTGCCCTAGATAGAGTACTAACCTTGATTGTAAACAATATATAGTTTACTGATATCCACTATATACACATGGCAATGTAGCCATTTTATTCTAACTATTTCAGAAAAATTATTTATCCAGACCTTTAGATATTCTCTGGAAAGGGTCATTAATCTTCATAAAGGGCTACTAATGTTTCAGTAGTAATAATGGGTCATGAATATTAATATGGACTTTTTGATAAATGTGATGAGTGAAAAAAATATGTTTAAAATTAGCAGTTTTATTTAATGAATTCTGCGATAACAAAATATAATACAATGGAAGGTATCATTTTTCTCACAATTGCAGGTACAGTTGGAGGCACTGTAATGTTTTCTCTGATACTGGCAAATATAATATATGCACAAGACTTGGTTTGTGTTTAAGCCGTTTTATTCATTTAACCGCTAACTTCTACTCTTATACTACCTCTAACAGTTCATTCATACACAAACTATCTTATCGTTAGTGTGTGGTTCTATAATTATACTCATGAATATGTAGTATATGGTTACAATCATACAGGCACATGCGACAAAAAGTATAAAGCATTTCATTTTCATCATAATGGGACACCTAAAGTATAAATAAACGACAAAAATTTCTTAAATATGAAGTTTCAGATGGTTATACTTGGATATCGACATTTGCATAATTTAAAATGACCAATATGTCCCTTTAATGCATTGAATTATAACAAAGTAAACGATGAACGATATCTCGACCAAAAAAATTATATGCCACTTGGTAGTTCAATAATTTAAACTAGTTTAGTATTGGCATCGTCGTTCTGAAAGTGTGCCAATGAAAGTGATACTGAGTACTGTAACCTGAAGTAAATGCTATTCATATAACTGTCATGCACGTGCAAGGTATTCTGTTTATTAGTTTATGTCAGTTTGTCGTTAATTAATAAAGAATATTCTACGCAGTATCAATTTGTAAATCTATTATGTTATAGTAAGGTAAACTACATCTTCTCCGTGTTCAAAGCTGAAAGGGGCAAATCCTTTGTAAATAACATTGTTCTACTAATAAATGATAATAACGGCGTACTTAAAAGTTATTTTCACAAAACTTTTTTGTGATATAAACTAAAGTTGCAGCTCATCATTATACAAGTGAGAGCGCACAATGTGATATCTTGATACCGTGTAACAACACATACTCCTGGTTATATTGCAAATAGTTGCTAGCGTTACCATTGAATTAAGTAACTCTAAGTTAAGAGGAAATATTACAATTGTACATGACAGGACTATAACCATCACATCAACGAAATAATACGTCACTGGTTATATTTCCACATCCTCTTTTGTTTCGTATAAATATGCCATCTTCCACTATTTCCCAAAACGATGATACCAGTTCAGTGTACTTTCAGTACAATTATCTTTGTGCGTTTTTATAGTGTCCTTGGACTGATATGTACCTAAACGCGAACAAGGTGGTAAACAACAAAAAACTCTGATAAAAAGTTGAAGCAACAGTTGCGGAATATTCAGTGGCAAACAAGACAAACATCTAACTTATGCTGTAATAACAACAATGCAGACAGGATAAAAACATATTAGGGACACGTTTTGATTAATGGCAAAAGAGGGTTGTTATTCATGTTCAAACAGTATAAATATAATTTAGATTCTCAAATTAAATATAGATATAGTATTACATATACAGATGTATATATAAACAACAGCGTATACATTATATGGCATTCTTCTATTATAGGAGAACTTACCACAAGATAATATAAAATTCAATTCAATTCTTTATTCATTTACAATGTCCATCGCCCTTTATATTCAGGCGGTTTATACAGATTTTTAACATGAAATATTTCAATATCGAGAAAAATATAATATAAATACACAATATGAGTACATCTATTAACTTATCACTATTTTATTGTATAACTTTATACTAAGGTACAGCTTAACAATCGAGATTATATATATATATATATATATATATATATATATATATATATATATATAAATGTACAGACCAGACTACGGCGAGTGCGCCTAGCTACAATGCAAACCATAGATACAATATCAAGGCCTCTGCCAAACCAATGAACTTGGTGTCGACCATGACTTATATACTATGGAATTACATGCAACACATCTGAACAGGGTGGACAAATTTACATACATGAATTGACAGCTTTATATGAGTAGGATCCACTTTAGGATTCATGACTACTCACATGCTATATAAAGGACATATTAATAAACTCGTTGGATCATATAGATACAGTGTTCAACAACGGGTTCATAGTATATAAGTCATTGTCGACAACAAATTTATTGGTTTGGCAGAGGCCTTGATATTGTATTTACGGTTTGCATTGTAGCTAGGCGCACTCGCCGTAGTCTAGTCTGTACATTTATGTCTTGGCTATCCACAAATAATTATATATATAAAGCGAGATAATTAAATTCACAACAACGGAATTTACGATTTTTGGGATCTTTTCAGATGCTCATTCACAGTGCATGATATATATATATGGAGATAATTATTTGTGAATAACCAAAACATAAATGTACAGACTACGGCGAGTGCGCCTAGCTACAATGCAAACCATATATACAATATCAAGGCCTCTGCCAAACCAAATAAATTTGGTGTCGACCATGACTTATATACTATGGAATTACATGCAACATATCTGGACAGGGTGGACAAATTTACATACATGAAGTGATAGATTTATATGAGTAGGATCCAGTTAAGGATGCCATCGTCGGAGCCATTCCGTAACGCCACTGTTGCAGCGACGGTGTAATTATTAAGGGAAATTACTCAAGAAAGCCACTTGAAAGCGATCGTGGTATGAAACATGTTAAATATTGAGATAAAAAAAATTTCAATGTGTTCGGTATACAAACAAACGAATCAATCATGGCGCGTTTGGTTCGGATAGAATATTCCGTAGTTTCGTGGCAACTCTGCAATAACACATTCCATCTGAACGGAATTTTCTATCCGAAACTAAAGCACGTGTAAGATTATTATACTCTGTGTTTGAAGCTTTTGTACTTATTGAATGACCCTCGGTAAGCAAAATACAATATATAGTAGGTACTATTCGCGCACTCCGTTCTGAATGAAATCATAAGCCAATCAGCAACTCAGGAGAAATTAACGTTATGATGGAATCTTGTTTCGTACTTTGTATATTTATTTGGCTAGTATGTGTGCCTTCTTGTTCCTTTAAATTGATACATGAAGAGCCGATGATATGTCGAACATCTCGCTTCGATTTCGAAGATAAATTATTAGAACGGGGAGTTGTTCTCGCCCATGATATGAAAATTCTCAAGGAAAAGGTAGATACAAAACTTGAGGAATTGCAAATTGAAAAGGAAAAAATGTTGAAAGATTTATCAAACTTGTCTGAACAGCTGACAACTGAACAACGCTCAAAGAACGAACAATTGACAACGCTCGCAGAAACAGTAAGCAGTGGATTTAAAGACAAATTAGGAGAAGTTGACAAAGAGCTGAAGGAAAAGGCCTTGGCGGTTGACAAACAAATGACGTTACAACAAGAACAAATGAAAAGAATGTCAAGTGATCTTCAAACATTTACAAACGAGACGTTGGTTGAACTAAAAGGTAAGGATCGTCCAAATATTTAAATTTATATAGTGGAATGATTTTTTATATTGGAACGCTGCTTACTTAGTTTAACCTATGATAATTATGTTAATCTTCCACCTCTTTCATACATTACATTGGTCGTTTGATATTAAAAGGAAACGAAGTTATACTAGTTTGCCTTACAAGTGTTTTTAAAACAAAACCATGATCCCACATTAATTTAAAACAAATGCTCATTAAAATGCTTAAGTAATAACAGTCTCTGATGTGAACATCAAACATAGCATATACTTTAAAAAATGTTGTCGGCATATTCTTTACAGAAAATGCTAGATATTACGGAATGTTATTGACCATTAAAAGTCCTGAAATGATGATAGGCATAATCATATTAATTTATAAAACATTGATGAACAACCGGTGCTGTGACGCGTGTTTTGAAACTATAAACAAAAACGTTTTCTTACCGAGGGTCATTCAATAAGTACAAAAGCTTCAAACACAGAGTATAATAATCTTACACGTGCTTTAGTTTCGGATAGAAAAACGCTTTCTGAAAAGTGTTTTCATCATCAAATGAAACAAACAGAGTCTTTTGTAACAGCTAACAATAGAAATGTGACATGTGTGGCACATAGAAATAACCAGCTTATATGCCAGTTTCCGATAGCACCTGTCTGTACAAACAGTACATTATTTGTTACAAATTTAGTACCGTCTAACGGAAATTAAATGGGAAATTCACATCTACAGAGTAATGTTTGTTTTTGTTATCATAGACGTATTTGTGTCACATCTCTGTAACAAGTGCCATTACAAATGATATAATGATGCAAGTGTATAGTAGTAGTAGTAGCAGCAGTAGTAGAAGCAGTAGCAATAGTAGCAGTAGTAATAGCAATAGTAGCAGCAGTTGTAGTAGTAGTAGTAGTAGTAGTAGTAGTAGTAGTAGTAGTAGTAATAGTAGTAGTAGCAGTAGTATTAGCAATAGTAGTAGTAGAAGTAGTAATAGTAGTAATAGTAGCAGTAGTAGTAGTAGTAGCAATAGCAATAGAAGCAGTAGTAGTAACAGTAGTAGTAGTAGTAGTAATAGTAGTAGTAGTAGTAGCAGGAGCAGTTTAATAGTGATTGTAGTAGCAGCAGTAGTAGTAATAGTAGTAGTAGTTTAGAAGTAGTAGTAGTAGCAGTAATAATAACAGCAGCAGAAGTAGTAGTAGTAGTAGACGAGAAGTAGTATTGATAGCAATGGTATCAGCAGATGTAAATGTAGCAATGATAGTAGTAGTAGTAGTAGTAGTAGTAGTAGTAGTAGAAAAAGAAGAAGTAGTAATAGCAGTAGTAGCAGTTGTAGTAGCAGTAGTATTAGTAACAGTAGAAGTTTAGTATTACTGCTGATACTAGTAGTAGTACTAGCAGAAATGGTTAAAATAGTAGAAATAGTAACAGCAGTAGCAGAAGTAGCAGCAGCAGTATCAAATTAGTAGTAGTACTACTACTAGAACTAGTGTATGTAGTAAAAATACTTAATATTAGATGTATAAGAATCACCAGTTATAACATTTAATAGGAATGTAGCAGTAGTTATTGTTATTGTTGTAGTAGTAGTAGTAATTGTTGTTGTTGAGTGACAGTTGTGGTAATCGTACAGGTTATTTTTATTGTTGTAGCAGTAGTAGTAATAGTTGTTGTTGAGTGACAGTTGTGGTAATCGTACAGGTTATTGTTATTGTGTTAACAATAGTAGTAATAGTTGTTGTTAAGTGACAGTTGTGGTAATCGTACGGGTAATTGTTATTGTTGTAGCAGTAGTAGTAGAAGTTGTTGTTCAGTGACAGTTGTGGCAATCGTTCATGTTATTGTAATTGCTGTAGCAATAGTAGTAATAGTTGTTTAGCGACAGTTGTGGTAATCGTACGGGTTATTGTTGTTGTTGTAACAGTAATAATAGTAATAGTTGTTGTTTAGTGACAGTTGTGGCAATCGTACAGGTTATTGTTATTGTTGTAGCAATAGTAGTAATAGTTGTTGTTTAGTGACAGTTGTGGCAATCGTACAGGTTATTGTTATTGCTGTAGCAATAGTAGTAATAGTTGTTGTTTAGTGACAGTTCTGGTTATCGTATAGGTTATTGTTATTGCTGTAGCAATAGTAGTAATAGTTGTTGTTTAGTGACAGTTGTGGTAATCGTACAGGTTATTGTTATTGTTGTAGCAGTAGTAGTAGAAGTTGTTGTTAAGTGACAGTTGTGGTAATCGTTCATGTTATTGATATTGTTGCAGCAGAAGTAGTAACAGTTGTTGTTTAGTGACAGTTGTTGTAATCGTACGGGTAATTGTTATTGTTGTAGCAGTAGTAGTAGAAGTTGTTGTTTAGTGACAGTTGTGGTAATCGTACAGGTTATTGCCATTGTTGTAGCAATAGTAGTAATAGTTGTTGTTTTGCAGTAGTGGAAAATGAAGAAGTAGTTGTTGTTGCAGCAGCAGCGGTAGTAGTAGTAGTAGTTGTTGTTGTTGTTGTTGTTGCAGCAATAGTAGTTGTTGTTGTTGCAGAAGTAGTTGTTGTTCCTGCAAAAGTAGTGGTAGCAGGTGTTGTTGTTGTAAAAGTAGTTGTTGTTGTAGCAGCAGTAGTAGTAGATGTTGTTGCAGAATTAGTAGTAGTAATAGTAGTAGTAGTTGTTGTTGTTGCAGCAGTAACAGTAGTAGTAGATGTTGATGTTGGAGTAGTAGTAGTTGTTGTTGTTGTTGCAGCAGTAGCAGTAGTAGAAATTGATGTTGTCGTTGTTGCAGCAGTAGGAGTAGTAGTACTAGTAGTAGTAGTAGTATGAGTTGTTGTGTTGTTGTTGTTGCAGCAATAATGGTAGTTGTTGTTGAAGCAGTAGTAGTACTAGTAGTTGTCGTAGTTATGTTTGTTAGTGGCTGTAGTAGCAGCAGTTGTAGTAGTTTAGAACTAGTAGTAGTAGTAGCAGTAATAATAACAGCAGCAGCAGCAGTAGAAGTACTAGTAGTATAAGTAGTAGTAATGGTAGTAGCAGTAGAAATAGTAGCAGTAGTAGTAGTTGTAGTAATAGTAGTAGCAGTAGGTGTAATAGAAGAAGTAGTAGTAGCAGTAGCAACAGTAGCACTAGTTGTAGCAAAAGAAGCAGTAGTAGTAGTAATAGTAGTAGTTATAGCATTGGTAGTAATAGTAGTAGTACTCGGAGCAGTTTAATAGTGGCATTAGTTGCAGCAGTTGTAGTGGTTTAGAACAAGTAGTAGTAGCAGTAATAATAACAGCAGCAGCAATAGTATTAGTAGTAGTATAAGTAGTAGTATAAGTAGTAGTAATTGTAGTAGCAGTAGCAATA
The DNA here is from genome assembly GCA_029582155.1 of Panopea generosa. Taxonomy (NCBI): domain Eukaryota; kingdom Metazoa; phylum Mollusca; class Bivalvia; order Adapedonta; family Hiatellidae; genus Panopea; species Panopea generosa. The sequence continues at coordinate 23,190,067 of CM055905.1, forward strand.
GTAGCAGTAGTAGTAGTAGTAATAGTAGTAGCAGTAGGTGTAATAGAAGAAGTAGTAGTAGCAAAAGTAGCAGAAGTAGTAGTAGTAGTAGTAATAATAATAATAGTAGTAGTTATAGCATTAGTAGTAATAGTAGTAGTACTCGGAGCAGTTTAATATTAGCAGTAGTAGCAGCAGTTTTAGTAGTTTATAACTCGTAGTAGTAGCAGTAATAATAACAGCAGCAGCAGTAGTAGTAGTAGTATAAGTAGTAGTAATTGTAGTAGCAGCAGCAGTAGTAGTAGTAGTATAAGTAGTAGTAATAGTAGTAGCAGTAGGTGTAATAGAAGAAGTAGTAGTAGCAAAAGTAGCAGTAGTAGTATTAGTTATAGTAGTAGTTATAGCATTGGTATTAATTGTAGTAGTACTCGGAGCAGTTTAATAGTGGCAGTAGTAGCAGCAGTTATAGTAGTTTAGAACTCGTAGTAGAAGCAGTAATAATAACAGCAGCAGCAGTAGCAGTAGTAGTAGTAGTATAAGTAGTAGTAATTGTAGTAGCAGTAGCAATAGTAGCAGTAGAAGTAGTAGTTATAGTAGTAGCATTAGTAGTAATAGAAGAAGAAGTAGTAGCAAAAGTAGCAAAAGTAGTAGCAGTAGAAGTAGTAGTAGTAATAGAAGTAGTAATAATAGTAGCAGTAGGTGTAATAGAAGAAGTAATAGTAGCAGAAGTAGCAGTAGTAGTAGTAGTAATAGTAGTAGTTATAGCATTGGTAGTAATAGTAGTAAGACTCGGAGCAGTTTAATAGTGGCAGTAGTAGCAGCAGTTGTAGTAGTTTAGAACAAGTAGAAGTAGCAGTCATAATAACAGCAGCAGCAGCAGCAGTAGTAGTAGTAGTAGTAGTAGAAGCAGTAACAGTAGTAGTAGTAATAGTAGTAGGAATAGTAGTAGCAGTAGGTGTAAAAGAAGAAGTAATAATATAAGAAGTAGCAGTAGTAGTAGTAGTAGTAGTAGTAGTAGTAGTAGTAATAGTAGTAGTTATAGCATTGGTAGTAATAATAGTAGTACTCGGAGCTGTTTAATAGTGGCAGTACTAGCAGCAGTTGTAGTAGTTTAGAACAAGTAGAAGTAGCAGTTATAATAACAGCAGCAGCAGTAGTAGTAGTAGTAGTATAAGTAGTAGTAATAGTAGTATATGAGAAGTAGTATTGATAGTAATAGTATCAGCAGCTGTAACTGTAGCAATGATAGTAGTAGTAGTAGTAGTAGTAGTAGTAGTAGTGGTAGTAGAAGTAGTATAAGAAGAAGTAGTAGTCGCATTGTCGTAGCAGCAATAGTAGTAATAGTTGTTGTTGCAGCATCAGTAGAAGTTGTTGTTGTTGTCGTTGTTGCAGCAGTAGAAGTAGTAGTATCTGTTGCTGTTGTTGCAGTAGTATTAGCAGTAGAAGTTGTTGTTGCAGCAGTAGTAGTAGTAGTACTGTTGTTGTTATAGTTGCAGTAGTAGTAGTTGTTGTTGTTGCAGCAGTAGTAGTAGTAGTTTCAGCAGTAGTAGTAGTTGTAGTAGTTGTTTTTATAACAGCTTTTGTAGCAGTTTTTGTTGAAGCAGTAGCAATAATTGTTGTTGTTGTTGTTGTTGTTGTTGTTGTTGTTGTAGAAGTAGTATAGTAGTAATTGTTGTTGTCGTTGTTGCAGCAGTAGGAGTAGTAGTAGTAGTAGGAGAAGTAGTAGTAGTATAAGTCGTAGTATTTGTAGTATATGAGAAGTAGTATTGATAGTAATAGTATCATCATCAACAGCAGCAGTGGTAGTAGTAGTAGTAGTAGTATAAGTCGTAGTAATTGTAGTAGTAGTAGCAATAGTAGCAGTAGTAGTAGTAGTAATAGTAGTAGCAGAATGGGTAATAGAAGAAGTAGTAGTAGCAAAAGTAGCAGTAGTAGTAGAAGTTATAGTAGTAGTTATAGCATTGGTACTAATTGTAGTAGTACTCGGAGCTGTTTAATAGTGGCAGTAGTAGCAGCAGTTGCAGTAGTTTAGAACTAGTAGAAGTAGCAGTAACAATAACAGCGGCAGTAGTAGTAGTAGTGTAAGTAGTAGTAATAGTAGTAGTAGTAGAAGTAGTCGTAGTAGGATAAGTAGTAGTAATAGTAGTATATGAGAAGTAGTATTGATAGTAATAAAATCAGCAGCTGTAACTGTAGCAATGATAGTAGTAGAAGTAGTAGTAGTAGTAGTAGTAGTAGAAGTAGTAGTAGTAGTAGTAGTAGTAGTAGTAGTAGTAGTTAGTAGAAGTAGTAGTAGTAGTAGTAGTAGTAGTAGTAGTAGTAGTAGTATAAGCGATGAAGTAGTAGTCGCATTGTTGTAGCAGCAGTAGTAATTATAGTTGTTGTTGCAGCACCAGTAGTAGTTGTTGTTGTTGTTGTCGTTGTTGCAGCAGTAGAAGTTGTTGTTGCAGCAGTAGTAGTAGTACTGTTGTTGTTATAGTTGCAGTAGTAGTAGTTGTTTTTGTTGCAGCAGTAGTAGTAGTAGTTTCAGCAGTAGTAGTAGTTGGTTTTATAACAGCTTTTGTAGCATTTTTTGTTGTAACAGTAGTAGTTATTGGTGTTGTTGTTGTTGTTGTTGTTGTTGTTGTTGTTGTTGTAGCAGTAGCACTAGTAGTAATTGTTATTGTCGTTGTTGCAGCAGTAGGAGTAGTAGTATTTGTTGTTGTGGTAGTATTAGTAGTAGAAGTTTTTGTTGTTGCTGCAGCAACAGTAGTTGTAGTAGTTGTTTTTGTTGCAGTAGTAGATGTTGATGTTGCAGCAGCACAAGAAGTAGTATGTGTTATTGTTGCAGCAGTAGTTCTAGTAGTAGTAGTAGTAGTTGTTGTGTTGTTGTTGCAGCAGCAATAATAGTAGTTGTTGTTGAAGCAGTAGTGGTAGTAGTAGTAGTTGTCGTAGTAATGTTTGTTGTTGCAGCGGCATCAGTAGAAGGTTTGTTCTTGCAGCAATAGAAATGGTAGAAGAAGTAGTATTAGTTGTTGTTACCATAGAAGTAGAAAGTGTTATTGTTGCAGAAGTAATAATAGTACTTGAAGTTGTTGCTGTTGCAGCAAAAGCAGTAGTGGCAATAGTAGCAGCAGTTGTAGTAGTTTAGAACTAGTACTAGTAGCAGTAATAATAACAGCAGCAGCAGTAGTAGTAGTAGTATAAGTAGTAGTAATAATAGTAGCAGTAATAGTAGTAGTAGTAGTTGTAGTAGTAGTAGTAGTAGTAGTAGTAATAATAAAAGCAGTAGCAATAGTAGCAGCAGTTGTAGTAGTTAAGAACTAGTAGTAGTAGCAGAAATAATAACAGCAGAAGCAGCAGTAGTAGTAGTAGTATAAGTAGTAGTACTAGTAGTAGCAGTAGCAGTAGTAGTAGTAGTAATAGTAGTAGTAATAGTAGTAGCAGTAGGTGTAATAGAAGAAGTAATAGTAGCAGAAGTAGCAGTGGTAGTAGTAGTTGTAATAGTAGTAGTTATAGCATTGGTAGTAATAGTAGTAGTACTCGAAGCAGTTTAATAGTGGCAGTAGTAGCAGCAATTGTAGTAGTTTAGAACAAGTAGAAGCAGCAGTATTAATAACAGCAGCAACAGCAGTAGTAGTAGTATTATAAGTACTAGTAATAGTAGTAGCAGTAGCAGTAGTAGTCATAGTAGTAGTAATAGTAGTAGCAGTAGGTGTAATAGAAGAAGTATTAGTAGCAGAAGTAGCAGTAGAAGTAAAAGTAGTAGTTAGAGCATTGGTAGTAATTGTAGTAGTACTCGGAGCTGTTTAAAAGTGGCAATAGTAGCAGCAGTTGTAGTAGTTAAGAACTCGTAGTAGTAGCAGTAATAATAACAGCAGCAGCAGCAGTAGTAGTAGTAATAGTATAAGTAGTAGTAACAGTAGTAGCAGTAGCAATAGTAGCAGTGGTAGTAGTATAAGTAGTAGAAGTAGTAATAGTAGTAGCAATAGGTGTAATAGAAGAAGTAGTAGTAGAAAAAGTAGCAGTAGTAGTATTTATAGTAGTAGTTATAGCATTGGTAGTAATAGTAGTAGTACTCGGAGCAGTTTAAAAGTGGCAGTAGTAGCAGCAGTTGTCGTAGTTTAGAACTAGTAGTAGTAGCAGAAATAATAACAGCAGCAGCAGGAGCAGCAGCAGTAGTAGTAGTACTAATAGTTGAGAATAAGTAATGATAGAAATAGTATCAGCAGCTGTAGCAATGATAGTAGTAGTATTAGTAGTAGTAGTAGTAGTAGTAGTAGTAGTAGTAGTAGAAATAGTAGTAGTAGAAGTAGTATAAGAAGAAGTAGTAGTCGAAGTTGTCGTAGCAGCAGTAGTAGTAATAGTTATTGTTTCAGCACCAGTAGTTGTTGTTGTTGTTGTTGTTGTTGTTGTTGCAGCACTAGAACTAGTAGTATTTGTTGTTGTTGTTGCAGTAGTATTAGCAGTAGAAGTTGTTGTTGCAGCAGTAGTAGTAGTACTGTTGTTGTTATTGTTGCAGTAGTAGTAGTTGTTGTTGTTGCAGCAGTAGTAGTAGTATTTTCAGCAGTAATGGTAGTTGTAGTAGTTTTTGTTGTAGCAATAGTAGTAATTGTTGTTGTTGTTGTTGTTGTTGTAGCAGTAGCATTAGTAGTAATTGTTGTTGTCGTTGTTGCAGCGGTAGAAGTAGTAATATCTGTTGTTGTTGTTGCAGTATTATTAGCAGTAGAAGTTGTTGTTGTTGCTGCAGCAGCAGTAGTAGTAGTAGTTTTTGATGTTGTTGCAGTTGTAGTAGTAGTCGTTGTTGCAGCAATAGTAGTAAAAGTAGTTGTTGGTGTTGTTGCAGCAGTGGTAGTTGTTGATGAACCAGTAGTAGTGGTTATTGTTGTTGCAGAAGTAGTAGTAGCGGTTGTTGTTGTGTTGTTGTCGTAGTAGTATTATAAATTGTTATTGCAGTAGTAGTCGTAGTAGTAGTATTTGTTGCTGTTGTAGCAGAAGTACAAGTCGTTATTTTTGCCGCAGCATTAGTATAAGTTGTTGATGTTGCAGCAGTAGTAGTAGTGGTACATGTAGTAGTAATTGTTGTTGCAGCAGTAGTAGTAGAAGTCATTGCTGTTGCTGTAGCAGAAGTAGTAGTAAAAAGTGTTGTTGCAGAAGTAGTAGTAGTAGTTGTTGTTGTTACTGTAGCAGAAGTAGTAGTAAAAGTTGATGTTGCTGCAGTAGTAATAGTAGTAGTAGTATTTGTTGTTGTTGCAGCAGTAGTTGTTGTTGTTGTTGCAGCAGTAGTCGTAGTAGTTATTGTTGTTGCTGTAGCAGCAGTAGAAGTTGTTGTTGTTACAGCAGCAGTAGTAGTAGTTGTTGTTGTTGTTGCTTAAGCAGAAGTAGTAGTAGTTGTTGTTGTTGTATCAGTTGTAGTAGTACCTGTAGAAGTAGAAGTAGTAGATGAAGTTGTTGTTGTTGTTTTTGTTTTTGCAGTAAGAGTAGTATATATTTTCTTGCAGAAGTTGTAGTTATATTTATTTTTGTTGCAGCAATAGTAGTAGTAGCAGCTTTTGTTATTGCAGCAGTACTGGTAGTAGAAGTTGTTGTTGCAAATTTTGTAGTAGTCGTTGTTGTTGCAATAGTAGTAAAAGTAAGTGTTGGTGTTGTTGCAGCAATGGTAGTTGTTGATGAACTAGTAGTAGTGGCTACTGTTGTTGCAAAAGTAGTAGTAGCGGTTATTGTTGTTGTGTTGTTGTTGTAGTAGTAGTATTATCAGTTGTTATTGCAGCAGCAGTAGCAGAAGTAGTAGTAGTAGTAGTAGTAGTAGTAGTTGCTGTTGCAACAGTAGTTGCAGTAGTCATAGTTGTTGTTGTTGTTGCAGCAGTAGTAGTAGTAGTTGTGTTGTTGCAACAGTAGTAGTAGTAGTTTTTGATGTTGTTGTAGCAGTAGTAGTAGCAGTTGTTGTTATTGCAGCAGTACTACTAGTAGAAGTGGTAATTGTTGCAGTTGTAGTAGTAGTCGTTGTTGCTGCAATTGTAGTAAAAGTAGTTGTTGGTGTTGTTGCAGCAGTGGTAATTGTTGATGAACCAGTAGAAGTGGCTACTGTTGTTGCAAAAGTTGTAGTAGCGGTAATTGTTGTTGTGTTGTTGTTGTAGTAGTAGTATTATAAGTTGTTATTGCAGCAGCAGTAGTAGTAGTAGTAGTAGTAGTAGTAGTTGCTGTTGCAGCAGTAGTTGCAGTAGTCATAGTTGTTGTTGTTGCAGCAGTAGTAGTTGTAGTTGTAGTTGTGCTGTTGCAACAGTAGTAGTAGTAGTTTTTGATGTTGTTGTAGCAGTAGTAGTAGCAGTTATTGTTATTGCAGCAGTACTACTAGTAGAAGTGGTAATTGTTGCAGTTGTAGTAGTAGTCGTTGTTGCTGCAATAGTAGTAAAAGTAGTTGTTGGTGTTGTTGGAGCAGTGGTAGTTGTTGATGAACTAGTAGTAGTGGCTACTGTTGTTGCAAAAGTAGTAGTAGCGGTTATTGTTGTTGTGTTGTTGTTGTAGTAGTAGTATTATAAGTTGTTATTGCAGCAGCAGTAGTAGTAGTAGTAGTAGTAGTAGTTGCTGTTGCAGCAGTAGTTGCAGTAGTCATAGTTGTTGTTGTTGCAGCAGTAGTAGTAGTAGTTGTAGTTGTGTTGTTGCAACAGTAGTAGAAGTAGTTTTTGATGTTGTTGTAGCAGTAGTAGTAGCAGTTGTTGTTATTGCAGCAGTACTACTAGTAGAAGTGGTAATTGTTGCAGTTGTAGTAGTAGTCGTTGTTGCTGCAATA